>OX638227.1:17854140-18431640 GCA_951805285.1 Thymelicus acteon
ATGGATAAATTTTATCTACAATTGCCTTTTAATATCACCTACTCAATAAATTATTTTATTGATGGGAAAAAATGGGGTGGAACTGAAATTTCAAACATTTCAGAACTTTACTTTTGTTCTACTGCTGCTAAAGGAAATTCGGTGACAGCTAAATTGCCGAATATATGAAGATATATTGGTCTGCATTAGCCTTAATAAACATAGGCTCTTTACAATTTTATTGTTTTGAAGATGATTTTTCAATTATTTATTCTTCTATTTATTTCAGTATCATTAATTTCTTAGAAAATCGTTTGATAGCTCTGTATTAAATGTAAAATATTCTGATAGAAAGAAGTTTAAGCGCCCGTAATTCCGAGCGCAATTTCCCTTCGTAGAACCGTTTATGGTTAGCAGGCCTTATCACTAAGCAGTGAAAACGTCCTAAGTTTCTTTTTACTCAAAAAAGTTAAATGGTCGTTCACCACTCATTGCTACAAACAACCCTAATCGGTATCTCGTCAAAAGTTGGCCAATGCATCGATTTGGGGCAGCTATTTATGTGACAGTTGCACTTAAAATATTTTGTGTCCCCGATGATATAACTGTTTCTTTGTATTTCGAATATCGTTAGACATAGTGACTAACACAAGACAAAGATTACGAGGAAGGACGTATGCTGTTCTTGCTTACCCATAGTAATAAAAAAAAATCTTGAAAACATGAAATGTATAAAAGCACTCGTACGCTAATTTTCCTTACAATACACGAATCTACATATTTCTTGAAACCAACAGGAGAATCCTTTTACCCCGAATGCACCCTCAAACGGCGCCTATTCATATATTTGCGTATTAGCATCTCGCATCTGCCGGTGTACAATTTGCATTGCCTTTCAACTCGAGTACCCGAATCGAATGGGTATTTTTTTATTTGTAATGGCTTGCAGAATGGGGTGTAGAATATTGAACTGTAGGTATCCAATAGAATACACAGCGAGCTGGTGTTTGGAACAGGTCTGGGCTTGTTTCACATAGGTAACTGATAGTTTCAAATTCAAAATAATCATCCACTTTTCATTTATTTGTCCATTCTATCAAATTCCACTAGCATTTTGGAAAAGTGTTTTATCGTAATCCTCAGCACAATTTTAAAATGTATAAGTAGTTGTTAACTTTATTGCATTTGAAATACTAAAATTAAATTTTTTTTTTCGTTGCTAACCTGTAACGTGAAAAAATCATATTTTTATAATCTGATATACTTTGCGTAAATGTACGTTAAGTATGCATAAATGATAATATTATGATAATGGATTTTATTATTATCATCTTTATTACACGAGAATAAAATTAGCTTATACTATTTTTACAGAAATTATCAGCGCACCTGAGCAATTGCTGATAAATAGTTTATCCATTATATCAAAATTATCTACAATAATCTATCTCTAGATTACATTATGGTAGTTACAGAGCAATCCACTTGATTTAACGCAACTTGAATAAACTGATAAATAAAATCATGTAGATAGAAAGGAGTGCGAGAGTAGAGTAGGAAAGAGAGAGTAGAGTAACTATAGTAAATTGAAACTTCTGGTCAATTTGAAATTGATGCAATATTACAAATAACTTTTAATGATAAACTACTTGTACATATCAAAAATGCTCGAAGCTACTCGCTTACGATGAAGAAACTAGTTTAAATTTAAAAATTGAAAAAAAAAAACCCGCCGGCTTTAAAAATAGCTGTCATGATATGCCTTTTTGAAATGCATATGGTGAGCTCTTTAATTTGAAACCCATATTGTATTATTCAATTTATTTTTCTTTTTTGATACTTCAGACAATGGCATCTCATAGGCCACCATACTTGTTTTTTAACGTCACCTATCTAAAAATAAAAATATTTTATGAGAAGTACAACGAAGACATGTAAATAGCATGTATGATTCAAGAATATACACGAGTGCGGTAAAACGAATGAAATGCCTTAATCTTGCGACATTGTTCGGCTTCGGTCTCTGCGCCGCCTACGTAGTTCTAACATAGACTAGGGTTGCGGTTGGTTCTAACGTACATCTCCTTCATTATCAATATTTTACACCTTTTGTACAATGTATCTAGTAATAAATAAATAAGACTGCAGTTTAGATTGAAATCAGTCTTAGGTTACTATAAATAATTGATCTACTATAAAATAAATCGAACGGTAATTTGTATGAAAATGTTAAGTAGGTTTGTGTACGTTTAAAAAACTCGAAATATTTTTCACCGATTAAGCTCAATTTTTGACACAATATACTGTGCGCTTCAACAATCCTACTAATATTATAAATGTGAAAGTTTGGATGTTTGGATGTTTGTTTTACAATCACGCAAAAACGGCTGATCGGATATAGATGAAATTTGGCACACAGATATTTTAATACCTAGAATAAAATATAGGATACATTTTATCCCGAGATATTAATCTATTCCCGAGGGAGAAGAAGTAACATTTATAGTACTAGGAAAACAGTTTTGACGTTTGTCATCACAGTGACATTAGAAAACTCAAAACAGCTGATTGAGTGATTAAATTATAATATTTTATGGTTCATTGTTTTAATATGTTTATTTACAAACATGTAAAAATTTGCGGTGAGGCACATTGTGATATTTTTTATCATACAATGGAAGCTTTAGTAGCCATCGATCTCGTATAAAATCAAATAAAGCAAACAGCATTTTTAAGGCTGCTTTCACATCAGCGTTTGTCGAGCGTTCCTCGCGCCCAACGCTTGATCGATGAGTTATAAAAAAATAATAATTTTACGTTGAATAAATACTCGTAGCTTATCAAGGTTTTTCCTAGCTCTAAATATGAGGTGCGATTAAAATATTATATTATATCGTATCAGGTTTAATCACATGCAAAAAATCATCAAATTTTGTTTTTAACATTCGTAAATATCTACCTATATTTTTTTATTGCTTTATAGAAATAAATATTAATTGTGATAACCTATTTAGCAAATCATTATTCACGTGTGTCGCATGAACGCGTACGCTTATAAAATCCTAGTGTAGTGTCGGCCTTATGTCAAGATCGGCCTTATGTCAACATTTCTTTATTTTTTTATTGCTGTGCATGCATATAAATAGCCAGTGCTTTAACCGAACACTACAAACCTTAAATAAGTTTTTAATGAACAAGACCATTAGTATACAATAGTTTCAGGTAGGAATAAATTCATTGCATAAGAAGCGATTTTCATATTTTTTTTTATTGTATTGGGGATTTATTCAAGTTGATCCTACTTCAGTATACTGAGATGATAGATTCTGGAGATAAAGAGTGAGCTTCTCAGTCGTAGGGAATAACTGAACCGTGTTTAAATATGTTTGCTGTTGTTTCTTATCGTTGACATCGTCCATATCGTCACCATTATGAATCGTTGACAGCGCAAGCTATGGTGGTGTGTCTAAGCCCAATGCATACGTAACGGGGTTTTTCCCGTACGGGACGGGACGTGAAGTTTTGGAAACATCGTTTCATAGAAAATGTATACGACAGTGCATACGCAGCGGAATCCCGTGCTTGATGGTAACGGGGCACGCATGTATATTTATGGCCCGTCCCCGCCCCGTACGGGGAAAAAACCCGTTACGTATGCATTGGGCTTTAGAGACGTAATATGACTCCTCAGCGGAACAATTGATATAATTAAACAATTTTTAAAAATATTTGTTGTTCGTGATATTAAGAATGTAAAACCAGACGCACAGACAAATAGATTTTTTTTTAATTATAAGTTAATGCTTGACTACAATCCCCCCTGATGGTAAGTAGCGATGTAGTCTTGGTTTATTATGGGATCTTTTTAGTAAATAAATATTTTCATTATGTACCTTTCATACTTTAAGTATGATGATGATATTTCGCGATGAGCCGCGATGAGTGCGAGGAAAAGACTTAATTCGGCATACTTTTAATTTTAAATCATAGTTTAACGATATAACAAAGTGCAACTTCATCTGCGTATACAAGGTCCACAGACAAAATATAATTTGAGAGATGACACATTTACCTTATGGACCGTGAATCATATTTTTGACTAAGGTATCGTATAATTTTTTATCGATGTAGTCGATGTGGCTAGGACGCTATATGTATAATTTTTAGCTACTAAAAGATATGCATGGGGCAACCTCGCTCTTGCCACTCTATGGAGTACATAGAACACTGAGTCTCTTCGTTTCGTTTCGTTTCAATGCCCTAAAGATGTCATATATGGAAACATCCATTAAATATATACCGATGTTATTTAAATAATGATATGATTCGTTTGTGTTTCGTTTGTGTAAACGTAATTCTAATGGTTTTGTACTGTTTGTTCTAATTGCTGAATAACTAGTTTTCCTCCAGAATAATAGTTGTTCTTTTATTTTTTGCGCATCGCAAAATTTACACGCTGTGTTAATTTTGTCCCTTTTTAGAAGCTTGTGGCTATTGTGACTCGCACCATACTCTAGCAACAGCCCGTCTCCGTCATTCTGTTTCATGAAAATGTTGCTAAGGTCGTTTACCTGCCTGTTCCGGCGTAGCAGCTCTCAAGCTTGCTGAAATTATTCCTCACGACGTTCCCTTTGATTTTTATGACCCCTCAGCAGCTCGCTGGGACGCCAAATAATGAGCATGTTGTTGGTGGCGATGATGTGCCTGTTTAAGCAGCTCTTAAGTTAGCCTGCTACTGAACTTATTCCTCACAACACGCCCTATGATTTTTTCGAATCCTTAGCAACTTGCTACAACGCGAAATAATAAGCATGTTGTCGGCATCAATGATATCCATTCTATGGGATGAAAAGCAGGATACTGTAAGTTTAATTCACAAACATCCAAACATCTAAACCTTGCATCTAAATTTTAGTGGGATCTGGATCTACATAATTCTAAATTCTCGCGGACGAAGTCGCGGGTAGAAGCTAGTGGTTATATAATTTCTTTGCGTCTGTAACTTATCTGCGACAAAAGACAGTTATTTTTACAGTCAGCTGTGTACCAGTAGCGCCATCTACCGAAAACGAAGAGGATACTAAAGTACAAATATAAAACATGCTGTAAAACAACATCTGCCGGGGCAGCTATTATATTATAAATTACTAAATCCCAAATAATATAAAATAATGTTAGTGTATAAATGTGCAATGTACGTTCTCTTATCGATTTTTAAAATAAATAGAGACAGCCCTACTCTAGCTGCCTAATGCTGTAACATATGCATATTATTCCCAAACCGCATTTGCATTGGAATCCTGTACTTTTCATCGTTTGTGCAGCCTGTGAACAGTATGAGCACAACGATAGCTTTATACTTCCTTTTTACGCAACTACGGAGAAGCCAAAAGGATGGCTACGATTTTAACCCATAATTATTCGTAATTATTATCTTAAAAAAATATAAATTATTTAATAACTATAAAAAAAAATCCTTGGCAAAAATTTGGCAGAGTTGCAATAGTTTTGTACTAAGTGTATCTTGGAGGCTGCTTGCAAACTGTTTTTATTTCCACCAAATTAGGACTATACCAACTAAACTATATCAACAGAGAATTCAATCTATTCCTTTTATTTCAGGAGATAACGACGGCATAGATAGATATACAGATACACATACTTATGACGCCACTATTTATGCTTCACGGGTTAAAAAATGCTAAGTAAGTGCCTATACGGATTTTAAGCAATGCGAATGATATATAGCAAAATGCGAATGAAGTTTAAGTATTCTACATAAAAACAAGGAATTATGCTGTCATGACTTTCGATTTCTGATAAGCTACAATATTGTTAAAGTATACATATTTAAAATCCAATGTATCTAAATTGCTTTTTCCTAATTAGTTAGCATAAATCCTAACAAATCTTGTAAGAAAACGTACTCTTATAAAATGAACAATCTTGCTACACACACCTCTATTAATTCGCCGAAAATCTAAATCCCTTATAAACGGAGCTCCGAAAGTACAGTAGCCAAAAGAACACTTATCACGGGACACCTTACGTTATTACGGGACACCTTACGTTATTACGGGACAGTATCGTCACGTCCGTCGTATATGTCACGCGCGTGACGCCACCGCTGTAAATAAGGGGTGACCATCGCAGTTATGCGGACCTTAGAATATTAATAAAGGTGCAAAACGTTTTGGATATTAGCGCTGGGAATAATTTATAGAGCACGTGTTAGAGATAATATTAGGTATATATTTTGTATTGTTTTTGTAAGCTATTTGTAAAGTTGTATAAACTGGTAATTATATAGTATTTAACTCAAATTCAAACTCAAACTCATTGCTTTATTTTATTATTGCATTGGTAATATTTTACACATAATTATATTGTGTAATGTTTAATTATTATTGAAGTTATACTTCTTTAGGCGCGTTATGAAATAAATGGCAAAAAATTATGAGAGTGAAATTTTAAGATTTGTAATACGGACGGTGACACAAAAACGCCGATCACTATATTGTTTTTTAAATATTGTTATAAAATTGTTTTTGAATGTTGTTTTTTTTTAATATTGTTTTTATGTAAGTTTATAGTTATTAACAAAAAATAATTTTAACACATTTTTTTGGAAAATCATCCCTACAAGGGTTAATTTAGGGGATGGAATTTAGTAAACTTCATCAGTTTTGAAGTAAATAGGGGGAAAATTTGTATATAAGCTTATAGTTAAACATGGGAGGGAAACGGGAGGAAGGGGAAAGGTAGGGGTGAGGGAGTGGGAGGGGAAGGGGCAAGGAACAGGGAGCGGGAGGGATAGGGAGAGGAAATTTAATGGTCTCTGATTTGTTAAACCTACCAAAACTATAAAAGTTAAAAGTAACAACAAAGTACATTCACTGATTATTAGGCGATACGAAGTTCGCCAAGACAGCTGTCTTCGCCAAGACAACACTAGCTAGTGTTAAATATTTATTTAATGATGCCAAAGAAGTATAACTTCTCACACGCGTACATAAGTACACGTTTATGTTTTAGTAATATTAAGTATCTTTGTACATAACATCTATCTTCTATATTTCTGTAGTCAATTTTTATGTGTATCAATTTAAATGTTGATGATTTTTTAAATGAATTACATGATTTATTTCAATTAAATCCCAATTCAATTATTAAAGATGTAAATAAATAACATTTTCTTAATTTTCTTGTACATATAAAAATTATAAAATATCGTTTCTCCTTATCATAATAATCTCCATAAACATTAACCCCAGAAGTAATTCAAATTCCCGGCCGTTATTCAGACGAAACCCAGTTATCCGGAGCATCTGACAGCCCTAGCGTGTACAGTCATGAATATTAAAATAATTTTATTAATTAGACTCCAAATGGCGTATTCCCAAGGGAGTTGCACTTGCAGATTCAAATTATGCAAACACCCGCTTATGCTAATAAATCCCGTATAAAAAGATCCTTTACATTTCGCATTGTACTACCGAATTTGTATTTTAAATTGCGCGCGACTGTACCTGAAATGACACGGATTTTGACAGCGCGCTGACAGTGAAAACACTGTGGTAAAACAACTAGTACTTTAGTATTGTATTGCGTATTGTTATTTGGGATTCACATGATATTATATTAAAATTAATTGTCTAAACGCGAAATGACTTTACGGTAAAATTAATTTGAATTGAAAAGCTAAATTAACTACTTAAAATTACCTAAAGAATTTCGGTGAAATTTAGACCCAAGATTTATGATTGAAGCTTTTCTTATAATCTAATACCTTTAAACGAGCAGTTCTTGTTATACATATACATATAATATGTATATTCTCGGAATCTCGGAAACGGCTCCTACGATTTTTATGAAATTTAGTATGCAGGGGGTTTCGGGGACGATAAATCGATCTAGCTAGGATTCGTTTTAAGAAAATGTCATTTTATCCGTGTTTTCAGGCAATTAAACTGCTACGATATCATTGACTCTTCCTGACATCTTTTGGCGTGTAATAATACTATTATTATTGGGAGCAACTAATTGCTTTAACGACATAGTTACTTCAGTAGATGGCGTTGTTAAGTAATTCTTAAATACTGAGCAAAGCTCGGTCATCTAGATAATATTACTTTAAAGATGACTACAATCAAAGTTATGTTACTACTAAAGTTAACATAATAATATACGAGTAGCATGGTCATATCACCCCTACTGTTTAAATCGAAAAATTTGCTAATTATTTACATTAATGATCCTAGCGATGTTACGTAAACAAGATTAACTCAAAATAATGGCTGACTTGACTAGCATCTGACGGTATTAGTGAGTTGGCTCAGAATCAGTATTCAACTCAGCTCGATGCATTTGTGACAGACGATCTGAGCGGTGTGTGACGCGGTGTGAGGCGGCGGTATAGCGCGTACAGTTTGACAACGCATTCGGCTCTTGCGGGCCCGGAAATTAGATGACACGGTTCGCGGCTAGGGTTGTCTATGTAACAATGTATCGATGTTTAATAGGAGTTTATAAACATAATCACGAGTATAGCCTGGTTTTTTTTTTATTTGTTTTAATTCTACGCAGTTTCTTTCGCCGTATCTTCTTCTCAATAAGGCACCTTTCCGAATGGTGATAGATTCAAAAGTTTTGACTTTCATAAATGTATCGATTAATACCTACCAACATGAAACAAATGATTTGAGTTTAATGTTCTTACTTCTAATATTATGTTTTATAATAGAAACTTTTTGCTTCTTTTCGGAACTTAATACTTCGGAAATTTTTTATATACAGAGTTTTATTATCATGCAAATATACTGTTGATATTTTCACTAACTTGGGAACCGGAAAGTGTCAGAAATAATTAATATTAAGTTCTCACATTAACAGTACTTAACCACATCGCTTATGATGTGGTAATAGATTCAGACCAGGCCTGCTTTACTTGCATTTCAGTTTAAACTTTCTATGTTGGCAGATAGTTTCTTAACCTGAAATACTAAACTAATTTTCATTTCAAAAATATGGAATAAACAGATTTTTCCACGTCAGTTTGGATATTAATTGCCTATCTGTATTTCAGTGCACTGTTATTAGTTAAAACATCTAAAATAATCGATAACTGGTATAGCACAACACTAGCGCGACACTACTCGATCAGCAATTTCCCGAATGTGTTGATAGTGTCACGTCACTATTCCGCTGTCTGCTGCCTTTGTTTATGACGAGAAAGGATTAGATGAGCTTAAAAGGCCACACTATTTACATTTCAATCAAAGTGATATTATTATGATAAGCAGTGATAGCCTAGCGGTTAAAATGATGGTCTCCCGAACGCAGGGGCCCGAGTTCAAATCTTGGCACGCACCTCTAATTTTAACTATTAAGTGCGTATTACAAGTTAATTATCACTTGCTTCGGTGAAGGAAAACATCGTGAGGAAACCTGCACACCGGAGAGTTCTCCATAAAGTTCTCAAAGGTGTGTGAAGTCGGGTAGACAATGACCTGTACCCCTCAAATTGTGAAAGGAGACCCCGAACCCAGCAGTGGGACAATTATGAGTTGCTGCTTTGCTTTGATATTATGACCCCACAATAATTACAATATTTAAAAGTTTTTCATTACATTATATGTCATTTTTCGCGGTTCGACTTTTTATTTAAAAATTCTTATATACATTTACGTTGCATTTTACGTTCATCCTGCTGCAATTACTGGTGGGTGTTGAAAGCCTCGCTGGAGCTATCGACGCAGCGGAGCGATGGCTGACGTTGCGTAATGACGCAGTTTATCGTGAGCACTTTTAGAAAGCCTACTCTACCAGTACTTGTGGTTTATTTTCCATTTTCTACTGGGAAATGTTTATGGTATTGGCTTCAGGAGTAGCAGTCCATTTGGGCGGGAGATCCTTGCGGTTTATATGGAAGCAATCGCTACTGCAACTATGAGACATTGAATCTATTTGTGTTCTTGAAGTATAATGTCATAGAACAGACATATCGAACAAAATGTGTGTCCCGCCGGGAGGTTCTATTTTCAAAATTGAGCCCCCGTTCTCTTTTCAAAATCGAAGGAATCCATTGAAAATTGAAGGCGATCGGTGCCAATTCTTTGGGACATACATTGTGTTCGCGGTGCGGTTCTATATGCTATATTTCAATGATTTGTGTTAATAAAATCGTAACAGTTTTATGTGATTTCTTAGTGTGCATTATACAAATACACCCTTATTAATAAAAATCGCTTAATCCAAGCATCATCTGAAGCTACACTTGGACTAGTTAATTCTGGATTAACTAAGTAATAACTTCGTAATTGCAATGTTATTAATAAATATGGAGTAACCTCGAACTAACAATACATTTCTTAGTCCGGTTTCAACGAGTAAAATATGGCAACCTTTGTAATTTAAAAGTAAAAAGAGTGAGTCAGTGAATGACTTCATGCATTAAAATGACAGTGACAACAATATTTTGGGATTGACAACTTCAAACGACGTGATCAGCTTTCAATTTCAAGCGCCTAATTTCGCTCCTCGCAGTTTGTTTCATGCTATGGTTACTTGTTAAATTTAAAATTGATTTAAATGAACCAAAAACGTGCTCGCTCAGTTAACTGGGATGAAGAAGAAAAGGTCAAAGAAAATATCAATGTGAATGACGTTTAGTTAGAACAACGAAGTACTCTTGATATGCGTCAAGTCAACGTCAATGTCGTCAATGCACGATTGCACGCCTAGTCCACGCCTAATCAGTCGCTAAACTATGTAGCGACATGGACTAACTTTGATTCTGAGATTAGACTCGGAGTAGCTTACTTCTTCGTTACTCTATACTTATTAATACTGAATTTAATTAAATCTTATTTACGACAAGTTTTAAAGTTACTCTTGCTTTAGTCTATGTTTATTAATATGGCCGATACTGTATTGCGTTGTATTGTGACCCTGATAGTTGACTTTATCACATACTTTTAATTCGTGTTTAGATTAAAAGTATGTGATATTAAATAGTGTTGCTAATAGGTGAACAACCCTGCTATCGTTGGAACTAAGAAACCATGACGTAGAAATCTTGCAGCATTATTTTTCTGCTGTTTAGCTGATAACACAGCCCAAATTTTGGTCACAATCGAAGATGCAAGTATAATGCGCTACATAGAGGATATGATGTTATTTTTAGATGTAAAAGAAATGAATTCTCAAGAGTCTAGAAAATCTTTCCTAGAATCAAAAATCAGTGAATCCCGCGTTTACTAAAATAAAGCCAGGCGCTCAAAACAACGTTCCGTTCTTCCGTCCTGTTCTGCAGTGTTCCGCAATTAGTTGTTTCACGCGACAACTTGTAGCAAAGCGTGTGCTTAGCAAATTGAAACGACTGCGCTCGGAGCATCGTCGCTGGATTATCATGTTTGAACATAGTCAGCCTTGGGTGCAACTAGTTTACTGAAACTATGTGGTATGTTTGCTCTTAGTTTATTTTTTGATTATAAAATAAAACGCTTTTTTTTTTTTTTTATAAAACGCTAACACACTCATACCCCCGCAGTAGGTTATTACCTGTGTCGCGGGTGGCATGGACTACACATAATACATCACAATAACACCCATGACCCGAGTACAAATATTTATCTGCCACATAAATATCTGCCCCGGCCGGGAATCGAACCCGAGACCCCTCGCTTCGCAGGCAGGGTCGCTACCAACTAGGCTACAGGGTCGTCAAAATATGAAACATATTCGATTATGAAACATATTTACGCATATTATTATACATAAAATTAAATAACTGAGCTTTTCTTTCTCAGAATTACCGTTAACCTATAAAATATAAATTATCATCTTTAATAAATTGTACTCCAAAACGTCACCCGACATAATATCTTGTTAAAATACTCAACCTCCTTTGGATAATGAAATGTAAACTTCCTTTTTATGGCTAGTCGGACTAGCGTAGCAAATGTGTTAAACAAGCAAATTTATATCAGAAAACAAAGTGTTTAGACGAAAATTGGAGAAAATCACGGGTCGTCAAATAAAAGTAAATTTTAGGTTAAGCCTATTCGTAGTTTGGACGCGGACCAATTCTTTAAATAAGCGAGGACGACGTTACTTGAATGCATGATTTTTTTCCTAAATTAACTCTACGAACAATGTAGAATTTTGTCTGGATATTTGTGGCGGATTTATATTTTTAAATCATAATATTAGGTAATTTTGGGAACAAATTGAAGTGTGAATTCCAATCTCTTTCAATTTAAAGAGGATGTAAGCCAAGTACGTCTGATAGCAGAATTAAGACGACATGGATTTTTTTCAATTCTATTTTAGTGTAATTTAAAATTTTCTTGCTATTTATTTGTTTAAGCTTAGCAGATGCGTTCTGTTAACCTTAATTTCTAAGGCACCCTCTTATTTGTAAAATTCTGTGTTTGTAAAAATAATTAATAGTTTGCAGGTATGTTTGACTGGTTCGACAATCGAAAAAACAAATGTATAGGTAAATATCTTTGGTAATTTGTATTAGTTTAAACCCTTTTTGTAAAACTTTGATTTTAATTTAATTTTAATAATTCATTGAAGTCGGAGGAATAAAATGTAAAACAACTGGTTTAATTCCGAAGACAACTAAAAGAGTTATTGTTAAATTATTCCATCAAAACTTAACACAAAACCCTCGGTATCTTCAAAACATTAAACTGAATTCGTCTCCAAAATGTACGAAAATTTAAATATTGTGAAGCCGCTTAAGAGTATTGTAATTAAATAAGATTTGGTCGTAAGCTGTCGACGGTACCTACGGCAACAAATGATGAAATTTCAGTTACTTCTTGGGTAATTGCGAGGTAAATTTCAAACATAGTATATTCGTATTTCTCAAGTTTGAATTGTCATTTAAACTTCAGACATTAAATTTATCCAGAACAAAATATTTTATCTTTACAATAAACGTAATGAGGTTATAATTAATATGATAAACTATAAATAGTAAGTTTTATATATATAAAAAATAAATGAGATCTTAACCACCGACACGTCCTGACATTTCTTTTTGTATAAATATTTATTTTATTATTCAAGTGTAAGTAAAATTAGTTAATTATATGACATAATACGTAACTTTTTAGGATAAATATTCCTTATTTATTTAATTAAGTTAAAGTTAAATAAGGTGCCTTTCTTCTCTGCTTAGAGACGCTTGACTTATTTTTCATCAAATTAAAGAAAATTAAGCTTAAATTTAATATTTTGCTTGTAATCACGTAAACTGTCCCCAGTTTAAGAAGTTATTGCTTGATTAAGTAAAAACACTTTATTTTAAAAAGTGTTTTTTCCGAGGCTCTCGGAGCTACATTTTCATTAGCTAATTGAGTTGCCGCCGTCATAGTAAAGAATGTACAGGTTGATGCTGGGATACACTGCGTAGGGTTGGCGAATCTACAGATAAACACTTTTAATATTTATAATTCGTATGATGTTACGTGAAGTGTTCAAAAAACTGTTTTCTGAAACAGTGAAGATCTTTACGCTAGTTTTTCTTTTTAACTGACTGCGAGAAAGGATAATAATTTTCACATCCATCTTTTAAATAAGAGTTTTGATTATTTCCAAACGCAGGAAAAATATTTTGCCTTTAAAATTTCAATAAAAGTACCAGTATCAAATGAAACATAAAAAAAATATTGCGTGCTCCAAATATACAAATAATATTTTACAAAATCCAAACATATTGAACGATTGTATTATTCTATTCTACCGGTGACTAGTCATATTTTTGAGTTCTCAGAAAGTTGTTTACATTTAGTAGGGTTCGGGGAATACTAGCGAACTGAAATCTGAAAAACTGAATTGGAATCAACGCTCCCGGTGGAGTGATAATTTTTTTTATTATGTAAACAAGAAAAATCTGATTCGTAGTATAAGTAAGATTTTATCGAGGTACAAGGCATAATTTGCATAATTTCATACAGTTTTATTACTGAAATAAAATATTTAATGTAATTTTTTGCACAACCCTACAGCTCATTTCTTTAGGCGCTCAAAAGCAAGCAATCGCTTTTATTACTTTTCAGTAGGCTGGATGTTAATTTAGATAAACGGCATGTGCTTTTAACAGGCTGAATATGGTTGCGTGGGCTCCGTGCGTGCCTCGTAAATTATGTAGAATAAATATATTTACCTTTTGTGATGAAAATATTTGCTAGCTTAGATCATGGGAAATTTATTTTGTATACATTATCGACATTTATGGAACATGGGTAAATGTGTGCTTACATTCACCAAGCTCTTTGATTTTATTATGTTTGCCTCAACTGAGTAAAGTATATTATAGATTTTAATAAGTAATTACTACTGGTCAATGGTCATTATTGTTATTATCCGACTTCAAAAAAGGAGAAGGTTATCAACTCAGTTGTCTTATTTTGTTGATTTTTACCTCAGAAGTCCACTATTTATCAACCGATTTGGAAAATTCTGTTTTTTTTTTTTAAATAATTATGCTACCTGATTGATTCCATATTTTTTTGACCAGGATTCATGAAGAATTGAGTTAATTTCTCAAGTCCTCAAAAGTTTTATATTTCCGTCTATGTTATAAACAAATCAATATGAAACGACATTAGTCATACTTGTGAGAATTCAAAACTAAACTTTTAGTACTACCATCCGTCGTTGTTCCTTGATTGAATGAATGTTCCTGGGCAACTAGGAATGTTCAATGAAGCGAAACTGTTAGTAGTTGTGTATCTATTAGGACAGTGATGAAGGTAGCTGCGGAAGACCATAACAATAAAGCAAGGGTACCGCGGGGTTCGGCAGGCTACCCGATGCGTGATAACTCGCGCAGAAGAGAAATATCTTAGCCGTCTGACCGCGTCTGGTGCGGCCAGTAAATAAACGATTTAGCATTAAAAATATTGAGTTTTCCGGGATAACCTTTGTCTTATTGTAAAGCATGTGCTAAACATGAAAATCTGTTCTCAAATTTTTGCGGGGAAAAGTAACAATAATCGTTAAAACTTTCACATTTATAATATTAGTAGGATATAGTAGAAGTTGCTGTTGTAATTAATAAGTAATAAATATCTTCACTACTGTATTTCTGCATTTGATGGAAAATAATTATGTATGTCATTGTGTTGTTTTTTATGTATGCAGGTGACAAACAAGCCACCGCATTATTTAATATTATTACATACGTTTCCATTGAGAAAGAGAAAGAAAGTATATCAAAAAATTCTTTCAAAAATACAGTAATTGTAATACGGTCGTAAAAGCCTATTGTAGCAATATTACATAATGTAATTGTACTTAAAATCGCTTGCTCAATATTTCATTTTACATACTTTTAACGATTTAAATCGCCGCTGCAATGGCCCCAATCGCTATAACCTTAGAGCAAATATTTATCGCGCGGGCGCAGTGACTAACGCCATTCCTTGCATTGACATAATGTATCGCGGGCTGCGGCGCTGCGGCGCTGGCTCCATGTCATCTTTTACTTTGTATTACTTTTAAAAATGGCTTCCTCACGAACTCACCACTGATAAAACGTTCTCAGTCGTGTACAAAGCGATAGCCGGGCGTCCAGTTCGTTGGGGTCGTTTGTCTATTTTACATTTTGTGTTATGGTTCAAAAGACACATAATATTGTGAACATTATGATTAGTCGCCAAGCAGTTACCTTATCTTCAACTACTGTCGAAGGTTGAGAATCTTCTCGGCTCATTCTCAAGTTATTAATAATGATTCAAGGAGATTGGTGCTATCAGTTATAAAAACTTTATGATATGATACTGATAAAGTTGTCAGGCTTAACTAGATAGACAGAGATTAAGTTATCAACTCAAGAGGGAATTGAGACAATTCTCTTATCCGTTGTTGAGCAGTACCAAAGGCACCATAATCAAGCTTATCGATAGCCGGTTTCATCCGAAGGCTTATCTATAATCTCGTTCATAATTTGTAGCCAAAAATAAAGTTCTTATTATTATTATTTTCAACATCAAAGACAATTTACTTTACGAAGTGGTCAAAAGACCTCTCGTCAAGAGTAAAGGGAACACAATACAAATAAATCGATGAAAAAAGTGTACTCTGAGTTCTTGACAGATATTCACAAGTTTACCGCCACACAATTCGAGGGACGAACTGCTATTTTTATTTTTGAACTGAAACATCTCAGAAAGTATATCATTTACGACACTTCATCACTAAATACTTTTTGATTGTAATCACTTACTCCATTTATTGCATATAACGTTTCATCACTGGCCGCCGAAACGAGATTTTTTCAAAATAGCGATCTTGTAGGTAAGCCAGGTTCCATACAAAAATGTTCGAACCCCTTTTGACAATGTAGTTGTCCATTACTTGGCCAAGCCTGACCCATAAATTACAAGTCAAGACCCACGCCCGACAGTGTCGATACCGGTTCAAGATCGCGGTCTCAAATCTTACAAATGTCATTTTTACACATAATCTGACATTTGTCAGAAACTCATTCCGGATCTTGATCATGGAGATCTTAAGATCGGTTTGTTATAAATATAGATAACCTTGTTATTTTTAAGCGTAAAACATCTTCGAAGGCGGATTATAGTTTTTTTTAATCATGATTGGAATATTTCTATTATTAATTTGGTGCAGCGTATTGAATGAGTAGATTTTTTGTTTATAATTATACAAATTCAAAATCTTCAGGAGTTGTCAGCCGATGCGTCTGTTTGTTAATACATTAATATGAAAAATCGTAAAGCCCTTTTATAATTCCCGTTCGGCACGACATCTCCACGACGCTGCACGCCGCACGCTGCGGAGTCCCGCCGGGATGCTCTCCCGGTCTCGCAAATTTAAATTGGATTTTAAATTCGCATTCGACTCTCATCTGATCAGAATCGCTCGGAACATCGGAAAAACGTTACGCTCTGCATTCAGAATTCATATTGTTATTAAGTTCTGATAAATCTGTGGCTCTTTGAACGGTTTGTTTTTTGATGCTTCGCATGTGGATTTTCTTTCGTGAAAGGTGTTTATCTAACTTTGGCTACGTTTAGTTATATACCTGTTTAGTTTTATTCTGTTTTAATATCGTTTTGATTGCAGAATTCTACGATTATTTTGGTTAAAAGTCATATCGAGTACACGAACATTAACTTATCTCACACTAAGATTCGCGAGTGGAACACAAATGTATCAGCTTCAACCTGGAATCGAATTCGAGCCCCGCATTCCGCAGACCTGTCTGACTATAGTAAAATGTATTGAGTAAATACGTTGTTATGATGTTTCTTAAAAAATCTTCTCGGATATTCTTTTATACCAGGAATGTTCCATAAATTAAGTGTATTTTCTATTTTCATAATTTTTGTATGACTCAGCAGTTTTCGCCCAAATCACACTTAATTCTGTCACAATTATATTTTGTAATACATTATCAAGTTCGCAATTCAATTATCTTTATTGACGATATGCGCAAAAAGATAATTATTGTAATTTATTGCAGAGATAAGTACGTGATACTTAAATAAGATCATGAGTTGGCCAAATTGAGAATAGGTAATACGAGTGTAATTAGGGATATTATCATAATCATACATAATAAGTAATCATAAATATTATAATCAAATTATAATAAATAATCATAAATATCATAATCATATCATAATAAATTCGAAAATTCTTCATAATCTCCAACTTCAGCTGTTCTTAATCATGACCTTCAGAGTTTCATATTATTAGCTTCTTCAAATACTTCATAGGTGTTATGACTTAATTACTGTTAATAAGATACCTATATAGTGTCAATGTAAAAAGTGAGTTATAAATGTTATCACCAAAATATCGTTATTAAAATATTAGAGTCAGGCATGTTATCAATAAATTAAACAATATACTAATCCCGAGTTACTGCATACCGATGCTTTACTTATTACACAATAATAATTAGGTTTGTGTTGACTAGTACAATAAGATTAAAAAAGTGTCGTTGTTATCGTAAGAGTCCAGTTTTCACGCCATGTCGCAGACCTTTGGGTGGCATGAAAATTTCCGACAATCGGGTTGGCCACTAACCCCTCCACAAATGCGCACTGGATCAGCGTCATGGTGTATGCTCTAGGCCTTCTCAAGAGGAGTAGTGAATTGGCTTCACTAAATCATTAATGGGTGGAATCCATACTTCAATAAATAAAACATTAAGGAACAAAAGCAACAGTACGTAATGGTTAGATTTTTATGAACCTACACAAATTGAATTGAAATAATGCACAACATCAGCAGCAAAATTTGCACACACCAAAAATGAAATTTCCAGGGTCATCAGGATTTTCTGAAGTGAAGTACTCCTTCCACAGTTCTTGGAACTCGTCCCAAGAAACAGATTTCTTGCCATTTGCCATCTTCTGAAAGGCAGTTTCTGAATTTTCTTTCGAAAAACCAAAAAGCTGCATCACTGATGTGAATTCCTCACTGTCTATAGCACCATCTCCACTCGCGTCATTGATGTCGAAGCTGAATTTGCAGTAGTTTTTCTGCCACTGAAACGGTGATGACGGGTTCTTGGCAAACTGTTCCCACATGGTCAGCCATTCTTCAAAAGCTATCGCTCCATCCCCATTCGAATCTGCTTCCTTCTGCAAACTGTCCCAAATATTGCTCATTGCTTCTTGAGCTTTCTTATATTTAGGACTATCTTTTGCCCATTGCTGCTTCTCAGCTATTCTTTCAACAGAAAGCTCAAAATCTTCCTTACTTATAGATCCACTGTTGTCAACATCAAAATATTTGTATAGGTGGAGAAACTTCTTCTTTCTAAATTCCGAAATCATTTTAACACTTAATTGTCAAAGCGACTAGTCAAGACGCTGTTATTGTTCCAATTGATTGAAATAAAATTGCATTATGTTATCTAATTAATCGTATACTGCTCCGTTGCTATAGTAAGTGATTATTATCGTAATATTATCAGTCTACGAAAAGTATATAAATTTAGGATCAGTCCATTTTTTGTCATTTTTTGTATTATATAACAATAAATTTACACACAATAACTTTATTTTAATTCTGAAAATTACATAAAGACAATATTTAAGTTACATTTTTGAAATTTTAAATAATAAGTACATGCTATTTCTGTTATGTAATAGTACCTATAGTGAAAAGAACCATTTGCTCAAATGAAATATATTGTTTAATTATATTTTTAATATATTTCAAGTACATTTTGTTAAGATATATTTAAATTACGGTTGAGTTGGTTATCAGTAATGATTAGCAGTATTTAAAAGCAAACCTGTTAATATTCAGGAGTAGTACAATATTCTTAAAACTCGTTGTTTTACAAAAACTTAATTTTTGTATTATATATATAAAATTTGTAAAAAATGTATAAGTATAGTATAAACAACCCACAGCGGTCCAACTTGTTTACTATTATTATTGTTAGTTAACAAATAGATTATCTAATGAAGTACGACGTACATTGGAATCAGTCAACACGGTTAGCACAATTCAATTACGTGATTGGTTCGCTAATGGGAAACTTAATATATTATTGTAATAATATAGGTATTTAGTATTAACTATTTATTGAATGGCTAATAACATATTATGTAGTAAAAGAAAGAAAGAAAAGACTCCCTTTCCTTTTATTGTACAGTAATAAGATATCTCAGTGCCTAGCAAAGGATGACTGATGAATGCGAAAATTGCATCGAAATATTATTTTAAACTCCACGCCAATAGAAAGTTGAGATGATGAGTGACACATCAGAAATTAACCTTTTTAAGGAATAAAAGTATCTTTACATTTACAATGATTTGAGTGAAAAGCCGTAGTCAGTCAAAACAGATACTTCGTACAAAATAGATCCACGGAAAGAAATTTCCGGCTCAAATGTATCCGAACTTTCAAAAGACGTATTACTTATGAGTTCTTTATGGCGAGTTATATTTATAAAATGCCCTTTCCTCGGAAGGTTGGCGAGTCCCCGAACGAATTTACATTTCCCTTTAAAGGCTCAAGCCGGTTCACGGCGCGAGGGTTCCGACGCCGTTTATAGACGTTCAAGCATTCTATATTTACAAAACAACTGTTTGTTTTAAAATGTATTCCAAAGATCTTATAGATTCTCCGGGGATGAGAGCGCATTTTGTTAGACATACATATACCTAGAAAAAACGGATATTATATTACTTTTTAGTAACTTTAGTAGTATTGATTGAATTAAATTACTATTCAATAAAATTAAATAATGAGAATTATTCAAAATTTTGGAGTTTACCTCTTTAACAATCGATTTTCATATGGGCCCGGGGTATAAATATTTATGTGGAGTAAAATCAAACTTGCTCCGTTATGTTACGTTACATTACTTCGCAAACTACCAACCAAGAATATACATGGCGTTGTTGCTGATTTGACGATTTAATATAAATAAATGTGTCAAGCATGCTTTCAGTAATATAAAAAATGCGTTCATTTACCCTCATTTAATAATCTATATATCTACACAATTTTTTTCGTTGCTGGAATTACAATGGAATGGAATCACATGTAGTTCATCCTGTCCTAACTGATGTAAAACTGCAACGTTCAAAAATAAATTTGAATTCCATACATATAAAACAAAATCCTTACAGGATTTTTACTAACCTTTAAAATTTACGTATCAATTTTCACACAAATTTTAAACGGTTGTTACTCGGATAACAACAAAAATAACGTTCCATTTAAGACGCAGAGGGTTGAGAATACAGCGAATAATTCACGCACGGTACAATCTGTATATAAATCAAGTTATCTCTTGAGGAAAGGACACCAATCCTTTTTTGAGAACGGTTCCTGTTGGGTTTAACACCAACGTTAGGCGCGGACTGTAAGAGGCGGTAATTCTTGAGCGTTATTTTATTTTTATTGATAAAGAAGTAGCATCGCTCATAGATATGGTGATATTAGAAGTCTGTCTGGAATTAATTTAATTATGCCTGTGATATACATGCATTGTAGCACTCAAGCATGTGCAATGCAGTCCTCTGTGATGCAGGTGGAAGGGGGTGTGTGGGTGCTTGTATTCCAATATTACACACAGAATTCCAATAATTTAGACATACATAATGTGTGCTAAACTAAAATACTAGTTTCTACCATGAGTATCTGAGGCCATAGGGTTGAAAATTGGGATTAACAATATGTATATTTTATACTTACTTAAGCTGCGTACTAATTTAATTCACACTACCGGCTTTTTTTTATTTAAATATTATCAAAAGTTTTAATTTATTTATTGGGCCTTTTATTTAATACTTACACACAATATAGTAGCAAAAGAAACTTTGTTCCAATCGAGTGTTCAATGACTCCTCATTTTTCCAGATTTGAAAGTAACCGTCTGACAAACGGTCGCACGTGACTGAAGCCTTATGAGTTGATACACGTTATATTCGTGTTTGATATATTGTTCGCTCACTTTCTGATCGCCTGTAAACTGCTTTTTATGTTTCCTGTGTTTTATTCTGCTTTTATTAGCACACTTGTTTTGTTGTTTAACATTTGCGTAGTCTTCGTTTAGGTAATAAACTATTTTTTATATTATTTATGTTTTTGTCGCGGTATCGGAGGGCCACTAATAAGGCGAGGTATAGATGTGTTACTGATGGTCATTGACGATGATGACGTTTGTCCATTATCTACGTCAGCAAAAGAGTTAGGTAACAGAACATGGTACGAAAACGTGATGTAATATTTAATATCACAGAAACTTTATGTTTTTATCAATGTGAAATCATGTCTCACGTTTAAAGCTAGCATTTAACATGAATACTAACTCAAGTATTCCGCCGCGCCTTTTGTATGCCACATTATTTTTAAGTATTTCTCCTTGTATGTTAATTTGGTGAACAAATAAAGTGTATTTGTATTGTATTGTATTTTATTGTATTGTATTGCATTGTATTGTATTGTATTGTATTGTATTGTATTGTATTGTATTGTATTGTATTGTATTGTATTGTATTGTATTGTATTGTATTGTATTGTATTGTATTGTATTGTATTGTATTGTATTGTATTGTATTGTATTGTATTGTATTGTATTGTATTGTATTGTATTGTATTGTATTGTATCGTACTGTATTCTGTAGTTCTAAACATTATGGAAGATTTTTGTGTCATGCCCTGCAAACCTTTTTGCTGATCTATACTAATATATAAAGAGGAAAGATTTGATTTTTTGTTTGCATTGAATAGGCTCCGAAACTACTGAACCGATTTCAAAAATTCTTTCACTGTTGGAAAGCTACGCTATCCCCGAGTAACATAGGCTATATTATATTTTCAAAAAAATAGGGATCCTTAATGAAACTCCAATAATGTAACCCAAGGTGTAAAAAAAAAAGAAAACCGAAGCAAAGCGAGGGCGGTTACTCGTTGTATATAAACTGAGAAACCTAAACAGTGGGACGGTAAAGGGTTAAAACGAAGTCACTATCCAGCCCAAGCCATTAGGACCGTAAGAATCCATTGAGCGGATTTGGGAGAGTTACTGCGATCTATTATCCTCCGTCATGATAACCCGCTGCTACTTATTATCGTCCGTGTAGCTTAGCCGAGCTGCAACATAGAAACTCACTTACCACCACGCTTAACTTATGGTGAATAACTTGAGTTACTCTTGCTCAATGGAGATGTCATGATGACTCAATGAATGCAGTTACATGCATAACATAATCATTCTTTTGTATTTATATATTTTTAAGTCATTTCTTCTTTCAGTTTCATAAAATAGCTCAAAAAACATTTAAACGACCATTAAGATGTTTCATTTTACAGTGTAAGTTTATCTGATGTTATGATAGATGATGATGATATTTTATCTACAAAATTTTGTACGGATGTTCCAACGGATTGTAGACTTCATCTTAAATCTAGATAGCAATTATATAAATGTATACAAGTGCCTTCCGAATTATAGGCAACCACCACTCAATATACATAGATTGTCAAGACCTACTCGAAATACCTACGTATTCCTTCCATGAAATATGGTAAATTCTATTACATTTGGGTTTCAAACACTAGTGCAACTAGCGCTACTCAAAATACGTGGCGTTAACCGAAACTGTTGGCAAACGAGAGATCAAGTTTACGGCTTGTAAACCGTTTTCGATGTCGATGTCGATATTGTCGATGGAAGCGAGGACTTTCGAACTGAGATTTGATGCTTCTGGGGTTAACGAAACGGGGTTTAGAGGCCATTCGACAACGTCATAGCGTGTGGAAATACGTAGCAGTACGATGAATACTGCATTCAAATACAAGCAACGGGTAAATTGTCTGTTAAAAGCGATGGAAATAAATAGAACGAAAAGAGAAGTGTAGATTGTATAAGTTCATGTATAAAATTTAAACCGTTTTCTGTCCGCAAAGATGTACATTTAAAATCACATGTTGAAGCTGTGAGAAGTGTAATAGGGCCTAATAGTCTAATCTCATCTAATGGTCTAAGATCCGAACTAGAAGCGACTTGAACCCAGATACCCATTCAGAAAACAGTTGTTTAATGGATGAAAAGTGTTTGAAATTCAATTTAGTATGCTAAAAATATATCGCGATTGACTTGACTAAAACTTAAGGATTAAAATAAGGATTTTAAACTGTGAAGAAAACTAACAGTGAACGTTAAAAATTGTAATACGATTTTAATGTTCCATATTTTCTTTATAGCACAATCTATGTTTTATAGATGGCACGACTTATTCAAGTGTTGATTATATGACCCCGTTCTCACAAAACAATAACCCGTTCGAGGTCAGATTATGAAATTCATAAAACCCGAGTTTTTCCTTCTCAAATATTCACAAGCAGGCGTCCAGATGGCGTCCTCTGATTTATGGTGATCTGTTTCATACCCGCACCGAGTTCGCAGCGTTCGGACCACTTGTATTGTTTAGATCCTTCGTGAAAGGCTACAGGGTTTTGTAAAATGACATGACATGAAAAGTATTGCTGATAAGTGAGAAATAAGTTTTTTATATAACGAGCAGACGCGTCGCTTAATCTAAAATGGTCATCGTTGCCCTCGGACGTAACACCTTAAGCATCACCGCTACGTTGCAGGCCAATGAAGAAAAGAGAAGGAAAGAAATAATTGTCTCTCAATCGAAGAGAAGAAGAAGAGTTTCTTAGACCCGTTAATCATAAACCGATTTAAAAGATCTCCGCGATCTCAAGATTCAGTTTGAGATGCTGAAATATGACATGTGAAATCGCATGTAAAAGTGGCATTTTGTAAGATCTGACATCGCGCTCTTGAGGTAGATTTATTAATACGGGTGTATGCTTTTGCAATACTTTTCATAGTGATATTTAATTATTTAGGCACACTGGCTTTAATACAATCGTACACACACAAAATATAGGCCATTAAGTACTTTATACAAGTACAGTGACTTCTCTGGTTATTGACTCCAGACTTCCTGCTTCCTGCGTTTAACCGTTCAATTTGCGTGTTGGGCAACAATGGTGCGGTAATAGTGGCCGATAAAGCCGCGGAACGCAGTCCATTAGCCGCGAACTGCTGCGTCACCGGGAAGTAAGAGGCGTTCGGTGTAAGAGTTACTGTACAGCTGTATAGCCAACAATCTTCAACAATATACAATTATACACAATATACTCAAAATTATCTAAGATGCCCATAATGACAGCTGCCATTTATTAATATGAACTAACCTTGTATGGGTGTCTTTGAGCGAAATGGAATAATCATTTAATTGACATGAATAGTTGGATACTTACGGACAAAGGTTTTGTCAAATTTAAAAAATCCCTACTTGTTTTTATTGGCGTTAATTATAAATCATACTAAATATTTTAATCTAGTAAAAATCCCGTCATATTATAATTTATACAAAATTTAATAAAAATATATGACGTCGAAATAATGTTATATGAAAAGACCTTAATCTAAACTGATGTAAACTGATGTGAATGCTAGAAACCGTTAATAAAACCAATCATAATCGATACATTACTAAACCGAAATTCTAAAATGAAAACTGATTAATTTAATTACATTATTAATCATGTACATGTCACCGTGATGATAAACGACAAATTGAGCCTCTCAGTTCGCGATGACGTTACTAAAGTATAAGTAACTAGCGCTCTGTCCGCGGCTTTGACCGCGATTTTCGGGACAATAAGTATCCTGTATCTTACTCCATATCACCTTCTACCTGTGTGCCAAATAACATGAAGATCCGTTTAGTAGTTTTTAAAACTATCGATTCCGTGGCTTGAACATACACAAGTAAAGCATTAAAAATATGCGGGATACGAGAACAAACTTATAAAACTCCCCGGTTGGAACTCGAATCTCAGCCTCGCTTGACAGATGAGATCACAAACTTAGCTAAGTCTTCTGTAATCACTGAAAAAAGTGTGAAAGCGTCAAAGAATGATAAAATAATACATTTCCAGAAATACAATCATCCTTTATTATTATTATTATTATTATTATTATTATTTATATGTACGTATTTCTCAGCTCTTGGGCTGGTTTTTATCCACATTTACGGGCCAGGGCCAAGTAAATGCAGAAATGTAAATGTACCTATAATGTGTGCGTATGAGTTTCGTTAATGTCTATTTGTAAGAACTTTCTCACAATTCTGCAAGTATTTAAAATGACGGCTTTTTGAAGAGAGATGTAGATTTTGTTGGCTTCTATCCTAGAAACGTATTGGCCTATTAGAGGTCAGAATTTGGCTAGGTATTGCTGTAGACAATGTGTTATGTGTTGTCGAATGAAGGGACTGACTGGGTCTTCTGTCATGGGTAACTCACCGCAGCAGCGCCTTCAAGTAACTTATCCTTTTGAAAACATAGGTTTGAATTACGCCGATCCTATGCTCGCTGTTTCATGTCGGGTAAGTCGTGGATGCAAAACGGTTAAGGTCTATATCGCCATTTTTGTGTGTGTTTGCACCAAAAGCTGTCCATTTAGAGCTAGTAGGTGATTTGACCAGCAACGTTTTAAATGGCGTCCCGCCGGTTTATAGCACGCAGACGAAAGCCGTCAAACAAACATTCTGACAATGTTACTGCGTTTGTTGTCAAAGTTCTTGAAGCATAACTGCAATTCGTTATCCGAGGAGATGGCACATGAAAGTATTAATTTTAATTTCATCCCCCATATTTCCCTCACTTCGCTGGTCTGGCAGAAGCTGGTGTGCGGTCGACATAGCATCATTTATTCAACGTGTAAGGCAATTGTCATTTAATGTACGAGGAGTTAAATTTACACTACGTTAGTAAAAATCGAGGCGATATTAAACTCCAGACCGCTAACTCCGCTATTGTCAGACCCAGACCCTGAAGACATGATGCCGCTAACATCGGGACATTTATAATTGGAAGACTTTATAATTTCTGGGCTCACTAGAGTAAACAATATATATCGGAACTCCAACTTCGTACGAAATGGTGTTCCAGCAAGGGTCCTGCTCTCAAGATGAATTCCCATGTTCTTCTAAAAGAAGACAACTTGCCACCGTTGAAGTGGAAACTGGGTCGGATCATTGCTGCGCATCCTGGAGCAGATGGTATTGTCAGAGTCGCGAACGTCAAGACTTCAGGCGGTCTGCTTCGCAGATTTTTCATCAAGATATGTCCGCTTCCAGAGACTGATTTGGTTGAAAGCTAGGCTTCCAACGCCCGGGGGCATGTTTAGGCAAAATGCATGCCTAATAGAACCTACTTCATTAGTTTATTTTTCTATTATGTCTTTTGTAAAAAGTTATGTCACTTCTGTCGTCATTGTAGATACGTATTAAATTTTTCACTGAACACCAATTATCTTTATATTGCAAACCATTATAAATCCCTTAATTATGAGTAGTCCAGCTGGCAACGGATGATTTCCCATCATTATTTTGGTATTATTATTATTATTTATTATTATTATTATTATTATTATTATTATTATTATTATTATTATTATTATTATTATTATTATTATTATTATTATTATTATTATTATTATTATTATTATTTAGTAAAGTATGACAATTCTATAACGTTCATTTGTGCTATGAAGTTGATTTTACACAAATCAATGCTACCAAGACCATCCTGAATATCATATGAAAGTAAACCAAATCCCGCCTCACAATTCATACGTACGTAATCGAAAGCACAGCGAAGTCAACATTGTGATGTAAATGAGCGTTAAAAGTTTTCGTATGCGTTTGAAAATGGAAATTTGGTTAGATAGTGTCCTTTGTGGTACAACGGGTGCTATTGTCTGTCCACATTTGAATGCGCGTGTTTCGCCGAGTGAATATCTTTCGACGTCACGTTGTGAACCAAACTTTGATTTGCCTTTTAGTTTTCCAGGGGATTGTTATGGCTGCGAATGTTGTCTAAGCGCAGACCCGGACCCTTATTCCCACCTGTCATGCTCGGCTTTGGGTGCAAACAGAGGCCTTTGTTTAGTTGATGTAATGTTTAGGTGTTTCCAAGCTCTCAAGGTTCTCAATAAAGATGCAACGTCTTCTTCTCTTGAATTTTTGAAAAACAAGCAATTAGCTGATAGGTCTGTGACACTTCAACAAAAAACATAAATGTGTAATTATGTACGTGTGTGAGAATTTATACTTCTTTGGCATCAAAAAAAAAACAATTAAAAACCATTAAAAAAAATCATTAAAAAACACAATATTAAAAAATATTTAAAAAATTCAAAAAAAAAATTCAAAAAATAAAAAACAAACAATATAATAAATATAATAATTTTTTTTTTTCATGAAAATGAATGTAATGTAATGTAACTTCAAAAATTGTGTGTGTCAGCTCCGACGCACGACTGGAACTTAACGCCATGGTGATGATGATGATGATGATGATGTTTCACATCAGTAGAATAGAATGTACCAAGATTATTTTAAATGGCGTTGTTACGGATCAGCCATCCAACGCTATCTAGATTCTGTGTTACGAATTACAAACATAACGCATAACGTAACGGAAAAAAGTTTGATTTAACTCTCCATAAAATCTCATACATATTTGATGAAATCGATAGATAAGGAGTTAAACTTAAAAAAATCTTCAAAAAGATTAATTACGTACCTACTCGTACCTTCTAAGAGTCCCTGTCACTGAAACCATAACAGATCCTCGTTGACTACGGAACCCTAAAAAGTATGTACTCACCCACATACCGCGGCGAAGCCACGCCGGATTAAAGTATTAAAACAGTGGCAGTCGTCCAGAAACAGCCGCTGCATTCATGTCAACTAACATTTTGTGTTACACTGGATTACCACTATAAAATGTTGTAGTTGAACGCCGGCGCTCAACACACGTAATCATACCTTTACACGACTGTATGGCATCACAGAGAAAAGTAGTATATGAGAAGGGGAAAGAGTTTTGTAGCAAAATTAAGTAGTTACTGGTTTGTGTGTGTGCTATTTTTAACCAACTTCAAAAAAGGAAGAGGTATTCAATTCGACTGTATTTTTTATGTTTGTTACCTTCGACTGGGTGAAGCGATTTTAATGATTCTTTTTTTAATCGAAAGCTGGTGCTCGTCATGTGGCCCCACTTAAAGCGAGATTTGACAAGTAGTTTTTGAGTTATCCCTAAGTTTGTAGACGGTTATTTTTTGTCAAGGATTATTATAAGGTACGTATGTGTTTTTGACAAACTAACAATCATTTGGATTCTGGCCATCATTGAAAACAAATTATCTTCATCAGTTATTTACCTGCAGAAGCTTATTATTGTAAGCGTCCGAATATTACTGAAATGTTGAACTGTATATACTGATATCAATGAATTCATTGATAACTCTGCAGATAGAGTTACTTAACATGAGTACAAAGCATGCTGAAACAAAAGGTATCAAGATCAGTCCATGGAGAATGTAGTCGTGAAATACTGACATTCCAGATTTATCCATGATCATAGAATACATAACATTACCTATTATAAAGTCCACAGTTCACGCCAACATTTAAAATCCTTCGATTTTTATTAGTAGTCACTAACGAATGAATGGTCATTAATATCTTACTGTAAAACACAATTGCTCGGATGTGTTTCACGTATCATTAGTGGTCGACTGGCATCACTATTTTAATGCGAAATTGTAAACCAGAAACAGTTATTTATTTAATGAATCAATTAAAACTGGGAACGGCGGTACTGTTTGCTGCGAGTGAAGTCAGTTCGGGAATCGATTCATCAGTTTTCATTATGGTCATTGTGAATTGTTTTCGGTTACTAAAAATGTTTGTCTCCATTTCAAATGTATTATGAAATATACCTACATATTATGTAATATATTATGATTATTGCCACCTAATAATACAAGGCATGTTATTGTGGCAGAGTCCAACAAATAATGAAGATTTTTCGCTTCTTTTTTGACCCTAACCAGTTACCATCAACTGGCTCAAGAATCATAACAAGGAATTACGATTATTATACATTATTGAAATAAATAATTATGATATTATTGAAAATCAATGATTTACATTCTGAGACATCTCGTTACGCTGTTCCCAAAATCCTTCATGTATAAATACCTAAAGATGGTAATATCTTCTCACAACCAAACTTAGGTAGAAGTGTAACCTCGAGATTTCTAGTAAATTATAAATAAATGCACGCACAATACATCAGCTCCCACGACTCCCGACGATGTTTGACGCTACGGTTATAATAAATTCGGAGTTCGCCAGCCCTTTGTCCGGCGACAGAGGTCCGACAAGTGAAATGTTTCGAAAAAGGGACTTCCGAATGAAAACGTGCCAACTGACGGATGAACCCTGTCATAAATCACAAACCGTTATTGTTATAAACACAGCAGTCGGGATATATTTATGCGTTAATGTCGGTCACACTGTTCATGTTATATTCGGGGGAGCCTAAGCATGGTTAATGGCGTCTGGTGGCCATGTGAGAAGATAATGGAATTGGCGGAAATCATGTTAGAGGAATGTTTGATTGCGTAATTTCAAGGCAGAGGGATCGAGGGAGCTGATACTCATTAGCATCCTGGGACTGAGAGGGAACGAAAGCTCTCCATCTTGTGAAGGGAGGAAATCAATAACTTATTTAAGGAGGTAGTGGAATATCTTAAGCTGAAATCCCCCGGCAGTGTGTATCTAGCTATCTCATAATTACAATGTGATTCATAAACAAAATATTTTTTTTTTAATCTGAGCGCCGTTTGTAAGATTTTGCAATTAGTATGTAGCCAACCCGTAAAAACCTAATCATCGTCCCAGATGTAATACCATGGACTTGGCTCTACGACAAATTTTACTGACCAAGAATACAACTTTCAACTTTGTCAAAAAACTTGAAAAAAGTTGACGATAATATTAAGTAACACAAATAAAAATATGTATGGGGCATTTTGTATCTTTTAACTACTTGTAATTTAAAAGTGTCACTAAATTAAATTGCATTTTTTTCCGTACCAGTAACTTAAAGTCTTAACAATAGTATTTAATGACTAGGTAGTCATGAATTCTCTTATCCTATTAACATACACAAAGACAGTACGCAAATGTGCGATGTTTATCCCCCCTCCCCCCCTGCGCATGGGAATTGGTCAATTATGCAGATAGTCCCTGATATTTATTAGTCTGTGGTCCGAAGAAATTAACAGTTCATTTAAAAGTCATGAACGCATCTTAAATATTTGTTATGGTTACTACTTAAAATGTTATGTTTATTACTGCTTATAATGCATATGAAAAACAGTTTTTAAGCAGTTGTAAGCGTTGTAAGCAGTTGGCTCTCATTCCTCAATAATAAAAAAAGAAATATGCAGCTGATGTGAATTTTAAGGGCTGACCATAATATTGGGACCTCTTATATTAACGTCTTCAAACAACTCAACAATAATAATAATATGTGATAATCTATTACTATAATAAATTTCAAAAAGCATTTTTTCTGTTCATTGAATATTTTTACAAAATTTCGATTAGGGGGCACTTCAATAACATATTAGAGCACAAAAATATTTTTTTAGAATTATTGTCTGTCTGTTTGTCTGTTCGGGCATCACATGATATCCCTTGAACGGATTTCCATGAAAATTGGTAGAGTTGTTGAGAATGTAAAGGTTTCCCTGGAAAACAGGATGAAAATTTGTATGGGAAAAATTTAAAACATCAACCGATTTGCTCCAAGTTGCAACAAATATTTCTTGCTTTAATTGATGGAATAGATACTTTCCAGTTTTTCAATATTTTGCACTAAAATAAAAAAATACAAATGAATGTGTATATTGTTTATTTTTCAAAATCCACTCCTGGAGAAAACCTTTGTGATTGTATCGTGGGTTTCACTATATAAATTCCTAAATATAAGTACTTCAATATATTATGATCCCGTTTTTTAAATTTTTTTATGCAAGTTAAAACATAACAATAACAACCTATTTAACTTTGTACTAAAATATTTGTAAAATTAGTTCTAACTCTTCTATCTAAATCCGAAGTGCATCCAAGATTTTGTATCAATAGTACTCAACGGGCTACCTATGTCAGATTTTTTTGGTATAAAAACTCACTCCAGTCAGGTGGGTATCTGAAGTATTAACTGCCAGAAGAGGCCCTTACTAGCCAGACTTGGACTGTTACCCTGGAAGTTTCTCAAGTAAATGAGATGAGTCGAGATGAAATGAGATGAGTCAATAGTAATCCATTGTTATTAGGTTAGTATTAAATTCTCGTCTTCAATTTGCGATATTTCTTGAATAATTTAATTAATTTTGTTTTCGGAGTAAATTGGCTGTAAAAGGCGGACAGACATACGAGTGACATAAGGGTTCCGTTTTTTTCATTTTTTCGTACGGAACCCTAAAAATGGTTTCAAACAAGATACGATTCACTCCAGCAGAAGTAAAAAAATTAAGTAGCCATTTCAATCCTCGGCATTATAAGTGTAGAAGAGCACTAATCAAATAACTATTGAACAAGCGATATCAACTTAATGAAATTCCGACCCCCCCCCAGCCCAGATAGCGCGTTGTAAAATAACTTTCAGAATCCAATTCCACTTGTCTTCTTATTGATAATGAATGTGCGATGAACTATCAACGATGAAAATTGTTTTATCTTCTCTTCTCTAAAATAAATAAAAACCCAATCCATATAAATCGCAATTAAAAATATTAGCTCCCATAAGGGGCCATGCATAAAATACGTCACACAAATTTCATGACTTTTTGACCCCTCCCTCCCTCCTTGTCACAGCTGGTCATATTTGTGAGACCTCCCCTCCCCGTAGTGTGCCGTCACATATTATGAAATTTTACACCTAGAAATTATTAAATTAAAATAGCAGTTCCGAAATAAATTTTATACTCATTAATTGTTTTTTTAATATTTACCTATACATACCAATTATTCCATTTTGAAATATGACGTCACGAAATTTGGGACCCCCTTCCACCCCTTGCCACATAATGTTACACTACAACCCCCCCTCTCCCCCCTAACGTGTGACGTAATTTATAGATGGCCCCTAATTAGTTGGTGTTAGTACACATAGGTACAGACCTATGTGCCCCACTAATCGCCTAATTAATTTCAGAACTAAACAAAATGTAAGAATTTCCTGTCAATTAATTACTATAAATTGTCTAATATCTGTTAAACTAATTACCTTGATTATCCATCGAGCGTAAATCAATATTATCTTGTAACTAATAAAGCGCACTTATCTCTTACACAGTAGTTAACTTGATCAGATTATAATCCCTCTATGAACGATAATATTAAATCATTTATAAAATTATAGTTATGTATTTAATTACATGTAATTTTTTGTATGATTTGAAGAATTAAGAAAGAAATAATAATAATAATAATAACAATAATAATAATAATATCGTTTATTTGCTCTCACATTAGGGTCTTAATCTAAGGCTTAATTACATATTATATAGTTAATGTTCTATAACCCTTGTTAGCAAGAGCCTGGTGCCTGTTGTAGGCTTTTTCAAGCCTGTGATACAATAATAATTAAGCTATAACTGCAATTAAAATGTTTTAAATTAGAAGTTCAGATCTACTAAATGTTACGCTAGTAAAAAGTGTATTTTTATTAAGGCTAATCAGTAATCTTTTCTTTATTATCGAAAAGTTTGGGATCTATGAATGTATGTAACTCTATCACATAAAACTACTGAACGGATTTTCGTTAAATTTAGCGCACAGTGGATGAGGATTTAAATTAGGAATAAGACATCGGGTACTTATTATAAGTCAGAGTCAGCTAGTATAATATAAAGAACATGAAGATATTCAAATATTCACCATCATTGTTCTCAGCTAGCTCTATGTACTCCATGGTAATGGAACAAGTGGCTTACAGTGGCGGAACGAAGAGCACTTTTCTTTGTAATATCTTTTCAAGTTCCCTGTTCGGGGGTTTTACGGCCATTTTAATGACCGCTACGTCCAATTAGTCTTGCGGAGAGAAATATAGCCGCCGAGTGGAAAACTTGACACCTGTTTCACGTCGTTTCGACTTTGTGACTGCTGCCGCCGTCGGCCGCGGACACTGACTTCGTAATAGCGATTTGTTGAGCCGAAAGAAGATACATAATGAGACATAAATATAATGAGACTTGAATAATTGTTGTTTGTTAATTGGTAAAAGTTGTAAAATATTTAACACAATAGGCAGACTAATATAACATTATTTAAAAACCTATACTGTAATAATGTTGTTTTATAAATGTAGTGAAAAATTTACCTTTTAAGTAATTTTTTTTTAATTCTTAAAGATTTTAAGATATTAATACTAAATGATATCTTTACATATAGGTATGTACTTAGTACTTTCCTTTGTCTTTAAATAAAAAAATAATCAAAATTTCTTTTACTTTTCGCTTAATAGTGAGATTAGAGTAATTTATCAAAACCTTCACATTAATCGCTATCGTCAAACAACGTGCACCGACCCTAACGTTACACAAGTATACTTTGGAATATTACCTTCTTCGAAACCGTAACGATTCAACTTTAAGACGTCAAAGTGTAAGGCGCTATCCTCATGGAGCGGAGGAGACCGACATCGAATGCATTAGAAACGCTAATTTATTCCATAAAATATCTCTTTTAAATATTCTCAAAAATTCAGTCAATATTATTTCGTCATCCATTTCGCTTTTAGCTCAATTTTTTTTATGGGAATAGCCAGCAAACGAGCTGACGATCCACCTGATGGTAAGTGGCTATCGTCGCCCATGGACATCAGCAACACCAAAGGCATCATTGATGCGTTGCCGGCCAAGAAAGAGAGAAGAAAAAGAAAGAAAGAAATGAAAATAGTTTTAAGCAACATTTTTAGGGTTTCGAAATAAAATCGGAACCCTTATAACTTCGTCATGTCCATTATTGTCCATCCGTCCGTATATTCATCTGTCTGTCCGAAGCAAAGCGCCGAAATCCTTAGTGTTAGAAAGCTGTAATTTGGCATGAATATATGTATATTATTATATTGATTAAAACTCCAGAATCGTAAAATAAAATATTGAAAAACATTTTTTTTCAGGGTACCTCCCCTACAGGTAACCTAAGGATGAATGTTTTTTTCGTCGCGTACCCTATAGTGGGGGGTATCGTTGAAAAGGTCTTCCAAAAATATTATGGGTTTTCCTAGATCATTTTTGGAGTTAGGAGTCCGTTTGCGAAATATTTGGCTTTAAAGTGCTAATTTTGGTTAGAGTCAAGTGAAGTAAAAAAATTCTCAAAAATAGGTTATATGATGAATTTACAAGGAAAACTATTACAGTTATGTTGGCATAACTTGCTAATGAGTGATAGTCAATAAACTTACTACTTCGGAACCCTACATTGCGCGTGGCCTGACACGCACTTGCCCGGTTTTATATTGTTGTGTGTCTTTAAGCTAGATACTTACAAGTATGGTATTGTTCTGTATTGTCTTTGGTTATTTTTTGTCCTGGTTTTTAAACCGACATAATGTAGTAATTTTGTTTTTCAAACAGATATAATTATATCAACATAAACTTTACGTAAAATATATATTTGTAAAATTAAATGAGTGTCTTACTATGCACAAATAAGTATAAATAATAATTATTTAATATTAGAATCATTTATTCAAAAAAAAAAAAAATATTTTATATAATAATAAATATTTTTAAAAATATGTTTTAACTACCCTACTAGCAGTATTAATGAACATAACTAACTAAATGAAATAAATGATTTCTTGACGCGAATCTTCAATTTTCCCGTCCCTTCACGTCCCGTCACTTCTGTGTGAAGAGTACCTTAAAATTGTTATTCATATTTTTTACATTTATTTGACTAGTGTTTTGCTCCTTTGGCGGTAAAATAACAGTTACCGGAAATGTTATTGTTATTACTGATCCAATGGCAGATAAAAGTTCAACGATAACGTGAAATGGCGGCTATGTTTCGAACTGGGTTTGTAGTTTAATTTTGTTGATTAAACAAAATTTAAATACCATAAGTTTAAATAAAATTATATGGATAATATAATTTAAATAAGTTCTGGAAATGTCAACGCGTCACTCCAGTCTTGTTGTCACTTCATATTATATCATTATCAGTGTTACTTAAAACAATTCATATAACCAAAGGTCTAACTGGCTGTTCATTACTTTTACCATAAAGTGTATTTTAACAGGCTGACTGACAGACATGAATGGATATATAATGGACAGATATGAATGGTTTTAAGTAACACTGATAATGATATAATATGAAGTGACAACAAGACTGGAGTGACGCGTTGACATTTCCAGAACTTATTTAAATTATATTATCCATATAATTTTATTTAAACTTATGGTATTTAAATTTTGTTTAATCAACAAAATTAAACTACAAACCCAGTTCGAAACATAGCCGCCATTTCACGTTATCGTTAAACTTTTATCTGCCATTGGATCAGTAATAACAATAACATTTCCGGTAACTGTTATTTTACCGCCAAAGGAGCAAAACACTAGTCAAATAAATGTAAAAAATATGAATAACAATATTTATATAATATAATTATTCGTTAGTATAGTCATACTAACGAATAATTAACATCACATAAGTGACAAATTTGGATAATTTAAATTAGGTACAGGTTGTTATCAACTCTTGAAATAAAAAAATCTCAGTTGTAGAAAAAACAAAAAAATAAGATTTTAAACTTAACTCATCGTGGACTGAACACATTTAACTGTAATACGAGTACTCACGATATTTATTTTGTATTCCGATATTTCGACCCAGTTGCATGGATCGTGGTCCCGGATGAACTGCGGTGCAAATGCAAATCCCAAAATCAGAAAGTGCAAAGTGTGTATATATTATATATTGATACACGGACGTAAAAAAAGAACGGACGTAACCTTGTCTAATCGAGAGTGAATCATAGCAATGACAGCTCGCTTACCATGTGTGCGTAATTTTGTAATTTTTGATTCGCGATGGTGTCAATGTCATAGCAGTAGGGTGTCAATGTGTGGGTATGTGTACTTGTACGAATACAGAGTTGGTATTCCTATGGGTGCTTCACTGAATTTGTTGTTGGGATTACGTCCGTCTTTTTTTACGTCCGTGCACAGATATAAAATATTTTTATTTGTTTATTTCGTAATATCTCTAAAACCGAATACATACAAAAATGAAAAGGGTTAAACATGAACCACATCACGATATGTAAACGTTACAATAATGTGCAGCGTAGCGAAGCGAGGGAGGTTCTGGTGCATTGTATGTGTGGAATTGCTTGATCCAGCCGAGTGCATCGGAAGCCTCTCCGCGTAATGCATCACGATGTTCAAGACGGATTTACATAAAAAAACGCTTAGTGCTTGCTAAGGCTATCCTACTAATATTATAAACTAGCTGTGCCTCGCGGTTTCACCCGCGTTAATTTGTGGAAAAAACTGACTACCAAAATATATGATGTTATATAGCCTATAGCCTTCTTCGATAAATGGACTATCAACCACAAAAAGAATTTTCCAATTCGAACCAGTAGTTCCTGAGATTAGCGCGTTCAAACAAACAGACTCTACAGCTTTATAATATTAGTATAGATGTGGAAGTGAGGTTGTTTGTTAGTCTTTCACGCATAAACTATTGAACGGGGTTCATTAATATTTAGCACAAGTAACCGCCCTCGCTTTGCTTCGGTTTTCTTATTTTTTTTACACCTTGGGTTACATTATTGGAGTTTTATTAAGGATCCCCAATTTTTTCGAAAATATATTATAGCCTATGTTACTCGGGGATAGTGTAGCTTCCCAACAGTGAAAGAATTTTTGAAATCGGTTCAGTAGTTTCGGAGCCTATTCAATGCAAACAAAAAATCAAATCTTTCCTCTTTATATATTAGTATAGATTACGGTAGACCATGATCTAGAATATCATACAGGGTAATTATTATTCAGGAAAAATGCGAGAAAATCCGTGGCGAGAGCAGAGAGAAGTATCAGTGTATTAAAAAAGAATAGAATGTATAAGAAACACTAAAGCAAGTTGGTTACAACTATCTTCAAATTCTTGGTAGGAAATAATTCAAATAAATTATCATTTGCTTGGGTAAAAGGAGCAATAATTCCATACGAAAAACACCAATTCAAAGTTTTACATGGTGTTTCAAAAAGTTCGCAAAACGGACGGACCCTCACTTAGTCATAATGGAAAGGACCTCTCGTACTGTGGTGGTGTGGTGAAAATAATAAACTCAGAAATAGGTCATCTGTATGCTGTGATCACGAACCTGAAAAAAAGACTGACGTAACCTCGTCTAATCGAGAGTGAAGCATAGCAATGGCCGCCCGCTTACCATGTGTGCGTAATTTTTGATTCGCGTTTGAAGCAGTGAAGTGTCAATGTGTGGGAGTGTGTACTTGTAGGGATAGAGAGTTGGTATTACTGTGGGTGCTTCACTGAATTTGTTGTTGGGATTACGTCCGTCTTTTTTTCGGTCCGTGGCTGTGATATTGTGGCAAATAAGCAGTTCAGCGTAAACTAAAGACTGGATGTTGTCAAATGGGAAGATCACATTTGACCACAGTCCACAGATCAGCATTAGTAAAATAATGGATTATTAGAAAACTAGAACTCTGCTCACGGCTTTGCCCGTTTTTTTCCGGGATGATAAGTGTTCTATGTTATTCCAGATTATTGTTTATCTGTGTGCTTCATTTCATGAAAATCCGTTTAATAGTTTTTGTCATATTAGTAGGTACATTTTTATAATATTAGTAGGAACTTCGTATGATGTCCTGGTTGGTACCGAATTCAATTCCATGAAAATCAGTTCAGTATCTATTGCGTGAAAGCGTAACAAACATACATACTTATTACATATATATATATATATATATGTATATACCCACACCCATACCTGTTACCTATCTGTAGTAACTGTTGGAATAAAGCGTTTCATTCTTCTTTCTTTTTCTTTATAAAAGCAACAACCCATAATTGTCCCACTGCTGGGCTCGGGGTCTCCTCTCACAATGTGAGGGGTACAGGCCATAGTCTTCCACGCTGGCCAAGTGCGAATTGGTAGACTTCACACACCTTTGAGAACTTTTATGGAGAATTCTCCGGTGTGCAGGTTTCCTCACGATGTTTACCTTCACCGAAGCAAGTGATAATTAACTTCTAATACGCACATAATATTTGAAAATTAGAGGTGCGTGCCAGGATTTGAACTCGGGCCCCTCTGTTCGAGAGACCAACGTTCTAACCGCTAGGCTATCACTGCTTTCTTTATATAACTTTTTTTTATATAATTATATAAAACACAAAAAAAATTTGTACGGATGTCCTTTATAGACTTGGAAACCATCCAACCGATATACCCCAAAATGGTTTCATTTGAAATGCACGAAGACACGAAAATGGTTTGAGACCACTAAAACAATGCATTAGGCACATTTTTGATTTTCGACTTTTTTCATTCAATTTTTTTTGCATAGTAGCGTACGCCGGGTATCCACATAGTTAGTAGTTTATAACATTAGTAAGAAGTTTCAATTGACCTACTGGTATGATTTAGATTATGCGTAATATGCGTAGCGGACTACGTCTGCTTGCATTATGTAAAACAGTTTGACATGTCTTTACCAAGTTATTCAGAATCATTGTCCAACGAACAATAACTAGATTCATTTATCGCAATTCATTAATCGCTTTTTCATTGTTTCGAATCATTCGCAATCGAGTATAGCTATCGATTGAATAAGATCGAACAATAGCCATTGAAGTCGACAAATATACGAGAAATTATAATGAAACGATTGTAGTTTTCATATTGTAATAAAATATCATAAAAGTGATAAAACAGTGGATATTTATGACTATCAAAATACTGGAAAAGGATTTAGTCAATGAGTACCTAATGAGACTCTTAAATTATGAAGTTCAAAAAGAAAATGGGAAAAACATAAAGGGTATACTGTGCAGGAAACGGTCCTCGTATTTACAAGGCATACTAAAGTGTCATAAGAGGCGCCAGAAGCAGGTAAGGCTTCACATAAAGATTATGTCAAAATTATTATTAAGTTACTTATGTTATTACCGGTATTTATATTTATAAAATAAACTTAGGTCTTGGGAAACTGAGTGAAAAGTTCAAAGAAATAGGTATATTTACAGTAGCTTCACAATATATTTATTGCTTATTATACTTGCCAGTGGAATTGTTTAAGAAACATGTAAAATCTCAACTTTTAGGCAAAGGTTACTTATACTGTAGATGAATGACACTAGAAGTTAAATGACAAAGACGCATGGAAATGACCAGCTCTGCAACCAGTTTCGTACAAGCTAGTGATATTTTTTTTTGTAATAAATACAACAATGTATTTTTATTTTTAAAAGATGTGCTGAGGAGTTTCTTTATGGCTTTTCTTCTCCTCCATATCAGAGCACTTTTCCGAAGAGCTGGTAGATTAAAAAAATGACGTGTATCAGTGATACCTGTAATTATGAATAAACTTTGAATTTTGATTTTTTTTTTTTTTAAGCTACCGCCCTATTGCTACAGTCAGCAACCAAACGACTCGACAAGCTGCGGTTGAAGTTTGGTCGCCAGTTCCTTCTTTCTTTCTCTCTCTACTTTCTTGGTTGGTGTTACTCATGTCCGCGGCCGACGATGGCCACTTACCATCAGGAGTTATCATTTACTTAATTTTGACTATGGAACCCTAAAAATATAAGAGCATACAGTTAACCTGAACCGTATCTAGCTTTCGCTACAAAACCCTGTACTACTCAACACATACGTCCCTAAGTAAAAGCTTTATGCAACCTTAACTAATACTACAGCCCTACAACGTCTCCCATCCCAGAAATATGTTCTACATAAATTTCCCTGAACTCTTCCCACGAACAAACATTTTTAACTTGAAGTTACATCGTAATATATGTAAGGGCCGCAGGTGATGTCGGGCTCGAGGGTCGAAAAAAGTATTTTTTGTCCCTCCGGGCTATCTTTCAACAAGGTTTTTATCGTGTTCAGATTTAAGCTGGACCGGCCTACGACAAGAGCTCGCTCCAACTTTTGGGATCTGTCACCCTGTCCGGGATTTAGCGTTTTTACTTTTGACTTTTGATTTCGGGGATAGTGGGTCACTCAGTCATGTTCTGCATTTCACACATTTTTTGCTTTTGTCATAATTTTTTTTTGTACCAGCCATTATGAAGGTTCAATTTTATTGTAGTTTGACAAAAATGTGTTTATTTCTTGGGTTGAGCAGGCAGACATTGCATGTTAGCATGTATGAGCTATATCAATTATTATATCTTTCGCACTCTGAAAAGGAAATAAAATATAGTTCAGGGCTGACATGGGCCTGTAAATTTATGCGCTCAATTACTTTACATCCGGTCAGAAAAGAATAGAATCCTTCACTTACTTCACTTACATTAAATAGAAAATACAAGTTATTGTCGTTCAGTCGAGGCTTTTTATCTTAACGTAAGCCACCAAAGTATTTGTAGTAGCAGTAGCCAATCCAACTATTGTATCTTGCTTTATAATACGTATAAAACTACTAAAGGCGTTTCAAATTAATCAACAGTTCGCCTTGCTCGTCTTACAAATCTCTAAGTCTTTTTCGCTTTTTAAAAGTCCAAGTAAAATTAGCTAAGGAGGCAAGTACCCCAAGTGCCGACTTTGTTCTTAGCCAACACTTCAAGTGCGAGGCAGAAGATAGCACAAAGCTTTGATGTGTAACGAAGCGGCAAGCTTTAGCTGGCTGAGAAAATAGCTATGAAACTAAGTCCTTACACAGTCTAATATACCTTGTAACGAATACAGCGCGAAACATTTCTTCCGCGTCTAAACAAAGTAACGTTACTGCTACGATGTGTGCGGGACTGCGAGAGATTATTCAGTTAAGTGTTATTACAGTATCAAATTCAAATTCATTTTACTTTAGGATCCGTACTGGGGTTCCGTTTTATTGGATCAAGGCTTTTCATTGGGTAATTGGTGGTTACACTAAACATGTACAGAATATTTAAACGATCACACATCGATATCCGCTTGCGTGTGCAATGAATTATGTTCTAGGTACGTAAGATTTCCAGTAGGCGAGGCGTAGTTTTGCTTTTATTGTGAGAGAAAATTAGTGCTGTAGTGACGTCGATATTGTTAAAGGTTTTGTTTCTGTTTCTTTAAAATCGATTATTAGTTTTGCTCAAAAATTCGATTATTTGCATCATGAAGTTAATTTTCCATCTTTGTCCTACGTGTACGTGCATCTATACAAATAAATAAAATTGGAGTGTCTGTTTGTAATATTAAAATAACCGCTTTTTAGTAAGTGCATTTGGATGTATACACGGTACATATACCAAAACAACATTTTTTACAATTTTTGTCTGTCTGTCTTTCTGTTTGTCTGTCTGTCTGTTTGTTTCGGTAATCTCCGAAATGGCTGGACCGATTTTGACGAGACTTTCACTGGCAGATAGCTGATGTAACAAGGAGTAACTTAGGCTACTTTTATTTTAGAAAAAAATAGTAAGGCGATACGAAGTTCGCTGGATCAGCTAGTCTACTATAAATATTGTGAGTTATAAGTTGTTTGTTAACGCCACGGGAGCCCGGGCGGCTGTCTGCCGGGCGGCTGTCTGCCGGGCGGCTGTCTGCCGCGCGGCTGGTAATGAAGCCTGATTGCAAGTTGACTGGAGGACTAATAACGACTGATTCCGATAATGAGTCGGCTTTGCAACACCGGGAATCAGACGGCATGAGAAGAAAGACAAAGCGATTAATACATACTTAGCTGTATTGCTTTGTGTACAATAGGACTATTGTAGTCTAGTAGGTGATATAAATGGCGATGAATGATAGTCGGTTGATGATATTATAATTATGATTGACTGTGTGACGATTGTGCGACAGTAATTTGGTGATTTTGATTATGTTCACAAAAAAAATACATATTTTCTTCATTTACCTGCAGAGTTGAACTACTGATAGACGAAGCAGTTTTTGCAAATTTCTTTGATTTACATTTTAGTCCACTTAAAACCCATACAAAAGGAATGCCTTGTCGGCAAGAAGAGAGAAAAAGTAAGAAAGAACTGGCTGCCAATCGAAAAATATAAAATTAAAATTTAATGAGGAATACCGAACGCATCACTGATGAGTTGCCGACCAAGAACGATATAAAAATAAAACAATATCTTCTATACAACTTTCACATCCTACGTTTGTATAATATAATAATACACGCACACTTTTTTAGGGTTCCGTAGCAAAATGGCAAAAAACGGAAGCCTTATAAATTCGTCATGTCTGTCTGTCTGTCTGTCCGTCGGTATGTCACAGCCACTTTTCTCCGAAACCATAAGAACTATACTGTTGAAACTTGGTAAGTAGGTGTATTCTGTAAACCGCGTTAAGATTTTTACACAAAAAATAGAAAAAAAAAAACAATAAATTTTAGGGTTCCCCAATCCCCATACATAGAACTGAAACTCAAAAATTTTTTTTCATCAAACCCATACGTGTGGGGTATTTATGGACAGGTCTTCAAAAATGATATTGAGGTTTCTTATATTATTTTTTTCTAAACTGAATAGTTTGCGCGAGAGACACTTCCAAAGTGGTAAAATGTGTGTCCCCCCCGTGTAATTTCTAAAATAAGAGAATGATAAAACTAAAAAAAATATATGATGTACATTACTATGCAAACTTCCAACGAAAATTGATTTGAACGAGATCTAGTGAGTAGTTTTTTTTTAATACATCATATATCGTAAACCGCAAAAAACATCGATCAAAGTTACAACGAACTACAAGAACTTTTATATTATGTTACTTGCTGCTACGAAACCCTTCATGGGCGAGTCCGACTCGCACTTGGCCGCTTTTTCATTAGTTAAATATACGGTCCAGTAATAGACTGAGCAGGGTATAATGTTTGAAGTTTGCAGAACTCATGAGTCCAGTGTGCCACTTGCTAGCCGGCTCCACTCCACTCTGTTACGCCCACGCACTGCACCTGCTCGTACAAGATATCAGCCGTGCAGCCGAACCAACGCGAGCACTGAGCGGGAAGCGGGAATCGATTGCATAGATAGCGAATTTCAAATATAAAAATCTTATACTTTATGGGTAGATAACAAGGGTAACAATTTTTAAATAAAAAGCCTTGTTAACTACTACTAACTTGAGATAACACTAATATGACTTTGGTTTAAGTAAAACATTATTTTTACAATATCATCAGTCTCAATTATTATATTAATAGCTATTGCATAGCTATGTATTTTAAATCTAATAAATAGATAAATAAATCTAATAATAATAAAAAATATTATGTATTTTAAATAAAGAACCTTTCCAAAAAGCTGATTGATTAAAAAAATTACATGCATAAATGTATCAGTGATACCTATATGAATAAATGATTCTCAATTTTGAATTTTAAACTGTATTATTCCATACCATTGTATTATTACAACTTACATTCAACATTAAAAAAATACTGTTTCTGTGACAGCATTAGAGAAGTTAGTGCTGTCTCGACTGGCACCTAATTGGATCGGTTCACGGCAGCACTACAGCCATACAGCACTCGCACCGACACACTGATATGGCTTGATTGGACAATTGATGCTGAGATCCGTTACGGTGTTGCTGACACTTGGTACTGGGAGAAGGGCCTGACAAAAATTACGTCCCAGGCAGTATATACGAGCATGAGTTTATCTATTTATCATTCATCTAAATTGTTCAAAAAGCAGTCAAAATTAAAAGTAATTGATACCTGCTTTTTTCGAGTCATTTTTAGTGTTGCTGATATGAAAATCAAACTCGAATAGGCATCGGATGTAGTGTCTTCGAAAGTAAAAGGAAACTTTGTTTATATTACATTGCTTCGATATGTATCGAACTTCGGTGCGTATCGAACATGAAATAATGTTCTTTTCTATTGCTTTAAAAACCTTAACATGTATATTACATTCATTAAGTGGATTCAGCTCTTTAGTTTACACATATTATCATATAAAACATACTCGTACGTAGGGACATTCTACAGAGAAGGCCAAAGCTTGTAAAGAGGGCGCATTTTATATGCAACCAAAAAGATTTTTTTTTTAATTTACCTCCAAAGGATGTAAATTGGGGTTGAAAGATTGTATGGAGTGAATGAAACAAAATAGATATTTGTCAAAAAAAAAAAATATTAAGACTCTAATGTGGACTACAGTAAGTACGATAACGTAAGTGCCATTGCATTAAGACAGCCAACCGTAGAATCTTGAGATACTCAAATGGTATTTGGCAAAACTTATCAACTGTCTTCATGAGTTTGATTTCTGAGTTCACCATCGGAGGTTAATTTAGTAAAGGAACGTTAGAGTGTTTGCTCTATTCTAATTCAGACACCGCACTGCCATTAGCCGAAGTCAATCGCGTGGTTTAAGTGTCTTCTAGTGGCTTTCATAGTTTAACTGTGAGGGGAGAATTTTGAACACTTAAATCATTAATAAGACCTCATCGTCACACCGTCTTTCCTTATTTCTCTCTTTCTCTTCATTCTTTGGTGTTTGTGATATACATGGGCGACGGTCGCCACTTAATATCGGGTGGATCGTCACTTCATTTGTCGGCTAGTAACATAAAAAAAAACATAAACTGTACGTGCGTGAGAAGTTATACTTCTTTGGCATCAAAAAATACAATTAAAAAAAACAATATAAAAAAATCAAACAAATTTTCAAGAAAATTAAAAAAAAATATATGTAAAAATCACCTGTCACGCTTTTGTTGATATCTGTGTTCGTGTGTGTACCTAATTGGCACAGGTATAAATGTTTTTCTTTCTTTCTTTCTTTTTCGTCTCTTTTCGAGTCACCGTCTCACCGTGTCACTTAAAATTTCACTCTCATAATTTTTTCCATTTATTTCATAACACGCCTAAAGAAGTATAACTTCAAAAATATCTGGTCTCCTTTTAAAATGAAATGGGTTAAGCTCGACATGCGACTCGCGTTTACTGTTTCGATCTTTTTAAGACGTGTGAAAAATTGTACCTAATAATTAGTAGTTTTAAGAGACTCCCTTGTTCGCACTTCATGAACGAACCCGTTATTCGCTAATAAGTAAAAAATATTGTACGTTGTAATTGTACTTTTATACTTGTTATACTTAGGAGAACCGTGCCTTTTTGATTAAGATGATGAATAAGTAAGTCTCAAATTAATTACGTTTTTAATTTCAACGACTTTAACGCATATTCAACTGAGTCCTAATGATAACATCCTAAACTTATGTTTAAGATAGTAGTTACATAATCATGAATCTCAAATTAAGTATAAAACTTTATACATTTCTAGCAACCGATTCACATCCGCATACAAATTCAAATCCTCCAAAAGCCCGATTACTATCGAGTATGGAGGCGAGAGGCACGTTTACAGCAACGTTAGTTTCGATATGCACTCCGATATTGCGCCGTTGTCATACAACTGTTTTACGATATGTTACAAGCAAGGTGCTGTCTGCATTGAAATCTGCTCTTAAATGTCTGTGAATTTTGATACCCTAATTCGATAAATGGAGTTAGTTAGGAATTTGAAAAAAATGTTACACTGAAAATAATGAATACTTTGCCATTAGACATAATTGCTGCTTTCCTTTTATTGGTACCTACTCGTTTTTCCACACCAAAGCAATCATAATTATGGCGAACGAAGGATTTCTTCCTTCAAAACGTAATCTATGCTTCTAAATCACTTGTTCTTGACGTTTATGTCATATATGTTGTAGGACGGGCCCGATGTAACATCTCATACAAATTCTTCATACATACACGCAAAAAGGAGCGTCATCCATTGATGTATAATGTCATAGAACAGAAATCTCGAGCAAAATGTGTGTCCCGGCGGGAGGTTCTATTTTCAAAATTGAACCCGCGTTCTCCTTTCAAAATCGAACGAATCCACTGAAAACTTTTTTCTGTCATGAACGACATGAAACAGGCTTGCCACATTGGCCCAATTAGACCAGTTTTAATGCCTCGATCTAAGCGCAGTTTGATACTGTTCTTGTTTAGTAATATTAAAGCCAATGGTTATAGCATAGTTTATTTAATTATAATGTCAATATGAGAGCAATTGAATTCTCTTAATATGTATATTAAATAGATCTGAATTAACAAGATTTTCCACATATCCTACGAGTAAATCAGTTGACTGATTTTAAAACACATAAATCATAGCAGCATAGATATTATATTGCAGAGCAGGGAAAAATGTTGAATTAAATTACGCAAGCTCCAAAACGCCATAAGCCGATGTGAACCTGATATAACGGAACGCAATATACGACACGGTATTAGGGAAGGATTGAAGGGTTCGGGTTCGATATGGAAACAGACATATCTGACAGTTTTGTTTGGCTCTAGTTCAAGGCAATCATCGACGCACAAGGAAAATGTGATCGTTTGTAAATAACTATTTTAAAGATGAAAGAGGTGAAATTTTTTATGAATTGTGTTTTTGTAACGTCATTTTTAGACTGAAAATAATCTAGAAATTATAAGGGTCTCTGTATTAACGAAGTATATAATGAAAGAAAACTTAAGAAATGTTAATTACAAAATCTACAACATAGATTTGTCTGTGAAAAGTGTTTCTCAGTAATAGCAATTCATGATCACGGACCTGAAAAAAAGACGGACGTAACCTCGTCTAATCGAGAGTGAAGCATAGCAATGGCCGTCCGCTTATCAAGTGTGTGTAATTTTTGATTCGCGATTGACGCAGTATGGTGTCAATTGTGTGGATTTGTGTACTTGTACGAATAGAGAGTCGGTATTACTATGGGTGCTTCACTGAATTTGTTGATGGGATTACGTCCGTCTTTTTTTAGGTCCGTGTTCATGATATAAATATTGTCTTATGACTACTATGTCTTATTGTCTTATCGGCGATGACTATGGTTCATGTAACGTCAAAATATCATTATGGAACACGTCGTAAGTACCCGTTTGCATTATAAAATAAAAAAAATATTGGGTTCGGTACCAGGACACCATAAGAAGATAGCAAACAAAATAACCCGATCACGGGCGGGACGTTGATATGAGGAACATCGCCCGCCGCAGCCGCGCCTGCCGCGATCAACAGTGATGAGTTTAGGCCCAGGCTCAAATAAAATTTATACGTATAATTTACTTCCTTTCGTGAATTTTGGTTATTTTTAGTAACGGGAACACTCTATGATTATTGTGTCTCTCGTATCGCACTATACAGTCTGTTGAGCTAAACAGTCATTTCGTAATCATATAATTGTATATATATTTAAGACTTCCTTTGTGAAATGTAAGCAGTGATAGCCTAGCGCTTAATATTTTATTTCAATTTGAACATATCCACCACATAACCAGAGACATAATTAAAGCGTTTCAATCTCTGAGGGTTAAGAATATCACCCATATTCTTAACCTTCATTTGTGGGGCATCTCAGTAAAAATAATACAACATATTATTGATATTATAGCTCCATCTTTAGCCTATACATTTTTAATAAATGTATATGTCTAGGTATCTTTCCAGATCTTATAAAATGCAGCAAAATTATACCACTTCTTAAAACAGGTGAAAAAACTGATCTTAATAACTATAGACAGGTTTCTGTATTACCAACACTTATTATAGTAAGATTTTCAAAAAAATAATATTGAGTCAAATGCTAAACCATTTCAGCAATAACAAATTATTACACCCTGAGCAATACGGTTTTACTTAAGGCCGTAGCACAACAGATGCAGGGGCTAGGCTCTTAAAGCATATATTTGACTGTGTTGAACACGAAGCATTACTGTTAAAACTTGGTCATTACGGAGTAAAAAATAAGGCCCTTAGCTTGATCGCGTCTTATTTGAGTGATAGAATACAAAAAGTTAGCATAAATGATATTGGAGTTGTGGAGAACCTCTACAGTCCGATTCTCACGAACTTTTTTGCCACGTACAGTGCAAGCTGTGGAATGAACTTCCTTCTGAGGTATTCCCTGAGCGCTATGACATGGGATTCTTCAAAAAAGGTGTAAAAAGAGTTCTCCTTCAGGGCCGGCGTTGCATTGGCGATTCCTCTAGTGTTGCTCATGTCCATAGGCGACGGTAACCACTTACCATCAGGTGGCCCGTAAGCTTTTTCGTCTGCCCTTCAGGCTATAAAAATAAATAAATAAATGATATTAAGTCATCGGGGTCACCGGCGGTGATGGGTGTACCACAGGGCTCGATCTTGGGTCCTTTTCTTTTCCTGGTACACATAAATGATTTACCTCAATATGTAAAAAACCAAGCGGATATTACAATATCCGTAGCTGAAGTGCTCCCGTTTAGCAGAGCATACCAGTGAAGTAAACTCTCAAATACGGCCTTTGCAATAGGCCCTATAGCGCAAAACATGCAGACGCAAAAAAACTTTCGATGTTTTCGTATGTAGTGTCATATTATTGTTATCTGTGGGAAATCCGTATTCCATTTTAAAAATTAGTAGGTACCTATTAGGTCGTCAGTTTGAGTGCCGTTTGCAGGCAAACCGCGCGTCGGTGACAACTCGTAATTTGCATCATGTTTTTCACAAACGACGTGTTCGGAATAAAATTTCGAACAGATAGATAGATTACAACATTTTGTCAATAAAAGATCCGAATATAGTGTGGTCATGGCTTTCTGATACGTGGAATTAATTCCACGAAAATTAGGCAACGGGTGTAATAAACATATTTTTATTTTAAACTTAGAATATAACTCTAGATGCAGTTCCTTGTGCAATCATATGACATTAGTGACCTACATGTGTGAACTTCACATTGTTTACATTATTTCAGCTAATAATTTAAGCTAATTGGTAACGAGATTGGTAGTAATAATTTTCGGGATTCTAAATATGAATTATTAGTTAATCAAAATAAAATAACCTCTGATAAAGAGGTGGCTAATGAATTTGAAAACTTCTTTCAAAATATTCCTGTTAAGTTGACTAAATCGCTGACTTCATCCCCGGCAGCAGCACATTCTATTTTAAAAGATACCGTTGATGAATGTAGTGTTTCATTTAAATTTAAATATACTTCCTCATTGGAAATAGTTCGAACTTTTCGTGCATTGCACATTAAAAATACGGGTGATTTGTGGGGAATGTCTGTTAAAATTTTAAATAATATAATAGATGTGATAGCCCCTTATTTAACTAGGTTATTCAATAAATGTGTAGATTTAGGTACTTTTCCTGATCTTATGAAGTATAGTAAGATTATACCGATTTTTAAATCTGGGGATAAAACAGACGTTAATAATTACAGACCTATTTTTATTTTACCCACTCTTAGTAAAGTCTTTGAAAAAATTATATTACATCAAATGCTCCTGCACTTCAACACTTATAACTTACTCCACCCTGAACAATACGGCTTTACCAAAGGCCGTAGTACAACAGATGCAGGTGCTAGGCTTCTTAAACACATCTTTGAGGCCTGGGAGAATTCACAAAATACCATAGGGGTATTCTGTGACCTATCTAAAGCATTTGACTGTGTTGAACACGAAACACTTCTACTTAAGCTTAGTCACTACGGTATCAAGGAAAATTCACTCAACTTGATTGCATCGTACTTGAAGGGTAGAATCCAATGTGTTAGTATAAATGATACCAAGTCATCGGGATCTCAATCTGTTATGGGTGTACCTCAGGGCTCAATTCTAGGCCCCTTTCTTTTTCTAGTATATATAAATGATCTGCCGTATTATATTAACAAATATGCAGAGATTGTCCTGTTTGCTGATGACACTTCCCTTATATTTAAGACGAATAGAAATAAAATGAATTTTGACGATGTAAACAGTGCTCTGTCTCGTTTATTACACTGGTTTACTACAAATAATTTGCTGCTAAATGCTAAAAAAACTAAGTGTGTTGAAATTTCATTACCTAATGTACGGAAGGTTAGTAAAAGCCTCAAATTAAATAATGAAATTCTAACTATGGAAAAATCCACGGTTTTTTTGGGTGTCACCTTAGATTCTAAACTACAATGGGGCACCCATATAACGGCTCTCGCGAGTAAGCTAAGTAGGTCAGTTTATGCCATTAGAAAGATAAGACAGTTTACTCATGTAGAAACTGCTAAACTTGTTTATTTTGCATACTTTCATAGTCTCATGTCCTATGGTATATTGATGTGGGGCTCAGCGGCTAACGTTGATGCTATATTTGTTTTGCAGAAAAGGGCAATCAGAGCCATTTATAAATTAAAATCACGCGAATCCCTGCGTGAGAAATTTAAAGAAGTAGGCATATTAACAGTAGCATCTCAATTTATTTACAGCAATATTATATTCGTTAAAAACAACTTAGGCATGTTCAAGCAGATTAGTGATACGCATAATCATTTAACTAGAAACAGACATAATTTGGTTTCGTCATCTTTTCGCCTAAGTAGGGTACAACGTTCTTATATGGGGCTCGGTGTACGTTTTTTCAATAAATTACCTAGGTCAATACGTGATTTACCTATCCAAATGTTTAAGAGATATGTGAAATCTCAGCTAGTAGGCAAAGGATACTATAGTATAAATGAATATATTAATGACAAAGACGCCTGGAAACTAATGCCGCATCCAGTTCCGCGTAGGTTATAACATAATATTATGTAACCTCTCATGATTTTAAAAGATGTGCGAGGAGTTTCTTTCGTCTTTTCTTCTCCTCCATGACAAAGCACCCTTCCGAAAAGCTGGTAGATTAAAAAAAATGACGTGCATAAGTGTATCAGTGATACCTATATGAATAAAAGATTTTGATTTGATTTAATTATTGTTATTACTCAAGTCGTGACTCAGATTACCGCAATGGAAGTTAAAAAGGTGATGTCCGGACATTATGATTTTTAGCTGATATAATCGTCGACAGACATTTAAAATACTGTGACCATCATACAAAATTTGTAGATAAGGGAGTGTATAATAAGGTCCAAAATCAGAGTTTTCCATTTTCTTGATCGATAGACATGATCATGATATTATGGTGATATTGTCTATGATAGAACTGCATAATGATATGCGTCAACGAACCGAATCGAACCATCTGCGTTAAACCCTGATTTTAAGTAATAAAAACTCGGTTATTTTGTCCCAAAATAAGCAACAAATCAAACTAATTAACAATAAACCTTTTCACTCCCTACGATAGTCGCGTAGCCACCGCAGTCGTATCGTAGCGCGTAGTCGTCGCGACACTAACCAGCTCGCTCGGCGCCGTCAAAGCTCATTAATTTCATTAGAGCGTGCGTTGTTCGGAACTACATTAATTTTCTGTTCACCCCGACGCGACGTCTGCCGGGTGTAAAGTTTGTATTTATTGCCTTTCCATAGAACATTATGATGTATAATACATAGAATACATAGAAATGGCTTTTGACCTTTTAAAATTGATTTCATCGGATTGTTTTCATTGTTAATATCATAATTTTGAAGTTTGTTAGTTGATCAAGGACTCGTAATATTTATTTCAAATGATTGGTCATATCGTTATTATTTAATCTTAATTTAACAATTCTTTGTACTCGAGCTATCTTACAAAGTTTTTTCTAGTGTGTACATGAATAAGTTATCTTAGAATTTGGCTAATCAGAATATTGAAAAGGCTTTAATACTTTAATACAATAACGTAACTTTGACAAACTCACCTTTTGAGTAAGTAACGCCCCAATTTAGAGTCACTAACGATTATTTAAATTACCCCTTAGTGCCGAATTTGTATGGCGATTCTTTACTAAGGAGCGAGTAACCATTAATGACTCTGAGTCGGTTAATGACTCTGCGTAAATCATAGAGAGCTTTAAGATATGCAGGTTTCCACACGAAGTTTTCCATCACCAAAGTCTACGAATTTCTAATATACGCACACAATTAAAAATTTTAGAGAAGCAAGATTTGAAGTCTAATTATCCAGGTAGGAGGCAGTTTCCATTTATTGAGACAACTGCTTACCGTGTAATGATAATGTAGGTCGTGGTTGGTATAAAACTAAATATTTATTCCTCCAGATACTTCCAAGAAAAGCAAGACACAACTTCTACAAAATGTGTATTCTTTGGCAGATTAACCATTAAACTTATCCATGAGCGGAAAGTTTAACGGTGGATGTGTGTAGAATTAATAACATGTACGTAAGTTATGGTTAACATTCCGTTTAAGTAATATCGGTTTGAATTATGGTTAATGTTTATGTACAATACTTACACAACATTAAATAAATAAATAACGCTTCACATTCATAGCCCCACACTAGGATTCCCTGTGTCGTGGGTGCCATGGACAACACACTAGACAAGGACATTCACACCCAGACCGAGAACAGAAATTTAAACTCATTATTCAAATTTTCCGTTTCGCTGGGAATCGAACCCAGGACCCTCGGTGCGGCGATCCGGCATGGTAACCATTGCGCCACTCGGGTCGTCATTAATCTGCATTGAGGCATTAAGTTAACTGCTTTTATTAATACAAGGAAGCTTACTTATAATTACATTACATTTCTTCTAACGTAATGTAAAAATGAAGGTGCTCCAGCCCTAGATGTAAGTCGACGTACAGACAAGTATATGTGTCACGACCAATTGGGGTTAACTAAAATTAGCTTGACTAACCGTGATCTTACTATAAAATTCAAACGAAAAGTTTATTAAATTTATTTTTTAAAGGTAAAAATCTCCCGACAGTTTTAATTACACTAAACGTAGCTAGGAAACATTTTGATCACGCCAGTTTTCAAACAAAAACGAACTGCATCGTAATTGGTCCATTCATTTAGGAGCTACGATGCCACACAGCTACAGCAGCTACAGACACAGCAGCTACAGGCACATCAGCAATAGATACAGCAGCAACAAACACAGTAGCTACAGACACAGCAGCTACAGACACAGTAGCTACAGACACAGCAGCTACAGACACAGCAGGTACAGACACACAGACACTTATTTGCGTCGTGAGAAAAGAATCCGCGCTGTGATGGGATAATAACAGCTGTTAAATTAAATCAGAACATCACACTGCAACTGCCTATCAATAACCTGAATTCTGATTTTCCCTCTTATTTTGAGAGCCTTTTAAATTACACGTGCCTGACTGACCGCATTCAAAAAGTGCAGCAAGCCTTACTAAATTATGTAAATAAATCTCATACAATAAACTCAATCACGCTCAAATTCCTATGGGAAACCACGCACGGTATTATGATCATTATGGTGTAGATTATAAAAGTAGTTTTTGTCTACACTCCCGACATAAAAGGGGGTTGAATCCCTTACCTGTCACAAGTTCACTGGAGCTTGAAGATGCGTTTAACGGAACGACTGTCTGTTCGATATTTGTGATATGTTTAGTATCAAAGTTGCTGATTTTGTTATTTAGACATAATGTTAAGTAATAGATTCTATAAGTATTCAAGTCATTAACGCAAGAAGCAAATTAAATTTCCATCCGCTTCTGAGGAGATTTAACATTGTCATCGTGTTATTATGTTATCAGAAAAGCTATCTGAAGTTTCTGCAATTTTGACCTCAAACTTGTAAAAGGAAAGTTAACGAATATAACATGCTGCGAAATAGATACTTATTTATTACTTCGCACGCGAAAATGATGCTTATCATATTTATCCCCTATTCCACCCCCTTGGCGGATGAATTTTGAAAAATCCTTCCTTAGTGGATGTCTACGTCTTAAAAGGAATACGCATGCGAAATTTTAAGTTTCTAGCTCCTTAAGGCTAGAAACCCTTGGCCTTGCGTTGATACATCAATCAATCACTTTTGCCTTTTATATATTTACAGGAAAATACTTATGAAAAAATGTAGCAAAAAATAAGTAGGTAAACGAAAACTCTGTTGATGGATTCATTAAAATTTAAGAAATCATTCCCTTTTAACATTTTGCAGATTCTTAGCCAACCTAGATATTAATCAGCATTATAAGATGGCTTTGAATATGCTTCTCATTTTCTTAATAACCTTTCGAATCATATGATATTTCCGATAGCAATATGCTTCGCGACCTGTTTGATCTCGTTCATTCACTAGTCAAAGGAAGAACTGAACTTTTAAAATTTCCTTTAAATGCTCTGAAAGACATTTCATCAAGCTAAGTGCATATTTTGATTTACATATGTATGTACGTATGTGCACAGATGAAAGACATTGCTAACATGTCTACACATGTCTTGTCATGATTTGTGTTTTGTTGAAAACTTGCTCTTACTTATTTAAATCTTTGTATATACACGAAGTGTGTATTTTTGTGTATAGAATATACATCTATTTGATATCAAACATACGAGATGTCCACGCAAAATCATAAACAAAATATTATCTAGTGCCAAACGAAGCAGTAAAAACAATTTTTTATCAAAAAAGTTTATATTGTATGGCCTGCAAGTTATATAATCATCTACCAGATAAAATAAAAGAGCTTAATGTAACCGGGTTTAAAAAGAGATTAAAAATATATTAACAGCCAAATGCTATTATATAATAGATGAATATTTAATTGACAAACTTGATTAAACAATTTATTCTTCGGCTATTAAATTTAATAAAATTATATTTATAATAACTAATTTTGTTTGTAATTTATAATAATGTTGACAATGTATTGTTATTTAACATTAACTTAATTTTATTGACATCATCAGATATTTGAATGTCCGATAAATAATTACTTTTATGAATATTGAGTAATGTACATAATTTTAATTTTCCTAATTATGACAATAAAAATTTTGCAACGCCCATAAGTGGCACATGTAAGTACGGTTAGCACTGTATGTAACCACCTTTATCTACTACATGATTGCAATAAATAATTTGAATTAAATCAGTATAGGTTTCATTTACTCATTCAGTATTAGTAAATTTCGTGGCGTTATTACCCGTTGGCTTTTGTCAATCATAAAATCGACAAAGGCAATTGCGGATGCGTTCTATATACGTATTTTAACGTTTTAGGTCAAAAACATGAATAGGTAGATATATTCTGGATGCTACAAAATTTAAACATAGGGATACAGTACAGTCCTGACGGCTGAAAAGAGTAAAGAGATAGTAAGTCGTTATGACAAGTTTGATAATTAAAAATAAATATTTTTTCATTCCCAAATAAGAATTCCTACACTGCGGATGACATCAATATGCACCAGGCATCACAACCAACCAAAAATCAAGTATAAGATGGTACCTCGGGTTCTACTCTAGATCGAATAAGAACTTAATGGTTAAAGCACGTCAGAATTACATGACACAATCATGGAAAATGAATTGAATAAACTGTTCTGAGGACAACGAAAGCACCACAAATCAAATATGTTCCCAGATCAGACAATAAATCTTAAATCCATTGATACATTACAAATGCAATGCAAAATGCAAGTGTCCTCTCTTTTAGAAGCAGCCGGTGTAACCTTGACTTTTCTATTGCAGTTTCGACCTTAGTGCTACGTATTACGAGTCAGCGGAGGTCTTACTGCCCTGGTGCTGTTAACTACGTATCAACCAGATCATAGTCTAGACCCGGCGGCGTCTTCGGAAATATTAATGGTTGTTATTATAGCGTGTCCCAGTGTGAGTAATGTGAGGTTTTGGCGGACAAGGTCTTGATCTATCTTGCTTTGATTTATCGGTTGTACGTTCCAGAATAACTTCGCTTCTTTGCATTCGTGACAGAGAAGGGAGACAGCTATATTTTAAAGGTCCCGGATTTTAGTTCTGAGTGTACACTGTACAGCTTATTTGAACCAACAGAACTAAGGTTGAAAATATTTTTACAGACAATTTATTTTTGTTTTTTTTTTTTCATTTTTTTTTATTATGTTTTATATTGTACATGTGACTGTGACCAAAGAGCACTGAACTTACTTTCGAATTACCAAGCTAAACGAAATCAAAATATTGCGATATACCATTCGCGAAACAATCGAAAGCAAAATTCTTGTCACAGGCAAATAATATTGTGCGCTAATGTTAAAATTGTATTTCTACTTAATATATCTTAGACAGAATTGAGCGGATAGAGCTCCAGCCGCGCCACAGTCAAGACGGTATCGTCTCGCCCCGCCGGCGCCGGCGCCTCGTGTCTACACACTACGTATAAAGTGTTTGTCGTTACTATCATTTGGGAAACTTCACCCTCCTTTATGGGTATAAGAACTTTTCTTTGTACAATATTTGCCACTTGGTTAACTTCTTCGATTCTTATAAGCAATTGTTTCAGTTTAAAAACTTTATTTTCCGACGTTGTGGTTGAATGATAGTCCATGAAAGTGTCTATGCAGTTGAAAGACGCAGAAAGAAACTTATAAAGTGATATTGGTAATGGAGTAACTAGGACAGAATGTCTATTAGAAAGCGCATATGAGTTAAAAATTGAAATTGAATTCTCCGACATGACTAAATATTCATTACGAAAAAGATTCATGTTCCTTTACTTCAAATTGATCTTTTTCAAATAAGCTCCCCACAGCAGTGATGTACGAGCAATAATCCCGGAATGGGCTACGATTGGCGCATATAAATCGCATTGTAACATCACGATCGATTTGCTACCCAATCGACTGGTGCGCTATGAAATGAGGAATAGGGAAAGTAGAGGCGCTGTAAGTGTGCCTTGTCTGAGTCCTATTAACAGTCTAATTTAGCCTTTGGTAAAAATTTTTTAACTGTTTCAAAAATCTTTTCTTTATTAACGAGAATAATAACACCTAAGTGTTACAATTTTTATTTATGTAGTAGGTAACATTCAAACATTATATTAAATCATTAACTAAACCTCCAAATATAACTGATGTACGTCTCAAGTAATCAATCACATAAATTGTCCAGTTACTAAAAGACTGTAAAAGACTCCTCTGTGTTACCACACTTGGATCTCTCTACCAATATTAAAGCAATTATGTCCTGCATTAACCTTACACATCATCTAACAAGTATTAAAATCTGTTCATTAGTAAGTTTCCCCGTCAATTCAATTCAACTAAAGATGAGCTGATTCATTGCTAAACTTCACAGTCCAGAACGCAATGAGCAAGATTAATTTAGTGAAACCTCAAAACTTGCAGAACAGTATTCCTGATCATTTGAACTGGTTGCAGTTTCTAATTGTGCTGCTGGTAACAGAACCAAATGAAACTAATTTGATTGTACTGTGATAGGTTAGGTGTTCCTCCAGTCTGGACAAGCTCTAAATTAAGGTTGATTTATTAGTACTTACATGTTTCAATCATAATCAATAACGAAGTTTGGAAACTTTTCTTAAAACCTTCAAAAGTTCATAAAAACAGTTCGCTGAGATACCAGTGACTTGAATATATAATACATTTTAAAGCCGAAGTTAGAAAAAGTGAGTATATGAATCCAATGGACTTAACTTAGCATACTTAGCATTTGCAAACATTGTGAATTGCAACAACGTGCAGTGCAGTTGACGTACCCGTTAATATACCTAACAAAACATTTAAGTAATTAATATTGAAAATATAATGAATCATATTTTTTTTCGATATTAACCGCATTGAGATTAAAATCCGAATGTGTTCTTCATAGAATTGCAGTGTTGTAATCGCGTTGCATCAAATATAATTGTTGCAGTGGAAATCTGTAGTTTCTAATTTAGCAAAGCCCATACAATTGTTTCAAATGAAACCAATTTGTCTGCCTCGCTATGTACTCTCACTCCAGCTTGCTTTTTGATTTATGTTGAAATCATGTCTCATGACTGTATCATTTGATTGTCTGTATTCTGCTCACATTATCATTAAATTTGTGATACAACTGCTATTATGTTAGAAGTTCATTAACGGTGATCATAATTTGTGACGCCACAAAATCGACTACTAAATTATTACGTGAAAATATTAATTATTTTAATCGTTTTAACTTCGATTAGAAGTATGATATTATCGTCATTCATAAATGGTGTGAAATTATGTTTTTAGTTTATCATTTTCGCACGAGGATTTTGTTAGTGAAAAATGGAAACAAACTGCATACGGTTGATAACTTATTGGTCGTTAGTATCCGTCAAGACAATTGTAAACTGTCAAAATTTTATCTCCACCAACATATATTATTTTTGTTGTTCCCATGATCTCTAGAATCGTGAGTTGAACTATTGCATTTAAAAACATATTAGTTGTATGAATAACATAAGAGTTTCCAAAATCGTGTTAAAATCTTTACAATGTTGTCCGAAAATACGAAATTAAATTCGGTCACCAAACGAGGGTCTAAAAGGCTATTATTACCGAAACTGGTCACTCGGATCGGATTCCACACTACCTTCACCATAAAATCAATTGCCCCAAACGTCCTCGGCACCCTTGTCACGGGCGTGAAGATAAGAGAGTAAACTCATTAACCAGAAAACATGAGGGACAAAGTTTAATTATTTGTGTTATCGAAAAATGTCAAGAGGGGTATTCACAACCCCTGTAGTGGATGACATACCTGTTTTGTGGGGCTAGATGATGAGGCATGACAATGTCAAATCTTGACTCCGTCCCCCGTCAAGTTTTGCTAGTGTTTACAGGTTTTCTTTAAGCCTAGGATTATTTCTTTAGGTTGTTTTCTACTTTATTATAAAACGATAAATTTAGCAGCTCAATCATGAATTATTTTGAACTTTCACAGTAGCTTAATTTTAGCTACAAACTATGACTTATGATCGATTTATTGACAATTCTATATTGTTTTGCTTAGAGTAATAACGCTTATATTTTTATGATCATACATTGTGTTAGCAAGTTGTAAAGAAAATACAACTGTTGGCTATCTCTACATGTCATTCTCGCTTAACCTAATTCCGAAGACCCTAATGCCACGGCTTGATTATTCCCACCCGTGGACGTTATGGCCGTCATTAACCTTAGCTAATAAAAGTGGTGACTTATTGCAGACGCCATTAAACTGACATTCATTTAGATCGTGTGGGACTGCCGTTGTAACGAATATTGTGAAGGTTTTGTTATAGAACATTGACTATTTTTATGTCTTACTGCTACTCAAGTGTCCTCAAAATTTCCCAAGTTAGGCCCTACTGTCTACTGCGCTTCATTTGAGCTTTAGGATCCATCCATCCATCCCATCCCTCATTCTTTGCAGGTCCACTGCTGGAGATAGGTCTCCCCTAACTTGCGCCACTCTGATCGGTCCTGAGCCTTCTGTATCCAGCGGATGCCTGCTGTCTTCTTCAGTTCGTCAGTCTAGTCTTAGGATATTTAACATTAAAGCGCGGAATTCCTTCAGGTATCTTCTAGAATATGATAGAATAGTTACAGGTTTTCTCACATTTTATTTATTGCCATTTCATGTGGTAGTTTCACTAAGTCACGAAATTCACTAGGAGTGCCTAGAAAATTTGAAGCTAGATCTCCACAGAAATATTCAAACCTGGTCAGTTGTAAGTTGGCCTTACTCTTCCTCGTTAACATGGAAAGGGAATTAAGATTTTTCCCAAGTAGCTATTAAACTACAAACATACGCAGATTGCGTAACTCGCCAACCGAGTTCCAAACTCGTCAGCTCTATTTGGTCGGCGAATAAAAACTTTCTGGGAAGTGCCAAGTGCGGAAATGCGAAATTGATTTCGTGTCCTCGTTTCCGTTGACGGTCCCTGATATGTTTGGAACAAATTTTCTATTTGGCTTTGGAATATTTTATCTTTTCATAAAGAAAAAAAAATTGGAACGCAGTTTAGGAAATAATCTCATGTTTCAAATTAGTTTTTCTCTTCCGAGATGACACCTTAACTTTCTCACTTGCGACTCGCGGCAAACATCTTGAGAATATTAATGGCGTATTTGTGGCTAAATTTAACCCTAAGTTATACACAAATTAAAACTGTTTAAGTTACTTCCACATGTATTAACATGTATTAAATATGGGGAAATATCATCATAAAATATGAATTTCACTGGTATAGTGTACCATGTTTTTTTATGTACTTGTAACATAAAAAAATACGTGCTAATTACATACGAGAGTGATTGTTTTTAAAAAGTCAATGTTTTAAATATATATACATATCTATATACTAGGGTGGTCCTTATTTGTCCAAAAAAATTTTTTTTTTGAAATGTTGGTGGGGCACCCTCGCAAAGTGACATATAGGTTTAGAAAGAAACATGATTTTTTTTTCAGAATTTATTATTAATGTTTAGGGGTCGCGACGAGACTTTTAAAATGGGAAAGTAAAAAATAAAGTCGTTTTTTTTATAAATTACCACATTGATTATATTTAACGTTAAGTAATTTGAATAGTCAAGTTTAATCATAAAATACACAAATCAATTAAAAAGTTACTTAACAAGTGTTGATTTCTTAGAGTCCGGATATTTTTTTCTAAATTCTTTGACAATCAAAAGTAGGTATTGCTTTTGCTCTTCATTAATGGTGATCAACTTATTATATTCTTCCATTAATGCAACACCACGTTCTGCAATATCATTGACTACCCTCATTGACCGTACTATGTCTCTTCCAGCTTTATACTCGTCATCTGCTGGCCAGTCAGCAACATCTTTTTTTAAAAATTGGGATGATATTCCAAGTATCTCAAAAAAACGTAATGAATTACTGGTCACGAAGTCTTCGATATTTTTTTTTTGCAATATCTTTGGTACCCAGACTTATTCGCTTTCGAGAGAAATCGAGACCTTCGTTTTCTAATGACTTCCATTTTTTGTTCCAGTAGTATGCATGCTCCATTTCTTAGTCCCGAGTTCACTGCAGTCGTATCAAAGCACATGCACTTTATTTTATCGCTCAATCCCCATTCCAGTATTGTACCATATACAGCTGACGCACATGCTTCTCCTGTCCCACGGTCCAGTTTTGGGATCGATAGTAGCTGATCGATTCCTTGCCCTGATACCAAAATAGGAAGACGATCCACGGTTTCATGCCCAGTGATATCTTCTAGTAGCTTTCCGTCCCAGTGAACAGTCAAAGGCAAATTAGTTGTGAATTCACGTTTTAACGACTTCGCCATCTCTTTACGATGCTTTTGACGCTGACGACGAATGGACGACCTGTTGACGGTAAATTCCATGGGGTCAGATCCTGCACTTTTCAGCGTAGATGTGATTACAATCGCAGCTTTCCTGTCACTTAATTTAGTGGCGTCAAGACTTGAAGCTAAATGACTATTCACTAACTCTATTCGACCTCGTTTACGTGGCGGTGGCTTAGCCGTAGAAAAACCGGCAATCTCAATTTCAGATGCAATACTTGTGTCTGAGTCTGTGCTAGTAGTTGTGGACGATGAATGCAAAAGTTGTGTTTTTAAAGTTTTGATACGTTCAGCTTCACGATCACGAATTCGCTTAAGCCGTTCTTGTTTCTTTTGAATTTTCGCCTCTTTAATTAAACTCTTTTTGTCTACTGTACCAATTAAACCCCTACGGCCCTCCTCACGTTGCGCGAGCAAAAATTGTTTGTCTTCTTCAACCTTCATGATATTTAAGGCATTAGCGTGTGCAATATCAAACAACCCTTTTAATTTTTCCTGCCATTGCTTTTCTTTTTGTTTTATTGCTTGCGAACGTTTTACCTTACTCTTTTTAAGATTTTGCCACTCTTTGAAGTACTTTTGCACTTTAGCAATCACATGTTTTTTTAACCTGGTTGGTACTCCAGCCTTTTCCCATATTGCCAAGACGTCGCGAGCAGTCCAAGTAGCAGAATCACGAGTACATTTATTGTTTTCGTTTTTATAGTAAAAAAACAACTGCAACACTTCTTTGATTGATGGCAACTTTGTTGCACTCAAATTAGGCGACATTTGTCCAACTAACCAAATACTTGTTTTATTTCTTGTGGAAACAGATCCACTTCCACCACTTTTTGACGACATAATAACACGATAATGGACGAAAACAAATCTGACGTGCTCTCTCGCTTACGGCCGAAACGGGACTAATTTGAGTGAGTTGCGGGGCGTGAGTTTGAGAATGTAAGGCAAGAGGGGGGTGAGGGGAGTCAAATTGCGAACTAGTGCTCGTTTATGAGTCACATAAACAAACAAAAATTATAACATTTCGTACATTCCTTCATGAAGATCTTTTGTCTTATTTTAAGTTCTTTTTTAATTTTGAAATGTCGGTCGCGACCCCTAAACTTCATTTAAAAAATAAATTAAAAAATCTATATTAATATTTTAACATAGATAACATAATAAGAGGGTGCCCCGATAATATTTTTCACTTCGAAAAATAAGGACCACCCTACTATATACTTATAAAATACAAAAAAATGATTGTACGGATGTCCTTTATAGACTCTGAAACCATCCAACCGATATGCCTCAAAATGGTTTAATTTGAAAGGCAACAATCCAAAGGTAGTTTGAGACCACTAAAACAATGCATTAGGTACATTCAGTTCATTGATAAAGTCGATTTCCCGCTTTTCCCATACAACAATTTGAAGATAATATGTAAAGATGGCGCATCAACATCAACGTCAACACAAAAACACTGATCTGTTACTCTCATCAGAAAAGTTTTTAGCGTAGTGGAACACACCGGGGTATCCCCTAGTCTTATATATAAAATTCTCGAGCCACGGTGTTAGAAGTTGAACTCCTCCGAATCGGCTCGACTGATTTTAGTGAATCTTTGCGTGCATATCGGCTAGGATTGAGAATCGGACAACATCTATTTTTCATCACCCTACCCCTAAAATTTTTTGACAGAACAACGTTTGCCCGGTCAGCTAGTATCTCTATAAAAACTAATTAACTTCGAAAGCTTTCAAACATGATCAGAATTTAGGTCAACAATTCTAAGTTTTGAAAACATTTTATACACGAATTATGTTCAAAGTAATTATTAAGTAGATATGTGAATTTTTCGAATGTTCATCACAAGAAGCATACTATTTCCGTAATAATAACATTGCAAGAATAACCGCGGCAGGGGTAAGGGGCAATAAAACTTTGATAGCTATCGTCGGTACAACATTCTTGTGAACTTTACAGCTCCTGCGTTTCGGATGTAGACCTGTGGAACCATCAGCCATTATAATAATTTAATTATTATTTTGAAATATAGTTTTCAACTATTCGACATACGAAAAATTTTTTAAAGCATTTTTAGCGGAATAGTTAATTTTGGAAGATAGAAACTGAAAAAATGTTATCAGTCAAATACCAATTTGAGTTGCTTAGGTCCCAACCTGTAAATGAAACTAGAAAGATATTATAATTATTACCTTGCCTTCGATATGGCTGCCTGCCTAGGTTTTTAAAGTGATAATCTATAACTAGATGAATAGTATATGAACGACTCATCTTGAAAAGCCTAAGTTGCTCCATGTTATTTAAAAATCCTTTACAAATAGTGTGCGTAGCCCGCGGCATATCTAGTCGCTTTATCCCAAGTGAAATTTAATTAAAATGTGGAAAGGGCCGCGAAACAGTTATCCCAAGGAAAAATGTAATAAAAGAGCATTCTTCAAGTTTTAGTTATTTCCTAGTTATTGTTAAAGAGGAAACTGTAGTTAACGTGTTTACTAGCGTACTTTGTTCGTGTAGAGGTTTTTAAGAGATTTAACACTCGTATAACTGATTTTATCAACATCTTTATTTGATTGCTAATAAATATAACTAACGTGAATCTTAGAGTTTTTAAGTCGTTTTGATGGCTGTTTTCCGCTGTGAGTTTTGTCTCAAGAAATGAATTTGTGTGATCCACATGTCTCCTTAGTTTTTTTTTAGATTGTGGGTACCATGATTGAATAACAATAGATTAACATTAAGATTATAAGTTTTATTCATAGATACTATTTTTTATTTTGATTTCTTTTCATTTAATACATGAGAATAAAAAAAAAACGAAATGTGTGCTGGGACACATAATAGAATTGAAACTTCAACGGACAAATGGAATTCAATAAAAAAATATTGAAAAATTAAAAAAAAAACATTTCAAAATAAAATATTTAAACGAATGGCACCGTATTTATATTTAATATTTATTTCAAATATTTCCACGCGATATATCGTCTACTCCCTCCACGCGGCGGTAACGCTTTTTCGTGACAGAACATTCCTAATACCCCGACTATAAATAACTTTCATTTCAATACCTGTAATTGGTTTTACATGTAGCTTAAGATGTTGTTATTGTAATAAGTAAATTTATTCATTGTAAAACTGTTGGTAAACCTATTAAATAAATAAATAAATATAATATATTACATTTTATCTAACTACCAACTTGTTGGAATATTTATTACAGACTGATTTATAAGTAGCATAACTCATTAATAATAACGTATCTACAGAACTGAGAACGACACCCATCGCTCGAAGATGCGGTCGCAGCTCACTCGCCCATGGACATTACAGATTTAGACACACGAGACCTTGTGTCCCATTTACGGCAATACATAATTCAACAAACCTTAGTACCTGTTGTAGGACAAGCCTAACGATTACTTATGTGCAGATGGGTATCTTCGACCCGAAGACTAGAGAAGGTCCAAAGGATAATGGGTGGTATTGAGACATTAGACTATCCTGTTGCTCATTTTTCCTTCGAAGATTTGACCAGTTGCGAATAATATGATTATTGGCCCGCGTCATTGAGCCTCTTTGATAACTGCGATCAAAACACGTATTGCTTGGCCTTGGCCAGTTTTTTCTTTCTCCATCTACTCTCTGTAAAATGATTATGGTAAAATTTATTTACCAGTCTACGTTTAGTTACGTCATTAGTCCGCATTTTGAACGCCATCAAGCCAGTTTAATCCTCAGTATTGTCGTGGAGGAATAACACAAAATGAAAAAGTACAAAATCTTTTAATCATATACACACCAATACACTTATGATCATCGCTATTTTTAATCTACCAAATAAGAACGGAGTTATTGCAAGATTAGAATATATTATCATCAGGAGATTCATCATTTATATCTGGTCATCTCAACAACGATTAACACAGTTTATGTGCGAAAATTGAACAGGTAATCTCATCACGAGCGAGAATGCTTTCGGTTGCCGTGAGGGGTCGCCACTGTCGGCAGCCATTGTATCACGATACTGGCTATTATCGGGTATTGTGCGCTATCTGCCCTGACGGCTGTAGTCGGTTTTATAAGGGTTGTTAGTTTGCAATATCGGGTTGTAGCGAGGTGTAGTCATGCGGATAATGACTTGTAGTCTTCGAAAGAATAGGTGTTGACGGTCTTTCAAAATACACCTAGAGGCGAGTCGGAGAATAAAAAACTTTAATTATCTCAGTCATTTATTACTGGATTTCTAAAAAATTTTCAGTGATTTATTAGTTTTTGCTTATAAATTTAATTTAAACATTAATTTTAAAATTATGAAGAAGTTGAATTTATTAACTCTTAATAATCTCTGAACAGTTAATACAAAAACAAAGATTATCGTATGTAATAAATAAGTAAAACTCACAGTTCTTTTAATTTTCGTCACAATCTCCACTTCATTTACAAAATCGATAGACGAAGGATTTGACACGTTCATTTCCGAATAAAAACTCATAAAGATCGCCGCGCAAAGTTTTATTTACGATCCGCTGGAGTGAGCTGCCAGAATGAAAATGAGAATGGTTTTTTGTTGTCGTTCAAAAGTTGAATTAAGAAGGTTTAGTCAAAGTCAGCCAATACTGTGTATATGACCAAGTGCATTGTTGTGCATGTTACGCTCTTATTATATAATTACTAGCTGACCGGGCAAACTTTGTTCTGCCAAAAATTTAGGGGTGGAGGGGGATGAAAAATATATGTTTTCCGAAAATCGGTCGAGCCGTTTCGGAGTAGTTCAACTTCTAACACCGTGACACGAGAATTTTATATATTAGATAAGATAAAGTTAAGAAAATTATATCTGCTGAGTCAGATTAATTAAGACATTTAGTAGAAGAATCAGCTGCGATTAATAATAAGATCAACAAGATACTCTTTTATGTTACAAGCAAGTTCATCGTCAATAATTCCTGTGGCATCACCGATGTGTTACCGGCCAAGAAAAAGAAAAAGAAAAGAGAAAAATGAAAGAAAGAAAGTAATAAATAATTCATACATAGAAACGAGTATATACGATAATAATCTATTTAATTTTAAATACATGTAAGAGAATATAACAATGACAGCGTAGAAGTATCATCACTTTCGGTGTTAATTTGCAGTAAATCTGAAAGTCTGATAACTGTGATGTATGGAGGTTTCGCCGGAGGTGCTGCGACCTGCTGGGGTCGGGGCAGGTGATAATATCTTTCCTATTAGTCTAATGTTAATAAAATACAACATTTTATTTTCCTCTGTTTGCTTACATTTTCATATTATTCATTCGTCAATTATGCACGGGATAGTTACTCTGTATGATAATAATATGTTTTGATTTTTTAAAAGATGTGCTGAGGAGCACCTTTCCGAAATACTGGTAGATTTAAAAAAATACGTGCATAAGTGTAGCAGTGACACCGACATGAATAAAGGGTTTTGAATTTTGAATCCCCTCTAAGTAGAGTTATGATTTTATTGGAAAATGTTGTATGTAAAAGGAGGTAGTGGTAAGTATGTACTAATAGTCTTCCACTAACTTACTACCTATCATATAATTAACACTGTGTATACTAAGAGGTACAGAAATAACAATACTTCCAGTAACGTTAGAAATCGTTGCTATTCAAAAGCTCATTAACGAGAACTCATCTTAAGTTTAGCTGTCACGTTAAAATAGTAAAATTTAAGCACAGAAAATGACTTCATTCTATCGTATTATATAGCCACTGAAAGATAAACAATGAGTATCCAATTAAGGTGGAGTCGTCTGCCTAAATGGGGAAGGGAAAAAAGTCAATCAAGGCTTACATCAAAGTACTTAAGGGTAGGTCTTAGGGATGTGACATTAATGTGATTTCGGCAGATGAAAGAAAGAAAACCTAGTGGAACTTACCTTTAAGTATACAGTTTTATATTCCTATTGCATGTTTAAAATTACAATATTAAAATAGGATAAGATAGAATTCATGATATTCGTCGTTTTATCCTCAGATTGTCAATCGTGTTTTTGTTTCTCAGTTACTGACAATAAAAAATTGAGCTAATTATTATTCCAAAGCTTTGTTGGAAATGGAAAATGTCGACTTCGGCTTTTTGCATAATTGCTAGTTTTATTCCACTGGCAACTATTGGCAAATTTCATGACACACTTCAGCGATGCTGTCTTTGGTATCACGTCTTCAAATACAACACGCTTTATGGACAACAATAAAATATTAAATTTAATGCTAAATGTATGTTAATCTGTACCACTAATTCCATAAACTGCCAAGCAGTAATATCGGTGATGTATGAGATTTTGATTTTATTGAAACGAAGTTCCTTATCGCGCGTTGCAAAAGGGGGCTAGACGGAAAAAAATCAGAGGAAAAGTTGTAACGACATTTTTTGCCGTCGTTTATTAATTAAAGCGAGTTACTAGGCGACCAGAAGTGTTCGAGGGTGCGATATCAGTGATACTGTACAATCATAGTATGTGGCTGTCTTATTTACTCTTCGGTCCAGTGTCCCTTGACACCTCTCATTTTTTTTTATTTGTTTTTATTGGTAATCCAACTTTTATGCGCAGACACGAGTAACACACACAAAATGTTCAGATTACGTCATGTTTTTAAATTACAGGTAGCACCGGCGAATATCAGCAACAAAAACAAATAGACTTTCAAAGTCCCGACTCTATCCACTTTCATGTTGACTAATACTTTGATTATTTTATTTCTAGAAAACAGTACACACACGTAACAACGTAAAAAATACCTTTACATTTTCACTCTAAAAATAATTGCAGCCGTATTTAAACGCATTCATAAATCTGTGTGGGTCCTAAAAGAAATAATGAGTTAATATAAGGACGCGTCCCCGTCGAGCCTAAACAATGAGGCTCTAATGGCGTCTGCCCAAATGGGAAGTGGGGAAAGAATCAATCGGAATTTCCAATTCGACGCGAACTCCTGCCTCTCATAAATAAAACTTTTGGGTCGCAATCCCAAAGCGTTTTCATGATGTGATGTGATAAATTTTTTACCTGCTTTTTACTTTTATATTTGTGTTCTGCCAAAGCCCACAGCTTAACCAAAATTAAATCATTTAATTAGATTGAGATTGAGTCAAACAAGATAATTGCCTAATTTAGCTTAAATATATTATGTAACTTATAATAGTACCTTATTGAATGGTATGGAAATTAAATTTTCATAATCACACAAAATATTGAGCATTGTCGCGTCATGGATGGATGACCGCTAATGGAAAAAAAAACGCCTTTGTTTCATGTTTATGTCCATACTGCATGGGCGGCGGTGACCACTGATCATTGGGTGGCTCATCTGTGCTCATTTATTTGGCTACATGAATAGTTCTATATGCTTTTATGTTCTATTTGCTTCCGCTATTTATATTTCTGTTGTACTGTGTTTATTACAAAATTAATATTTTGTTTCAGGTAATGTCAACAAAATTAACTCTTTGAATCCTGGCCTACGAGCACCATTAAAAACGATCCGTACGTAGTCATACAAATATTAAGAAATAAATACATAAAATAAAAATTTACGTATATTAACGACACCTTAGTCGTAGTTTTCAAATGTTTGTACAGTGCTCTACGCAGCTTACGAACTGTGTTTACTGCCATCTAGTAGAAAATGTAGGAACGAAAAAGTAAAAGCGCCATCTGGTGAATTCATGTCTTACATGTTTTCGAGCTTTTCCCTTATGTAGTCATAACAAACTTCGCTAGATGGCGCGCTTATTTGCAGAGTGCCCTCTGTTGGGATATTTCCATACAAGCTACCAAAGTGTACATTATTTAGTAGTTTCTACCAGTCAGATAGATGGCGTTAGGTTGCTTTAACCTATATGAAAATACGCCCTCTGTTTGTACTGGACGCAACTACGTCTGTCATTGCCTGCATTATTACAATATTAGTATAGGTGGCGTTAAATACTTTAACCTACTTTTATATCGTTGTAAGTAAATCAGCTTCTTTGTTGAATTCGTAATGAGAAAATTAAAAATATACTTATAATTACGTTAGGAATAAGGTGTAATATGTATCGAATAAATTATAGGAATAAATTTTACATCTATGACGTGTCGCTGGCTAATTAAGGAATCAAGAAGCGTAACTATTATCATTTATGGAATCTACAAATGTGAGAAGTTATAGAAAAGCAACACTTACTATTGCATGTCTTATAAATGGTTTATTCAATGAAAATTCCATTCAATTAATCAACCATGTTCTTTTGGTGTCATTTAATGTTTAAACAATGATATTATGAAGAGCTACAAAATAACATTTCGTCTAAAAATAAAATTCTTCTTCAATCTCTCGACTCAGCGTACACCCGTGAAAATTTTGTAGGTACCTACTACAATATGATAGTAAAGTAAGTTTTAGATCCAATTATTCACAAATGCAGATGAACTTTGTAACAAATTTAATGAAAACCATTGCAGCGAGAAATAGAGAGTTATTCTTGAGTAACTACTTAGTTGCTAGAATTTGCAGAAAGTTGTACAAGTGGGGAATTTAATATTTATAGTGCATTTTAATGGAATAGAATGATAAAAAGAAATCAGACTAAATCGCAGCTGCTTTTTACATTTACATAGCACGAAAACTTTAGTAGATCGTACCTACTAAAAAAGTTTTCATTGTAAAATTTATGGTTTTTTAAAAGATGTGCTGAGGAATTTCTTTCAGCTTTCTTTTCCTCCATAATATGGCATCTCTTCGAAATGACGGAAGATTGAAAAAATGACGTGCTTTAAAATGAGGTCCAGGTGTGTCATCTACTCATTTGTTGGCTAATAAAATATATTAATTGATTAATAAAGCGTAAACATATAAAACAAAGCTATTCTTCTAAATAGGAAAGAGGTATCAAATGTCGTCTACTTAAAAACTAAGTAGCTATTAAATTATGTGTGAATAACCTACAGCGCTTCATTTGATCTCCATCACGATCTTGAGCTTCTCAGTATAGCTCATTACATGAAGTGGCTGTCCACGAACTACTTCCAAGTCCGCTGAAGCACATCCCAATCCCTTGTGGTCCAAGCGGTGCCCAATAAGAACCCTTCTTCCTTGTTCAGGTGTCCTCAAAATGTGCTAGCTGTCCGCGAGAAGCTGTAAAGGCTGCTAGGATCAACAGCAACTATCAATTCGAAAAAAGCTTCACGATCCCATGCAAGCTTCATCGTGAAACATAGGCAATAGGTAATCGTGACGATGCCGCTCAAAGGACAGATTTCTGTTTTGTTTAAAGAAAATGTATTATATTCCTATGTTCTGCTCTTCTGCCAATATAAAGCTTTCTGCCAAATTGTTTTATATTTACGATTATAAATACGAAAATAAAATATAAGATAATATAATACTTTTAAATAGCGCCATCTAGTTTTCAATCCTGACACTTGATCTAAAAAAGACTTGAGTCATTTTTAGTCCGTACGTGATTTTAGTACACACTGGCAAGCATAGATGGCGCTCTGTGGCTGTTTTGTAAAACGCCATCTGTGGAAAAGAGACATTCCTATTTACCTAACAAGGTATGACTGAGGTAAGGTATCATAAAAAGCTCAACTATTCTCAAATAGATGGCGATATGGTGTTCAAATCTCTCAGATCTTAAATAAACAATTTTAACGGGAATGGGATTAAGTCAAAGACAACTATTTACAAATAAGCAAGCAAAGTTTTAGTGGTTTGACCACACCTCTATCAAATAGATAATGTGGACGTATTAGTTTATTTACTTGGGCCATCGTAATAGCCACTCTTATTTGCCAACCTAACAGACGTCATAGCAAACATAACGTCCGTGTCTCGCCTGCCTCGGAGCAGCTGCTAGCTTGTATTTAACAGGACAACTTTAAATTAGTAATTTCAAGAATATATGTGTATTATAATAACTTAACAATATTCTATGAAGAACTTAACAAATAAAATATGAAAATTTACATACAAGTTCAATTGGTTAAAGCTGGAAACTTCAAATGTATGTTAATATTTTTACGTGGGCTTAATAACGAATGTATTTTTATGAACTCCTCTTTAAAAAAGTTTGTGCGAAACACTCGAGAGATTCATTGCACCCGGTTGCTGTACGACATGTCAAATGGCACAAGGGTACACCGTGTCCCATATTTTAATATGTTATTCGAAGTAATTATTACTGACGAGAAATTACTTAATTTTAAATTTGAGTTCTATATGACTGTAATACTGTACAGAAAAATAAAATAGAATACAAATGCTACTTAATTTAATTCCAGACAAATTGAAGATCACTATTGCTTCTTATACGTTTAGATTTGTCGTCTCTGAAGCGATATCAAGCAATATTCTTTACTTTGCCTTGCATTTCGTAAAACTACCACTATTCCTCCTTATGTATACAGTATACCTCTTTTAAATTAGACCATACAAGTTCCACCACATCTCAGTTATCCTATAATGTGATATTAATCGTAAACAGGCAGTTGGAGGTACATCGGTCGTTAGGCAATGTTAACACGCCGGTGACTCTCACGCTTCGCCGCAGTCATTGCCGAATGAGTTTTAATTAGAGGGTACTGTTACCCCGCAACCCTCACATGGGGATGCTGGGTTGGAATCACATTTATTTTACTTTAAGCACTTATTAAATTATAGGCAATCTGCTTTCTGAATTATGTGCAAATCCAGTGGTGTAACAACGTAAGGTAGGACAGATTTGATTGAATTTATATAACTTACTTTGATTCTGATATTATTTATTTTAGTCTTACAAACTGTGGCTATGATCAAGTTTTGACGATAATGTTAATAGCTGCATTCAATCCATTCAGCGATAACTTCCCAAACGCGAAAAATATAGATTTTTGAATTAAGTTTGACTTCGTACGCGATCTGAAGATCGACATTTAACTAAGTATCTACTTAATAATGTATACATGGGATAATTTGGACCATGTTGGTGATGTCTTTGTAATCATAAAGCCACTCTTAACAAGGCAAAGCCGCGTGCTGAAACTAGTGTAAATATAAAACAAAAAAAATACTAAAGATCGATGCATACGTAACGTGGACGGGACGGGGACGGGACGTGGACCGGGTATAAATATACGCGCGTGCCCCGTTCCCGTCCCGTCCATGCCTCCGTGGCGTATGCGCTATCGTTTACATTTCCTATGAAACAATGTTTCCAATACTTCACGTCCCGTCCCGTCCCCGTCCCGACCACGTTACATATGCAGCAACCTTAAGATTGCAAAATTACTGTCGTTTACGTATGTGTGTCTACAATTATAAAACCAGCCACCGCACACTACTCCCGGCCGCAACGAAACACCAGTCGCTAACAAGTCTTCTGAAATTCATATCGAAGCAGCGCTGCGGCGGCGCCGCGGCGGTCGACTGCATACGAGTTCAGTTAAGCCGTTGAATATTGGATGAGATCAATTTGACCATTGTCACAGCGATAACTCCTTTTGGCTTCAATACGGTGCCGCGGTGCAGTTTGTTCACGAAATTAATCATCCAGCGGGACTTTTGGATTTAGTCGGATTTGTTTAATCTGATTTAGTTCTTTATGGTTTCTCTTTTCATTAGTTTCTAATATACCTTACGTTAAAAAGGATTTTAGATTTTGTCGCGTTAGCAGTTCTTTTAGTGTTTAATTATTAAATGCTACTGTAATAGAAAGTATCGACTTTAAAAATTCTTAACAAAAAATAACCGACGTAAAAATTAGGGATAACTCAAAAACTACTCGTCGGATCTCGCTCAAATTTAAGTGAAACTACATGACAAGCACCAGCTTTTGAATAAAAAAAATCATCAAAATCGGTTTTCCCAGTCGAAAGTTCTGAGTTAACAAACATAAAAAAATACACTCGAATTGAATACCACATCCTTTTTTGAAGTCGGTTAAAAATAAAGGTACCCACACAAAATGTTAGTGTTATAATCTGCGTGGGAATATTTATTTCTATTAAGACTAAGAAATTAAGGTTTAAGAAATTAGGATAGATTTTATCCCTGTTATACTCTACTTGGAATATTTAGGTGTTTATAATAATGTTTTTGTGATTTCGTTAAATCTGAATCCCATCAAAGTCGTTGACGGAAACTAATACTGTATTTATTTTAGACTATATTATTTAAAAATTTATTAAATTAAACCCTCCGCGTCTCTATGGCGTCCTCTATGGTCTGGTCCCTTCTGTGAACTTAATAGCTTTGGAATTGTTAACAACCGTTTTAAGTTGACCAAATGATATGATTCAAATTTAAATAATTTATTAGCTCATATGATAACGAAACATAATTATTTGAAGCCCGATTTGCAATTTTAATAGTTTAAGGGGTTTATTACGCCTCGTATCGCAGGAATGATAAATTTCAATAAATTGCTTGCAATGTGAATGGGTTAGCTAAATAAAGACCAAATTCTGCAATAGCAGTCACTCATATTAGTAACTAGCTGTTGCCCGCAGCTTCGCATGCGGAAATTATGCTTATCATATATTTTGTACCCCTTGCAGAAGAAAATTTAAAAACAGGTTAATTTATATTAAAGTACTTATATTTAGGAATTTATATATTGAAACGTACGATATAATCACAAATCAGTCCCCCGGGAACGAATTTTGAAAAATAAACGTTAAAAGATAATATTAGTTTTTTCTTTTTCATGAAAAATTTAGAAAAACTCGAAAACATGTATTTCATCAGTTAAATGAGGAATGTTTGTTGCAAATTTAAAGAAAATCGTTAATATTTCAAAATATTCCACAGTAAGTTTCATCTTGTTTCCGGTGAAAACTTTTAATTTTATCGGGACGAAAAGTTTTTTAAAACGTGATCCAAAGTATGAGGAACAACATAACTAATTTCCGTCGGAATCAGTTCAAGGGTTTTCATGTAATGCCCGAACAGACAAACAGACACTAATTTTAAAAACAAATTTTTTGGTGTTCTGACACGTTATTGACGTGCCCCTATTTAATGTACAGAAAAACTGGCTCTTGAGTGTCATTAGAAAAAAAAACAAAAAGGTTCCGTTATTTCCATCCATCCAGGAGTTACATATCTTGTCTCCAAGTAACACCACCAGATCCTAAATGGATCAATGATGAACTGGTTTTACGATGCAGCACAAATATCTTTAAGAACGGTTCTGTTGTTTCCATCCGGACACTTACACTCCCTCTCCCTCTCCCGCTCCCACTCCCTCTCCCATTCAAACTATCTCTCTCTCTCTCTCTCCCTCTCCCTCTCCCACTCCCTGTCCCTTTCCTTCGCCCGTTCACGGTCCCTCTCCCGCTTCCTATCCCTCTCCCGCTTCCAGTTCCTCTCTCGCACTCGGTCCCTCTCCCGTTTCCTGTCCCTCTCCATCTCCCGCTCCTCGGCCCTCTCCCACTTCCTGTCCCTCTCCCTCTCTCTCCCTCTCCCTCTTCCTGTTCCTCTCCCGTTCCCAGTCCTTTTCTCGCTTCCTGTCCCTCTCCCCTCCCCCTACCGTCCGTAAAGTCCTCTACAAATTTTTTTTGTTTCTCACTATAAGCTTACATATTAATTTTCATATTTCTGAGTTTGAAAATGACAAAGTTCTAGAAAAACTTGCAACCTCTTTATTAACCTCTTAGGGGATGAAATTCCAAAAAACCTGTTACAGTTAATTTTTGATTTATTTTCACATTTCTGAGTTCGATATTGACGAAGTTTCGTACAAACTTACATCCCTGGTTTTACCCCTTAGTGGATGAATTTCCAAAAAAACCTGTTATAATTTATTTTTGTTTCTAATTATAAGTTAACATATACATTTTCACATTACTGAGTTTACTTACTTTAGTATTACCCTTTATGGGGATGAATTTCGAGAAAACCGTAATACAGTTAGTTTTTGTGTCTAATACAATGCTTATATACAAATTTTCATCCTTTTCAAAACTGACGAAGTTGCCATACTAACTTGCACTCCCTTAATTAATTAACCCTTCAAGGGAGAATTTTCCAGAAAAACATATTACTGATTGATTGTTTCTAATCTTGAGCTAATAGGTATACAAATTTTTATGTTTTTAATTTCAAAAATGACGAAGTTGCGTAGTAAGTTCCATCCCCTAAAGTAACTCTTTAAGGGATGATTTTCAGCTAAATTTTAACTTTTGTTCATAACAACAAACATACATTAAAATTTTCATATTTATAGCTCTAAAAATGACGAAGTTGATTTGTATGTAAATGACTTCTAACCCCTATTTTTAGGGGAAGAATTTCGAGAAAACAGTAATACAGTTATTTTTTATGTCTAACTATAAGCTTATATACAAATTTTCACCCTTCTTACTTCAAAACTGACGAAGTTCCTATACTAACTTCCACAATCTTATACAACCCTTTAGGGGTTGATTTTCCCAAAAAACACATAACCTTTAAATTTTGTTTCTAATCTTGAACTAATACATACATTTTCATGTTTTTAGCTTCAAAAATGACGAAGTTGCGTACTAAGTTCCATGCAAGAAATTAACCCTTTAAGGGATGATTTTCCAAAAAAATGTGTTGAAGTTAACTTTTGTTTACTACTATAAACATATATAAAAAATTTCATATTTATAACTCTAAAATTGACGAAGCTGATTTATATGTAAAAGACTTCCAACCCCTATTTTTAGGGGATGAATTTCGAGAAAACAGTAATACAGTTATTTTTTGTGTCTAACTATAAGCTTATATACAAATTTTCACCCTTCTTACTTCAAAACTGACGAAGTTCCCATACTAACTTGTACAACCTTATTCAACCCTTTAGGGGTTAATTTTCCAAAAAAAATACATACCTTTTAATTTTTGTTTCTATTCTTGAACCAATATATAAATTTTCATGTTTTTAACTTCAAAAATGACGAAGTTGCGTACTAACTTAAATTGAAGAAATGAACCCTTTAAGGGATGATTTTCCAAAAAAATGTGTTAAAGTTAACTTTTGTTCATTACTATAAACCTACATAAAAAATTTCAAATTTATAAATCTAAAACTAACAAAGTTGGTTTGTATGAAAGTGACTTCTAACCCTTATTTGTACCCCTTAGGGGATGAATTTCCAAAAATCCGTGGACGTCTCCTTAGCATAAACTATCTTCCTGCCAAATTTCATCTTAATCGGTTCGGCAGTTTCTGAGATTTCTTGTTTAATCAGCGGTGTGTCGCTTTTCAATTTTATATATATAGATAACTAATATGAGTCAGTTTTACGTTACGAAATACTTAGTAGTCATAAAGTCGGAAGAAACTCGTAAAGGTATGAGATTGAGCTACAAAACTACTCGGGTAAGTGTACGCAGAGGTAAAGCCAACTGTTACCTCTACGCCGTAGCACCGGAGATCATATTTGTTGCTACGACGTAGAACGTACATATATTGTTGCTACGATATTCGTCTACGTTTCTGGTAAAGTAGGGTGGCACTGATTTTACTTGAATGTATAGGATAATGTAATTTATTTAACACGGGTTGACCTAGTACTTATAATTACCAAATGTAGTACGAAGATATATATTATTCTTTTTTGGGACAGACATTTATTTAAGACAAAAATATTGGTCACCGCGATGTCCTAATTAATAATTCCAACATACATCACATGTAACCTTTAAAGTATATCGATTATCTTTGTTTACTTTGGGAATCATTTTGGAACTACTAGTTATAAGTGTTTGTTGGAATAAAAAATTTAAAACATGATTATGCTTTTACTTAAAAGTTACAAACTCAGAAAATTCCACTGAAATTAAATTTCATTATAGAATTTAAGTATATGTTCACTTTAATATTTATTTATAGGAATTAAAAATTATAAAAATTATCTATGCGAATATAATCATAATGAAACGAATACTTTACGCTTCCCGCCCACGTCAGTCTTTTTGTAGGACCGATAATCGAGGCGATTTTTTCTTCCATATTATTTCTGACCGACTTTTTGACCGACTATTGCTATCAGTACGTTTTATTTTTCTCCTACAAAAAAGCGGTCACCGATTATGGGACGTGGGCGGGAAGCGTTATACTAATGTGAAATATCCGTTACAATAATATCATTATTGTCACCGCACTGCTACGATGTAGCTATCAAGTGAACATATTGCGACATTGAAGGCAGCAACTATAGGCGTAGTTGTGCCAAGACACTTGTAGTTCTGAAACAGTATGCATAACTTTTATAATTATAACAATAGTAATGATGAATTTTACATCAAAATATAAGTTTTTATGTATGATATTTTAATACATTTTATAAAAAAATTTACGGGGTCTAATTAGACCCAGATGCATTTACTGTGTTAATCTTAAGTAACTTCTGAAGGTTAAATACGTACTGTCCTTTTAATATTACAATGAAACAGAAACGCAGGATTTAAGGAAGTCCATCCCAGGTCAAACAACCCTTTACGTCATGGATTTTAATGACAGTAACATCAATGAAATTTCTTCATCCAGAATCATTTTGCCACTTCTTTAAACTCAAATGCATATCGGGAACGATCACTTGTTGTCATTACTCGTATCACTTGTTGAGGTAACGAGTGACGGGTAAAGTAAACATTCATGAATCAATATTAACGCTATTCGCCCACGACCGATAATCGGTGACCGATTTTTTGTAGGAGAAAAATAGAACGTACTGATAGCAATAGCACACGTCCTACAAAAAGTCGGTCAGAAATAATATGGCAGGAAAAATCAGCCCGATTATCTGTCCTACAAAAAGTCTGACGTGGGCAGGAAGAGTCACGTTTGAAAGTTCGTCTTAAAGCGAGAAAAATAAAAGAAGTCTGAACACCTAGATCTGACCAAGTTAATAAAAATAACATAAAATAACTATCTCTACCACAATGCGTCAGAGTGAAATCGATCGAGCTAACAACAATTTAAACTATGTCAATTAACACTCACTATGACAGCGCTGAAGTTTAATTTGAATACATTTAAATAAATTCGGTCGCGTCGGTCTAAATAAAATGTGAATAAAACCAACTGATCACATTTTCAATACTTCGTTAAGCACGCATTATCTCTAGAGTAATGTCATAAATAAATGCGGGTACAAAATGTCCATGACCGCAGCGCGCGCCTCATTACCAACCGCGACATTTGCGGGTTGCGTTCATATGACGGGCGCAGTATAATGTGCTCAGTTGTATCTTGTGAATGAACATAATGTGAATATTTCTGTTCTTCTATTTAGGATAATTTTAATATTCTTATGCGATATGAAAAATGCTGGGTAAAAATTGTCTGCGGTTGCATTTTAGCGGTATTTTAAAACTCTTCCCTTGGTTTTAGTTGTACGTTTTGTGATAGCTGATTTTTCCTAATGAAACATATTTGCATAAACATGACATATCTATAATTTTTAAACTGAGAAACTACTTCGAATTATCCATGTTTGTGGTGTATGTAGACAGCCGGTTTCACATTTCGAGAGGACCCTCGAGCCTCACAGGTTGAGATTATTAGGATTAAAAAACATTCAGAACCAACACCGGTCCCGCAGCAAGAAAATAAACAGTAAATAGCTTAAAATCACATAACACTTCTTTAAAATTGAAAGACTGTCTTTCATCAAAAAAATAATTTTTGGCGGCCTCACCTATACAACCGATATAAGTAACAATATTCGTCTCGACAGAATTGCAAAGTAAGAAAACGGTATTAACTACTAAGGTTCTTCTGAAACCCGGGACAGACGCTTACTTTGATCTTCGGATATAATATATTCTGCCTAGACCAACTAATTTACAACATGAATATCATGTTTCGACGAAGGGCGAAGTACCGAGAACTGAGTGTAGTGTTCGGGTAGTTGTATGTAGTTTGTTGGTGGTCGTACTTTTGTTGTGATTGGACGGTTGAAGAGTCCTCTAAGTGAAAGTTCACTTACGGAGCCTGCGTTGTGAATCGACCGAGAAACTTTACGATAGGCGCGCAGTGTGCATTGAGCTATCGATAGATATGGTTCATTAATTTATTATTTCAACTTTATTATACCGAAATTGGTAACAAAACCTTAGTACTAAAAGCATTAATATTAGCGAGAACTACGGCTATTGTGATAGCGATTGTTTTATATTTTATTTTAATCGGGTCAAAAATAATTACGTTAAAACTTCGTGTAACTGAAGTCAATTCGATGGCTGACGTTTATTTATTTATTTATTTTTTTTTATGCTAACGACGGGCAAACAGGCATACCACCTGATGGTAAGTGGTCACCGTCGCCTATGGACACGTGCAGCATCAAGAGAGCTACAAGTGCGTTGCCGGCCTTGAAGGATACGATATACACTCTTCTTAAAGAACCCCATATCATAGCGCGTAGGGAATGCCTCAGAGGGAAGTTTGTTCCAAAGCTCGCAAGTTCGTGGCAGGAAGGAGCGCGAGAAACGAGCGGTAGACGACTGCCACGAGTCGAGGTGATGCGAGTGGTACCGTAACCTTTTGCGGGTGGTGCGATAAAGGAAGGTGGTTGGAGGCACCAGGTTGAAAAGTTCTTCGGAACATTCACCATAGTAGAGACGGTAGAGGACACAAAGGGAGCCTACGTCTCTCCGGAGACTTAAGTCCTCTAGGCCGTCTGTAAGGATGGGATCATTGACAATTCGAACAGCACGCCGCTGTACGGAGTCAAGAGGGCTTAGTTGGTAGCTGGGTGCACCGGCCCAAAGGTGAGAGCAGTACTCCATATGTGGACGAACTTGGGCCTTGTAGAGCAGCAGGCGCTGCGTCGGTGTGAAGTAATGTTTTGCCCTGTTCAGTACACCTAGCTTTCTGGAGGCAAGTTTGGCTTTTTTCTCCAGATGACCCCGATACTGCACTTCGTTCGAAATGTCAACCCCCAAAATCCCAATGCTTTTACTAATGGTGAGAGGCGTGTTTTGGAGTTTCGGCGCCAAGACAAATGGTGTTCTTCTTGCGGAGAATGCACAAACTTGTGTCTTCGAAGGGTTGAATAGGACTAGGTTTTGCCGACCCCAGTCTGAGACCCGCTCCAGAGAGAGCTCAATTTCGGACACAAGTCTAGTTCTATTCTCCTCTAGGTAGGACCGAGAGGAGTTTGCGCGGCCCGAATAATGCGCATCACCGGTACTGTCGTCTGCATAGCAATGCATGCTGGGGATTTGTTCCAGCATATCATTGATATGCAGAATAAACAGCGTGGGTGAAAGCACCGAACCTTGGGGGACGCCAGCATTAATAGATTTTGTGTCAGAGCGTTGACCGTCGACAACAACAGAAATGGCGCGCTCGGACAAAAAGCTGGCTATCCACCTGCACAACCTCTCGGGCAGGCCGTATGAAGGTAGCTTCGATAAAAGAGCTCTGTGCCAGACCCGATCAAACGCCTTGGCGATATCTAGGCTTACAGCCAACGCCTCTCCGCGACTCTCAATGGTTTGGGCCCAGTTATGGGTGAGATATACCAAGAGGTCACCCGCCGATCGACCGTGACGGAAACCGTACTGTCTGTCACAGATCAGCTGGTGTTCCTCAAGGTAATCGAGGAGCTGCGTGTTTATAACACGCTCCATCACCTTTGAGAGAAGGGAGGTTATTGCGATTGGTCTATAGTTTGATGGGTCGGCACTGTCACCTTTTTTGGGGATGGGGTGTATCAGAGCAACCTTCCACGAAGACGGCACTTTACCTACACTGTAGGACAAGGAGAAGAGACTTGTCAACGGCGGAGTCAGCTCGGGAGCGCACATTTTCAACACCATTGCGGGAATTCCGTCTGGCCCACTCGACTTCTTGACGTCGAGAGACAAAAGAGCTCGTTTTACAGCTTTTTGTGTGAAACGTATGTCAAACATGGAGCTCTCACAGCGCGGGATAGTAGGCGGTGTGGCCCCACGATCGTCGAGAGTCGAGTTAGCTGCAAAGAGAGTACCCAAGAGATCAGCTTTCTCTTTTGCAGTTAGGGCCAGAACGTTATCCGGTTTTCGCAATGGTGGAAACGACGACCGACGGAAGTTACCCTCAACGGCCTTGGCGAGCGACCAGAAAGCGCGACTCCCTGAAGGGAATCTGATTAGGCGCTCTCCGATACTAGCGATATGTTCGCACCTTGCCCTGGCTATTGCTTTCTTTGTTGACCTGGAGACAGCATTGAATCTCTTCCTGAGCTGACATGAGTTTTGGTCTTTTGTGACATGCGCCGAGACCCAGTCTCGGAAGGCGGCTTGCTTTTGACGAGTAGCCTCAGCACACCGCCCACCGAACCAAGGTTGACTACGGCCGCCGATGGGGATTACAGAGCTGGGAACGAAAAGTTCCATGCCCTGTTGGATCACATCGGCAACTGATTCGGCGCATGTGTCAGGATCATCGGATGAGAAACAAAGCTGCCTCCATGGGTATGACGCCAGAAATTGTCGGAACTCATCCCAATCTGCTGACTGATAGTGCCAGACACGCCGTGTTCCAGTGGGCCGAGGCAGTTCCGGCTGTAACAATGGTGTGGTGGACTGGACTAGACAGTGATCCGAAGACCCTAATGGGGCCCCCACCACCACTTGGTGTCTAGCAGGATGGGTAGTCAGCAGAAGGTCTAACAAAGAGGCGGTATGGTTCTCTACGTCTGGTACCCTAGTGAAGGTCGGTACGACCTGTGAGAGACCATAAGCCAAGGCAAAGTCATAGGCAGATCTGCCGGCGAAGTCAGTGACTCGTGACCCCAGCCAGTCTGCGTGATGGGCATTAAAGTCACCAAGAATCACTAACTCCGCCCGCGGATATTGTGCGAGCACTTGGTCGGTTGCCTCTCGGATGTGCTCAAATAATCGAGCTGTTTCCGCATCTCCGCTATGGGACCTATAGATGCACGCGTATACACCGGAGTGATCTCTACAGTCCACGCGCACCCACAGAATGGAAAGGTCCTTAACCTCAAGGCTGTGTAGACGGCGGCACATGACGTCCTCCCTAATGAACATGCAAACTCCAGCCCGACGGATAAAGGTGTGCTCCAATCGATAGCCGGGGTACTGCAGATAGGAGGTATCACCGGGGTCGGATATCTGTGTCTCCGTCAGAAAGAACAAGGCCGGCTTAGCCGTCTCAAGGTGGTGGTGGACGGCATTGATATTAGAATGGAGTCCCCTAATGTTACACATGTCCACTTTAAATGTGGAAGGGTGTTGGGGATTGGGCTCGTAGGACTAATGTTACTAATTCGGGTCTGAAGGACCTTCACTGAATTTGCTGGTTCTTTTTATAGCTTTCTAGGACTTTATAACTGACCCTATCGCTCTGTGTCATCTGACTTATTAATTAAAAGATGGTGAAGCACTTATGTATTTTTATTACAGATTACAATGCGAATTGAACGAATATAAATTTTACAAAGAGAGAATTGTTCGAGGGTTAACGTATAGTGATCTTATTCTTCCGGTGTGCTGATGGCGAGAGAGAGGGGTTTTGAGCTTTCTGTTCCTTTAAATACCCGTATTGGCATCTCGGTTTGGTGGGGTCCGAATTGGTAATTGGTCGGGTTTGAATTCGTCTTCGTACTCGTAGCGCCATCTATCCATTCCATTGGGAACTACTATATTAGTTCGACGTTTTAATGGTTTGAATCGAAACAGCTTGGCTTCTTCTTTCATAGATGGCGTTAACAAAGGGGATGCCGCGGGACAACGTTTTATTTTATTTCTACAGCCCATGGTTGTTGTATTGAGTGTAAGGAGGGGTAGGATTGGAGAGATATTGTCGGTGGTCATCAGGACAAGACGCAAGCCGTTAAGTGTCGCTCTCCTCGAGGTAGTGTGGCTTGCTGGCTCGGAGGACGGAAGGGCCACCGGTCCCCCCCGAGCATGGCTATCGGGTTCCACTCCGGTCTCTTACTCCGGCACGATAGACACGCATCGGGATTTTACACCGGTTGGCGGGACAGCCTCCCGGACCGGAGGTTAAAAGTGTTGCCCGGGTTCGGGTCCCCAACTGACCGGCGGGCGGCGCGGCTAACCGTTTCACCGGCTCTCCCTGGCAACCGAGCCAACGCTCCACGCCTCAAAGGATAACGACACCGATAGACCGGCAGGACCTGAATAGCACGAAAACATCACCCCAAGGGATGGGAAAGGGAGGGAGGGGGGAAACTGGCAACTCCAGGTGGCAGTCGAAACACGACATAGTCATTTCACGACTGATTTACACTGGAGGGTGGTAGCAAGCCAGACAGGCCATGAGGCCTTACCACCGCATGTGGGATTAAACTAGGTGGTATCCGGGACCTAGAAACCTCCGAGAAGGGACCGCACGTCAGGGCCTCGTCCGTCAATCAGCAGGGTGTACCGCTTGCAGGTGAGGTTGACTTGGACTCAAAGGTGGAGTTGAGCCCCTTACACCCCAAAATTATCTGAGCAATAAGGTTAGACTGTCTTACGGGTGACATCATTGATAAAAACTAGCCATTTGTTACAAACGCAAGCTATGACCCTTACCCTAATGAATATTACCTTCGAATTTGGTAATAATTACTACTGACGTACTATGGCCAAGTCTCTCCAACACGAAGTTCCCAAGTTCCGCCATTTCGTCATTATTCCGAAGCGCAATTGGAGCGCTGTCAATGTAGTTCAGAGTTCACTTTGACGACATGAATCACCGTTTCTAACTAAATAACTAACTAAACTGATCAGTTTAATGGGCCTAACTTTACTTTGGTTTGACTGACTTAAAGTTTAATCATTGAAATTACCTCTATACAATTCTGTGGGTTTCACGAATAACATTGTCAAACAAGGTAACAATGTTGAAAGATGTATTTGTAAGAGTTGCACATTTTGCACAAAACTCTTAAAGTTTTAGCTAAATTTTTTTATTTATATTTTATTTTGGATACAGACAGTCATATAAGATTTCATATACTACAAAAAACTATTTATGTTTAGTTACAAACATTGAGTGCCAACACTTATTATATACATAATTTATTAATTATGTACCTAATTTCTACATATTAAGCGAGGATTGCATGTGACAGACGGACAGAATAGAACACAGAGTGATTCATTTCGTGTGCGATTGAATGGCAAGCCAGCTTTTAAGCTCGAAGCCCAAATTCCAAGCACAAAGCTTTCGCATAACAGCTCAGGAACTTGCAGCCGCGGGGAACTTGCGAGAGCCGATTAAGGAAAAGCTTCAGACTTCTGTCACAGAATATATTAATGTAACACTTTACGCTATCGTAATATTAAAAACGAAAAGCGTAAAGAGTAAACCAAAAAAAAAATTAAAAGGCATATTATGATTTTATCAATTTAGTTTGATTCATCTTTGAATGTTTAAAATTAGTGGAGTAAGTTATATAGGACTAATGCTCTCCCCTCGTTTTGCGGGATAGTAAGTATCCTATATCTTATTCCAGACCATGGTCTACCTGTAAACTAAAGTTCATGAAAATCTGTTTCGTAATTTTCACAATTCACAATTATATTATTTACGGGATACATGTAAATTAAGGTTTATTGAGTAAGCCGCAAAAGTCATCGAGTTCCAGCTGGAGTATTGGGAGCCAGTTATTTTTTTCTTTCATTTTATTTCTTTTTACTTGGCCGGAAACCCATCGGTGTTGCTGATGTCGACGGACATGGGTCACTTAAGAAAGAAAGAAACATTTATTCTGTCATAAGCATAGTAACAACGTTAAAATTCTATGGTAAGAAATTGTGCTCAGAGTTGCAGCTACCAACATGACGGAAAAGAGTCGCACTCAAAATATGGCAACCTACTACACTCTCTGATATTTCAGTGCGCCTGTAGTCGCGTGTAGGTTGGCCACTTACCATCAGATGTATCATCAGTTCGTTTATCGACTGGTCTCATAAAGAATAATAAAAACAACAAAAATTGTCAAACATCAACCATTACAACCAAACGACACCAGCCTAATCGTAACACTGATGTGATCTGAGACCGAAAGCCTGACAAACTCCACCTCAGCATAAACCGGGCGCGAGGACAGCGGACGTAATCGCCTCCGCCGACAAATAGCAACTTTATTCAAATCTGGGGAATTTATTTTAAGTGAATGACAGCTTGAATTAATCTCTTGTTTTGGGAGAGGCCTTATTACTGGGGTGGACACGGTTCTTTGTCCCTTCAGGACAAAAGACATCATTTCGATAGAAAGTTCTAGAAACAAAGAAATAAATTAAAAGAGAAAGAATTAGTAAATGTTCATTCGTAATCTGTATTTAGGGTAAACTTTATTATGATGAGGTAATCTTAGGTATGTCTACGCATGCCTTGTTCTAGTTAGACAAATTTTGACCATCCAGAAAGCATGCTCAGCTAAGTTGAGTGAGAAGTCCAGATTTCGATATGTAAACTGACGACCCTGTAGCCTAGTTGGTAGCGAACCTGCTTGCGCAGCGAGGGGACCCTGGTTTGATTCCCGGCCTGGGCAGATATTTATGTGACATAAATATTTGTACTCGGGTCATGGGTGTGATTGTGATATGTTTTATGTGTCGTCCATGCCACCTGCGACACAGGTAATTTACTGCGGGGGTATGAGTGTGTTAGCGTTTATTATTATAATAAAAAAACCTATATTTATTCTTAGCCGAAATGCTTGCGATGTCATGTTAATCCTGTTACTTGTGAGTTTGTGACCTAATTATCCTTTGTGTACAAATAATTTTACAAGATGAACGAAATTTCCTACTTTCCATCCATTTATAATATTTCAGCATGGTACCCCTATTGATAACCTATTGGCCTCTGCTTTGGTTCAATCTTCATTTTCTTTGGTAAAAGATGGGGAACTTGAATTTTGTCCCAGATTGTTTCGCATACAAATGACAACTTTAGACAGACTTCGCAACATGCTGAATTTTCTTTTTTATAGCCAAGTATTGTTAACAAAATTTTATAGGTGGTGGAATCTTTGGATATGCCGGCAATTCTGCTAGGAAGCAGGAAGTTTCAACAAATTTTAAAGATAATTTTGATAGGGTCTGATTTGTTTACTTTCAAATGTATATAATTGGTCACCGCCATTAATGCAATTCTTTAACACAGACTTTATTAACTGACGAAGCAAATAAAAACTTTTTATTTTTTGCCGCAATACTGACTGACACATGGTTAGGGTGTAGACTGTATATTGTATATTTTCTAAAGATGTAATCAGAAGTTTTAGTTGCGATTTTGTGTCCTCGATAATAATCCTTGAATGCGGTAACCATCTCGGTGGTCTCTGATTGAAGAACTTGGCTTCATCATCACGTCCGTCATGGGGGTAAACATTTACTTTACCAGTTTTGCTAAAGACAAAGACATACATCCATCTCTTTCGTTATTTAAAGAGAAAATGCAAATCTCGCACATTTTTAAACGCTTTAAGCTAAATTAAATGTTAAGCTTACCATGTTTGTGTGGGGTGAATCTTACAAGCTTGAAAAACCTAACATTTATCTTAAGGAGTTGAAATTATACAATGCATTTTGTGATAAGAATGACCTAAATATAAATCAGATTTGACTCCAGACGAGAGAACTCGCGAACACCCACTAAATTTTATGCTTTACTATCATGGTAAGTGTAGGAGATCCGATGTGTATTAATATAATTACAGTTTCACTGGCTCGACAATGCCCACGTATTTTATTATAGCACCTGCCCTGTAATTGTACGTACGCGTCATTCGGCTTCCGCCATCTCAGTGACCACAGAGTAAAACCACTTCGCAAGTGACAGTGACGTTTGCTATTTAACACAGGGACACACGAGACAGTGTATGTATGCTAGCACATACACTACAGTAAGTATTATAAATTCGTGTATTTAGTTTTTAAATATTAACACGTATTTTAACGACCATACCAAATGAAAACGATGCCGGATCCCAAATAAATGACAAGTTTCCTGCTATTTTTTTCGCCGAGAGTATTCAGGCACAGATCAGTGTTCGGGTCAAAAGATCGAGTATCATCGCTCGGCTTTTCAGATACGTTGTTAATTAACTGTGCGCCTGGTTCGATGCCCGCCTGCGTTATGACCAATCCGGGTTAAGAGCCATCGAAACACTTCATGCAGGTGTCTGTTGGTGAGCGAATTCGCGAAAAGGACATGTATTGATACAGCCTCAATGATAGTTCTCGCAGTCCCACGCTGCGTTGTAAAACAAATTTATCTTAAGTTACAGTGTGAAAAAGTGACATAAAGCTTCAGAGACTTGCAGAGCTTTTAGCTGCTTTGTGACAATTTATAAATTGATTGTAACTGACTAGAGCTTCCGTGCTTCGACGGTTGATTTCGGTTGTATCATTAGGTGGTAGATATATTTGGCTTTAAAGTGCTAATTTTTGTTAGGATCAAAAGTGACCTCTCCCTATCAGCTAAACGGTTAGAGTTGGACAAGTGAAAAATTCTCAAAAATAGGTTATATGATGAATTTACGAAGAAAACTATCACGGTTATATTACCATAAGAAGTTAATGAGTGATAATCGATAAACTTACTACTTCGGGACCCTACATTGCGCGTGGCCTGACACACATTTGCCCGAGTTTTTTATTATTTGCAGGAGACTCACTCGCAAGATCCAATTCTGCTGCGAGGTGCAACATGACGTTGCTAGCTTTATATGATGAAATCAAAGTAGATATTCGGAAATATGAATGATTTTTGATTTAGCTCTGAAATTCGTTTCTGTTTTAAATTCAGTTCACATTCAAATTACTTTTTAATTTTAGTGTAAAGCTGCAATTCCTTGCGATGAATTTAAAAATCATTTGCCTTTTCGATATTTCCTTTAAATAAATTTAACGTATTTAGGAGTTCAATGTGTGATCAGTAGTGGTAAAAATGTAAGCGCTTTTGTATTAGTACAACATTATTATGTAAGACAACAAGATTATAGTTTAAAATTTAAATACACGGTTTTATATTGTCAATATAGATACCTACTGAAGAAAAAAATTGTGACTGTGATGTTAACCATTAAAGAGTTCCTCGGCTGGAGCCAAACCTGGGGGTAATATCAGATTAAGCTTGTCACAAAAATGCATTGTCATCAGAACTAAAGCAATGTGTAAAATGTCAACTCCTGAGGATATGTGGAAATAGGTCTAATTAGGCTTGCAAGATTTAAAGGGCAAGCTAAATAAAACCGTTTAATAACCGTTATATTTGGTAGAGGGCTTTGGGTGAACTTAGAATTTATACTCAATTATAGATAAATGGTCCCACCGTCCAAGTGGTGATGACGTAGAGTCTGCTGAATCTATTGTATCCGGGGTACTGTGCGGGTACAAATATATTTGATTTCATGGATCAGAAGTATGGAAAATTTCATTTTATAGAAAAAAAGATATTTGTTATATAAAGAATTTCATTTAAATATTATTGTTAGAAATAATTTTATTATGAAAAATATATTAATACAGTAATCCCCCGCTTTACGTGAAGGATGCGTTCGGGGTAATAGGGTAAGGGGGGTAAAGCGGGGTAAATTAACGCGAATTTTAAAAATCGTGTTATAACGAATTCGCGCTGTACGGGGTCGCGTAAAACGGGGGATTACTGTACAGTAATCTTGAAGGGTGTACAAAACATTGAAGCCGCTTGGAATGAAGTGAAACAGACCTGCATGAATGGAGTTTGGAGAAATCTTTGGCCAGATGATGATTTATTTGGCTTGTTATTTCATCATACTCCATTACCCCGCTATACGCGAATTTCGCTTAACGCGATTTTGTCTGGAACACATCCTTCGCGTAAAGCGGGGGATTACTGTATTAATATATTTTTGATAGTAAAATTATTTCTAACAATAATATTTAAATGAAATTCTTTATATAACAAATATCTTTTTTTCTACAAAATGAAATTTTCCATACTTATGATCCATGAAATCAAATATATTTGTATTATAGATTAAAATATCTATCGAATAATTGATTATATAGTAATTAATTCGCAGTAATTTATTAAATATTAAAACAAAATATTTTTTTCGTATAAAATAAAAAGTGTCATACTTACGATTTCAAACCAAATTGTATTTTATTTGAAATTTAAAACTCTATCGATTCATGGAAAAAAAAATGGGGGCCCTATTTTTTTCATTTAAAGTCGATTCTTGAACACCGTGCATATCCACAGTTAAGCAGTTGATTTACGCACAAGCCGTCAAGCATTGAACGTTTCAATTGCGATCATATTTATTACAGCCATTAGTAATTATACCAAATTGTGATACGCGTAGGTAGGTAGAAACAGGCTAATATTGACGTACAGTGTTCACGTGCTGTTCATAACAATTGTACTAATCAACTACGCATGTCATTATCTGAATTAGGTATCTCTCGACCGTTGTTAAGGCCATCGCCGTTAATATGCCGCTGCCGTTGTCAAGTGGCTGTGGTTTTGGATTATATTTATTTCTTATTATACATTCTTTGAAATTTTTAAACTATCAGAGGTGTGGGCTTCCGATGCACATATATTATGTACTAGCTTCTACCCGCGACTTCGTCTGCGTGGACTTCAGAATTGGATCTTTAGAGGAATGAAGAGTATGATCAATAAAAGAAATGATAAAAAAATCTATGCTAGCCATTTTTATTATACCACTTATCTTGAGGGAACGGTCTATCCCCGATATAAAATTTTAATCTTAATTCACCCAGTTTTAAACTTTACCACCATGGACCACGATCCATGCAACTAACTAGGTCAAAATATCGGAATACAAAATAAATATCATAAGTACTCGTATTATAGTAAAATCTATCCCCGCTATGAAAAGTACCCTATCCTTTAATGCGAGATATAAAATATCTGGGAGCCAAACTGAAACTAAATTCGTTTAGCAGTTTAAGCGTCAGTGAATAAGAAACATTCACTTAATTTCATTTTAAAAATGGTTTAAAAAACAACAACAAATATCTTTAAAATCAATTTCGTTATTTCCGTTCGTTCAGATGTTACATAATTATAAAATTTGGTCTTCAAGATACACCACCAGGCCCTAAGTTTGGTGTATAATATGCTAGTTTTGCAATGTCAAAGTACCACCAACTATGTAATATTTTAAAAAAGTGTTTCCGTTATTGCCACCCGATCCGGAATTACATAGTATTTTATCTCTAAGATCGCTATCTGGCCCTAAGTCAATGATGTACTGGTTTTGCAATGTGAATGTTACTAACAACAACAACAATCACCCATATAATAACTGCTGTTATTATGTATATTTAGCACGCGCCTCATGGTATATCTAGAATACAATGATGTTCTTAGCGACAGGCAGTACGGGTTCCGCTGAAATCGGTCGACGGGAGATCTTCTAGCGTATGCCACTCACATCTGGGACGAGGCCATCGAGAAAAATAGGGAAGAGCTAGCCGTTTTTCTTGACATCTCGAAGGCCTTCGATTGGGTCTGGCATACCAACTTTGTGAGATTCAACGTCACAAAAACTCAAGCGTGTCAATTCACCGGCAAAAGAAGCCCTTTCATCTTGGCTCTTACTCTTATAATACGGGTGTCTTCAAGTGAAGAGAGAATAGGCTTTTAGTAAGTAAGTGTGCTTTACCACCCATACTTCATTCCCGCTTACCATCAGGTGGCTTTTTAGTCAAGCATTAGCTTATTTCACATAAAAGTTCCATTTTTTTTTACATAAAATAAGTGCTTGACAACAATCCCACCTGACGGTAAGTGGCGATGGAGTCCAAGATGGTGAATGCACTAACTTAATAAATGCCTATTCACTATTCTCTTGAAGACACCTACATTGTAGTTGGACGGGAACACGCACGCAGGCAAGCTATTCCAGTCCTTCGCGGCACGCAGTATGAAAAAAGACGTGTATCGCACCGTTCGCAGCGGTAGGATATTCACGACATATGGATGGATGCTTGCCGTACGACGGGCTGTTCGATGGAGGAACGGGGATGGGGGAATTAGTTCGTGCAATTCCTGAGCACAATCTCCAAAATGCATCCTGTAGAATGTCGAGAGGCTGGGTACTCTGCGCCTGTGTGCGAGGCTTTGCAGGTTGGTTACCACCAAGTCTGGGTCGTTAATGAGCCTCGTTGCACGCCTCTCCATCGAATCTAAGGCTGAAAGGTGACATTTTGCGGCACCGGCCCAAATTTGACAGCAGTACTCCACACATGGGCGAACCTGAGCTTTATACATTGTTAAAATCTGCCTCGGTGAGAAGTACTGGCGCACCCTTGCAAGGATCCCAAGTTTTCTTGCAGCCACTTTAGCTTTGGATTCGATGAACCTTTCATAGTTGAGGTTCGAGGAAACTTCGACTTCCAATAACTGTAGGCGGTCGGTGCATTCCAGGGATACATTCCGGAAAGTGGGAGCCAAGGTGAACAGGCTCTATTTTGCGGTGAACAGACACGTCTGCGTTTAAGTGGCATGGCATAATTATTTTGTGTACCCAAGATACACCATCAGGCTCAAGTTGCTCAATAAGCGCTAACACTCATACGCCCGCATTAGGTTATTACCTGTGTCACGGGTGGCATGGACGACACATATAACACATCACAATCACACCCATGACCCAAGTACAAATATTTATCTGTCGAATCGAACCCGGGACCCCTCGCTTCGCAGGCAGGGTTGCTACCAACTAGGCTACAGGGTCGTCAATGATGTATATAGGCTTTGTAATTTCAACGTTACTAACAAAAATATTTTTAAATCTTGTTCAGATATTCCCATCCGTTCGAGATTTACATATTTAGCCTCCAAGATAAGTACACCAGCAGGCCTTAAGTTGGTCATTAATGTACTGGTTTTGCAATGTCAACGTTACTAAAAACAAATATTTTTTATTCCTGTTAAGTAATTTGCACCCGTTGAGGAGTTACCTATTTGTTCTCCAAGACCCTTAGTTGGTCAATGAAGAGCTGATTTTACAATGTCAACGATAACGAAAACAAAATATCTTTAAACACCGTTCTACCTATTTTTTTCTACCATTGAGGAGTTACACTCTTTATCTCCAGATACCATCATCAGCTCTTCACTGAATTTCAATAGGATTTACTTGACAAAATACCATATGTTATACAAAAAAGCATAATCCAAATTGCTTCTTAAACAAAGAATTTACTCGTATTAACTAAAATCATGGATATATTACTCTGTCTGGATCATAGACTTTGTAGAGGTACCTGAAGATTACACACTTAAAAAAATTATGTCCTATTTTGATATGGTTCTTCAAAATGTTTTCTATATGTAATTCTTCTGGTGGCAAAAATTATAATATTGAAATAATATACATTTTATAAGAATTTCTTCAAAATTACCTAATTTAAATAATTGCATTAGGAGTAAATTGAAAATTAAGGTACACAATTATGGTACATCTGTATTATAATTTCATCTTAGATGTTTTTAAACCATTATAAAAAATCACAATCGGAAGATAATTATATCCTGGGACTATAGATAACATGGACACAATACAAAAATGGTCATTATTTTATGCCATCATCGATCTTCAGGTACAACTACGAAGTTATGTATCCAGCTAGAGTAATATATTCATGACTAAAATCAGTAATTCAAAAACTTACTGGCCTAAACGCATGCACAGCTATAGAAAAATAAAGCAATTTTGACATTAGGCTAAAACCGCACTAGGATTTTAAAGACGTACGCACTCATCCGACATTTTAATAATGACTTGCTCAATCGTTTCACGAAAATTAATATTTTTTACTATAAAGTAAATATAAAAAATAGAAAGACATGTTTACGAATGTTAAAAACCAAATTTGATGATCTTTTGCAATCAATTAAACCTGATACGATATCTTATAATACTTCGATAGCACTTCTTATTGTAAGGTAGGAAAAAACTTGATAAGCTACATTGAAGTATTATTACTGGCGTATAGAACCGATATAGCGAATACTATGTTTGGCCCAATAAATTGGCTGCAGTGGGCTTCAATTTTCAATGGATTCGTTCGATTTAAAAACAGAATCTACCGACGCGACACAAATTTTGTTCGCGCTGTACTAAATTATACTTCAATGATAAGCTACCAGTAATTTTCTTTATCGTAAAATTATTATTTTTTGTAACTCATTGATTGCTCATTGGGTGCATGAAGCGCTTTATAAACGCTAGTATGTAAGCAGCCTTAGTTTTTCACAAAAATTGTTTTGTTGATTTATTTGATTTTACACAACATCGATGGCTACTAAACCTCGCATTGTATGATAAAAATTATCACAATGTGCATCTCCGCACAATTGGTATAATGTTAGTTATTAAAAACAATTAACCATATTACAACTTAATCATTTAATCAGCTGATTGAAGTTCGGCCATTTTTATTTCGTTCATCTGTCATGTCAGTGTGACGAAAAACGGCAAACTGTTTTTCTATGACTAAATTGTACCTCTTATCCCTCAGGAACAGGTATATTTTCCGAGATAAAAAGTAGCCTATCCGGTAAGTTAGGTTGAAAGCTATCCGTGTGCCAAATTTTATCCATATCTGTTCAGCCGTTTTTGCGTGATTGAGTCACAAACATCCAAACATCCAAACTTTCACATTTATAATATTAGTAGGATTAATGTCCAATGTTAATATATGTACTAACGAGAATTGAGATTTCTAACTAGATAAGTGTTATTTAAGTTTGACGTGACTACCAGCATGTCTAACGCCCCAACTCAAAGTCACTAACGGTTACTTAAATCACTCCTTACTAAAGAATTTGCATGGTGATTCTTTACTAAGGAGCGATTAAAGTAACCTTTAGTGACTCTGAGTTGGGGCGTAAGTAGATGTCACTGTGATAGTTTTTTTAATCGAAAGCCTTGTGAGTCGAGAAGTTTCTCGGCTATATTCGATATAAAGAAAAGTTATATCGTCTTAAAAAAACATTTGGATAAAAATCAGTTTTTCTTTTCAATATTAGCGATATCATAATTATCTTACGCATTATTAATAACTTCATCTTTACTAACTTTGACGTAGATTGTATTTTTAATTTAAATTAAAAAATCCAAGATGTATATATACTCGTATATATACGTTTCTTAACATGTAAATTCAAAATCAAAATCACAATAGTTTATTGTGGACAGTAGGTATACGGATGTGGTACAGTGTTGATAGTTTTATAAATCGCTACGCCCTGCCCATCAAGGGCGTACAATATTAAAATAATTTATTGGATAAAATTAAAAAATACGGCGAGTTGGTGGTTAGGTACATAGTTACTAATCCTTCCTAAAAAAGACAGAAGCAATGCATTTTACGGGTTTCTATACTACGGGTGATCGGTTAATACTCGCGTTGTGGTTAAAGTGCGGTTGTCGCGTACATGCAGGATCACATTTCAATTCACGACTATTGAGACTGTCTAATATTAAGATATGTAATTAATGTTTCGCAATATGAAAGCACTTAATATTAATAGTCTTAGAAAAATGCGATAGAAATTAGAATCAAACCCAAATATGTCAGTGTTTTTCAAAATACTTATCAGAAAATTACAAAATTGAAAATTGATAAACATTACTTGACTATTTTAAGACTTTATATCATTTTATCATAGTAATCTGTAATATACATATAATACTGATTTGCTTATTAGGAACAATATGGTACTAGGAACGAAAATACTATCTGCTCAAATATGTCGAGAGTGGTGTGGGATACACTCAACTGGACTATAAAAAAGTATGTATTTCAGGTAATTTTAGCCCATACAGTTAGTAAAAATTTTATTATTAATAAACTATGTTAGTATGATACAATTTAATTTAAAATAAAAATATATTAGACATAATATATTAGATACAAAAGCACCGGTTCGTTTTTTATAAACCAGATTGTATGTAAAACCAATGCACATGACGACTCACATGGCATAATATTTACCAAACTAGACCGACGCGTGCCGTGCAAAGGGTCCTGGGTTCAATTCCCAGCGAGGCGGTTTGAATGATGAGTTTGAATAACTGTTCGCGGTCCGTGTATGAATGTTCATCTCTTTGTCCATGAAATGACACAGGGAATCCTAGTTTTTTTTTTCTTTTAATTAATTTTTTGACATTTTGTATAAATTTAGCATGCCATAAAAGGCGGAATATGGCGTACCAAAAATTGTAATACTAACACCTTAATGTTACTAACCCATATTCAAGCAAACAAATAAATTGAATTGAATTGAATTGAATAGTGTAGGACTATGAGGGTAAGGTTTTACAAGTTCGTGCACTGTCGTATTTCATCAGCAGTGGGACAAAACAAAACAAGGAGCAAACATGCTTATAGTTTGACAAACTAAAGTTATTACTTAGTCAAATTACGAAAAACAGTCCGCATACGGCTCCCAGATACTCACAACGTGTCCCGCAGGAAATGAGCTTCCCCCTCCCCTCTCCCCCTCCCATCTGCTCCTTCCACCCTCCTCCCCCCGTTAATGTATTTCGAAATACATATTTGTGTGCACCCGAGGCGGAAATTTGAAAGCCAGACTCTTCCGACAGATTTACTAATTATACTCTAAGAAATTATTTATTGCGTTCTAATATGTGAAAGCGAATTAATAATTAATATTGTTTGTTCTTGTAATGTGTAATTAATTAATTTCTAAATCATCTTCGGGATTGAAATTTATCCGTTTGACTAAATTAATTTGTATGAAGTATACCAACAGACGTTTTATAAATTAGCTCTGCACACAGTAGATAGGCTATAAGTTGAAATTTACACTCATCTTAAAGAAAAATATTAGTTATTATTTGATTAACTTTACATCATAAAGTGCTCAGCAAGTGAACATTAAATGTTAAAATACAATAAAGAAAGAAAATAATTAGCAAACAACATTCATGTTATAATTCCTATTCAAACTAATTCAATAACATAACATTAAAAATAATCATTGAAACAGACCTGGAAGGCTATTCTCTTTTGTAACTTGACAGCGGAGTTTCAAAATTGACGTTCGAGTTCTAGGATCACTTCACTTCGCAAGTGCCGTACTAGATGATTAGAGGATGACATATTTATTATTCTCGATCATCGAATTACGTCACCGTCGAAGCTCGTGTCCAATTGTCATTCGTTTATTCATACCGAGGCGAGGCCATCTTTAGTCGTTTGACGTTTGAGTTCGAGACTCCCTTCACTTCGCAAGTGCGTACCAAATGATTCGAGAATCACATATCAAGATCTCGGACTCGAACTTCAATTTTGACACTCATCGCGGAATCCGCTGTCAAGTTACAAAACTGAATAGCCCTGCAGTTCGTAAATAAATAATCATGAACAGAACACCATTTGTATTGAAAAAAAACGTGTGAATTTTCTTGGGCATTGAAATTGAATAAGGTTTTTCTTTTAATTAATCGACAAATGAGCAAACGACTCACCTAATAAACTATATGACATCCAACATCAACCAATTCTAAAATGATTAGCATTGTTGGCAGCCGCGCTTTTTTCTCTGCGTGTTTAACACTGCCCTTCTTTACAGCTGTTCTGAGATGAAGTTTGTACTGTACTATGCCGATTTATGCCATTCAAAATATAAGAAATCTTAGTCCAACAAAGTCTCCTGTACTACCATCATCTTGCAAGCCAGCATATTGTGAGCGTGAAATAGAATTAATTCATCAGAAAGCACGATTGATGGCCGCATGTCAACCCACTGCCTTAGTGAAGTCTACCTGGCTTACTACAACCCTCTTGAGTCAGCTTATTGTGTGTGCGAAACAGAATAGAATCGCCAGAAAGTCTGATTGGAACGCCAGGTATCGAAGCACTGAGCCACATCATAATCGCTACCACTTCCTCAAACGTAAGTTAACCATCGCCCACAAACACTAATTTGCAACCACGATTGCATCAATTAGGCTAACAGTGTTAGCGGCACAGAATTCACAGTTTGTTCCACTTGGGTCTATTGGCGAAAGTGGAACAGGTTGAGTGGCGGCGACCCGGGCCGAGTGGCGGGGCCTAACAGGATAAAGTTGCCGAGTGTTTATACTAAACTGCACTTGGCATACATTTGTGGCGACTGGCGACCCGGAACGCGACTCAATGCAACTTCCAGAACAAATTGACGAGGTTCGTTAATTAACCCCGATTTAAAAAGAGGAAATTCATGGTGGTGAATTAGCTAGTCTTATGTTTGCTAACCATACGTTCAGTTTATAATATGAGTTACAGTAAGATTTCAAAAACAATAGTGAATTTCAATAATAATAACACAATTAGATTTTAAAATAACTATAATAAAAAATACAATAACAAACGATCTACATTGCAAAAAAATATTGAAAACACGTCACAAAAAAGGTCACAAGCAACTGAACATGAACTTTCGTATACTAACGTACCAATATTCCATGGATACTTCTAACGTGGGAAGCGCCGGCAAAGAGTTCTTGTTGTAAAACAAGACAGCTATTGCGTTGTTACTTGAGTACTTATAACAACATAGAATAAAAAAATTCATAGTGAAATTTACTTTCATAGTTGACAAGCTTGTCCCAAGTGAGTATACAAGAAACGTCGATATACTTCAAATCATAATTATTCAATTTTATTTCGAAAGGAATCTCCATTGTAATCGAGTCCCATTCAATCGTATCCCAGGATCGTCGGATGACACTTGAATCGATAAAAGCGTCACTCAGACACCAATTATACAAGGCACAATGGGAAATTATACAGCGCGTTATACCTCATTTTGTCACGTTGAAAGGAGATATTAAACATGGCAATTACATTATACTGACAGCCTATAACGAACTTGTGATGTTAAAGTTATATCAACGAGGACACTAAATGTTTTAAATGTAAAATGGGTACTCACAATTCTTATACTGTTGTAACTGAGAGAATGGGTCTCTGACTGGGGCAATATCCGTATGACAAGTCACGACAACTATTTACATCGTGGAGCATAGAAGGTAGAAATATAGTTTCTAATAATGGCCATTTCAGAATGGCGCTATGTCTAAAAAATAGATATATGAACATGGCTGTTGTAGACGGAGTGAAGTTTGCTGAATTATGCCACCTGTAATGAATGGCGCTAGTGTCTGATAAATAGATATTCGAACATAGCTGTTGTAGACCGCACCGCAGCGCCACCCGTAATTAGACGCGTTTTTACGGACACTTTTCATACACATAGATGTCCCTCCTTCTACTCTATCCTCCATGGTATTACCAAGTTATTGATAAACTGCATCCTATCGCTATTACCTGTCCAAGGTTCCAGAATGACAGTGGTGCTAATTGACGTCAAAATAGGATATACGGTATCGATCTCATGAATTCAAGGTAATTCGCTTGTGTCGCACTCTACAGGACAACGGACGAAGTTATTTTATTTATTTATTTATTTATTTGAACATCAACACAATGTACAACAAAACAACATAAAGGAGGATTACACAAGAAGAAAGATAATTGCCATTGTAATTACAGATGTAGACTGCATGCACAGAGAAAGCGATTTAAGAGAAGTGATTTAAATAATTATGTAGACATACAATTTTCGATGAGGTGAGAATAAAAATATAAGTTGAATTAAAGTGTTTTTCAAGGATATCATACAATTAAAAACTTAAATTATGTCATATATAGTTAAAATTAATTACATTGGGAAATTTAAAAGAATAATTAGGTACATTAAAAATTAAAAATTGAATTGTGTAAATATGTCAATTTGATAAAATTTTAAAAATATTATATTAGCGAGCACAAGACAGAAAGTGATCAGTAATATTCTTTTTAAACCTGCGAATGTCATTGTCGAAGAGATCAATGTTATTGTTAAGCTTTGCGATACAATTATATTCTCTGACCATTCTGTTGAGAGGTGAGTACTTACCAAGGTTTGAGTTGAACGATATATCTTTAAATAAGCAGATCCTTGATGCTCTAGGTAACTTAAGTGGAGCAGAGAAATTAAGTTGTGATAAAAGCTCTGGAGCATCGATTAGCCCATTCGCAAGTTTATAAAGGAATAGTAGGTCTAGCAAGCGTCTTCGATCAGATAGTGACATCATGTTAAAGTATTGGAGTCTTTCGGTGTAGCTCGTAAGGGTTTTGCCTTTATTGCACGAGAATGTAAGCTGCCAAACAAAACGTCGTTGCACACTCTCAAGTCTTTTATTATATACGTCGTAAAAAGGATTCCATGCTACACTACAGTACTCCAAGCCACTGCGAACTAACGAGTTGTAAAGTAAAATTCTAGTTTTTGGGCATTTGAATTCCTTGCAATTTCTAAGAACAAATCCGAGGCATTTAAGAGATTTGGAGCAGATATTGTCAATATGCGTGTTATATCTTAGCTTACTATCCAAAATTACACCCAAGTCTCTTACATTTTCTACTGCGGTTAGAGTATTGTTATTTATTGTGTATGTCTGCGCCGGACTTTTCTTTCTAGTAAAGCGTAACGTGAAACATTTAGAGACGTTAAGGTCCATGCCATTTAAATGGCACCAGCCTACGAGACGATTGAGATCCTCTTGAAGGAGAACAGAGTCTGAGCTGGTGTTAATAACTTTGAAAAATTTTAGGTCATCTGCAAATAAGTAGCTCTTGCAGTGTTGAAAACATTCATTAATGTCGTTGATGAAAATGTTGAATAACAGTGGACCCAGGTGGGATCCCTGCGGAACGCCTGAGATAACAGAAAAGGACTCCGACGAGTATCCTGCTACCACCACTACAGATTCTCTCTCCGATAAATATGAATGGAACCAGTTCAGTAAAGGTTCACCAATACCTAAAGCGGCGAGCTTATGGAGAAGTATTTGATGGTTGACCCGGTCGAAAGCTTTACTAAAATCAGTATAGACTGCATCCACGATCGAGTGATTGTCAATGTTTGCAGAGATATCATTGAGAAAAGAGACCAAATTAGATGTTGTTGATCTGTACTTCGTGAAACCATGTTGCCTGAGATTGATTAATTGTTTAAAATGCCAAGACAGAAAGGGACATAAAAGTTGTTCAAAAATTTTAGCAAACACAGGGAGGATTGATATTGGCCTATAATTGCTGACTGAATCTTTATCACCTGACTTATGAAGTGGAATTACTAAGGATTTTTTCCAGACTTTGGGGAAGGTCCCAGTTAGCAAAGATCTATTAAAAATGAGTCGTAGAGGCCGTGCAAGTGTAGCGGCGCAATTTACTACAAAGACAGCAGGAAGCCCATCGGACCCCGCGCCTTTATTGGTGTTGAGTCTTTTTAAAATCTTTAAAACCTGGTCGTCTTTAAACTTAATGGTAGTTAGATAACTGTTCGTACATGTATTAGATAGACCAAGAGTGTGAGAGAGATTAGAAGGAGTATACTTATTATAGGCCATTGAAAAAATTTTTGCAAATAAATTACAAATATCCTTGCCATTACAAGCTGATTCATCTCCAAGAGACATTTGGGCGGGGTAAGAACTGTGGTTTCTTTTCTTGTTTTTGACAAAAGACCAGAAAAATTTAGGGTTTGATTGTAAGCTTTGTTCGAGGCGAGTGATATAAGTTTTATAGCAAGAATTCATAAGTCGTTCGGACCTAGTTTTGGCCAGCTCATACGATAAACGGTCTAATGGGTTGTTATTAAATTTACGCAATTTGTTCTTGTATTTTAGTTTCTCCTTAAGGCGATTTATTAAGTCAAAAGAAAACCAGACTGGGTACTTTTTTGATTTAGGCCTTGCTCTAGGAACAAATTTCTCTATAGCTACACGAAGATAATTGTTAAAAATTTGTAACATGTCATCGACAGTATGAATGTTTATAAACTCATCCTCCCAGCATATTTCATTTAAAAATTTGTTAATATTAGTGTAATCGGCCTTGTAAAAGCGAAAGTGATTATCCGTATTCGGGGAAAGCCCGGATTCGGCGCAAGTGCTAAAAGATAAGCTAAATTTGAGTGGAGGATGGTGCGTGTCAATGTTCGATAGAGGGTCTGTTACTGTGTCAAGTCCAAAAATTGCGTTATTACTTAAAATTAGATCCAAAATTTTGCCGTTTTTATTAAGAATATTGTTGTATTGTCTAAGGTTGTTAAAAGATGCAAAGTCAGTTAACATATTATTGTATGCGCTATTGTTGGTAGTTGTCGCAAGTGTAAGTGTATGTGAATTATCAGAGTAATTCCATTCGATGTTCCCCAGGTTAAAATCTCCGACAAATAATACATAAGGAATATCATTTTCTACTAGTATTCTACTTGAGTTAGAAAGGAATTCCTCGAGGATGTGGCGTTGGATGGGCGGGGGCAGGTATACAGTACATAAATATACGGAAGCTTTATTTCCTCGCGAGTCGTGACATTCGATTTTGACCCAAAGGTCTTCGCACTTCGATTCAAAACTATGAAGACGTCTAGAATTCAACTTTTTAGATACTGCGATAATTACACCTCCACCTGCTTTTTTGCTATGGAACCCACTGGACTCCCTGTCTCTCCTGTAAACGACATAGCGACAATCGAAAAGTTCCGAATCGAAGACGCTGCTGTTTAACCAAGACTCACTAAGTACGATAATATCGTAATTGTTACATACTACATTGTTGAAGAAGTTTATAGTTTTTGTATTGAGTCCTCTCACATTTTGGTAGTATATATTTATCATGTAACAAATTATATAATATATGTATTGACTGATAACTTTACAATGAAAATTTGAGAACTTCAATATGACTTAATAAATTAATAGTTATACAATTACTAAAAACAAATTTCAAAATTATAACTGATAAATTCTAATAATAATTGAAATAAATAATATAAATAATATCAGATTTTTCTAATTATTAAAATAGTGTAAATAAAAACAATTAAAATTAAAATGTAAATTGAATGCGTTTTAAATAGTGGAATTGTAAAAATGTTAAATTGTGTCAAATTTTATATAATACTATTAAATGTGAAAGAGAAATTAAAAATATAATTATTGTAGGGTCTTTAGGACATCAACGTCCTTCACCAGAGTGTAATTGGTGTTATCGGCTTTACGCATAAATATTTTGCCGTCGCGCACCCACACAAACTTGTAACCGAGTTCTTTGGCCTTCTGTCGAGCTGCAGCGTGTAGGGCCTTGGCCTCCGGGGTCAGGTGCTCCGTAACGAACACAGCACTCTTCTTACCGCCGTAGCCTAGGTGGCTGGTGTTGAGCTTATCGTCGGGGTTGCTCTTATTAAATTTAATAACACCTGCTAGGAAGGAGTCACGGAGGCGGCGACTGCTAAACTTTACCAAAATGGACCGAGGGCGGGGACTTGCAGTATTAACTTTGGCAATCCGACTACAGTACTGAAGGTCGGAATCTGAGATGGGACACTTAATGCTGCGGCCAAGCTGCTGTACTGTGTTATAGATATTCTCGTTCCGATCTTCGGGGACGCACTGTATTTCTACATTATTCGTCCGGGAGAGCAGTTCAATTTGTTGCAGTCTGTGTGTGAGGTCGCGAGTAACGGTGCGAAGTTGATTGTTTTCACTTTGTAGTTGAGTGATGGACGCTTTTTGGGACTGGTTCTCCTGTTTAATTGTTTGCAATTCAGATATAGTTTGCACCAGAGATTCTTCAAATTTAGATAGCTCTGTCTGAATTTCTTGAATTGCTGAAGTTAATTTTCTGTCAAGTTCCTCTCTGATGATTTCTCTTATTATATCGGCCGATAGACATCCGCAAGTGCTGGTACAACGGGGCTTGTTTCGTAATGTAATATTGTTGTGTTCTGGCTGTACAATCGGTGAGGAGGTAACGCTATCAATCAGTCTAAGGTTGCATGCAGTGACTTGACTAGGTGTCGGTGTGTTCGAGTTGCCATCGAGCTTAAGCTGCTTGCAGAGGCACGAGGGACATACCCATGAGTCTTTAAATTCTTTGCTTAGTTTAAGAAATTCGTTTTTATTGAAGTTCACACAGGTATAATGGTATTTATCTAAGCATCGACTGCAGTGTAAGAGGGCAATACCTTTAAGAATATTCGGGCAACCCGAACATTTTTGAGCGCTCATTGCATAGGTTGCGTGAAACAAATAAAACAATGTTATTATTGAGTGCAGGTAGTAAAGAGAATCAAGCCCGTTATTTGAAATTTGTTATGTCGTATCCACAGCTCCACACGTAAAACCTCGCGAGAAAAAGGGCGTAAGCGCCGTGCAGAGCGCGTCGCTTACGCGTCTTGATGTTGACCGAGTAAACTTAGAAGACTTTTTAATTTTTTTAGTATCACCAAAACTTTCAATTTAAATATATCATTTTAGAAGCACTTTAACACGTTAATTTTTCACCTCACTAATTATTATTATAATTACTATGAAGAGTTATCAATTTAAGAAGACTTTACGATTAATTTAACGACGTTTTAAATTAAAAAAGAGGCAGCGAATTCAATCAGCTGTTACTCGCTTGTTCGCACGGTATCCACTTTCTATGGCACAATATCACTGTCCAGCTTCATAACAATAACATCAATAACATTTTTGACATAGACTGTACTGGACGTGGACTGGACCTCTGATTGTGGACTATGTGGTATTCGGGTATGTTTGTAGGGTTTCTCATGACTGGTTAACTATATTCCCTTTCTAGGAGCAAGCTTGTTTGTGCGTGATTGTGGCAATGCCGGAAACCAAGTTTTTTTTTTTTTTTTTTTTTTTTTTTTTTTTTTTTTTTTTTTTTTCATATAGGTATCACTGATACACTTATGCAAGTCATTTTTTAATCTACCAGTTTTTCGGAAATGTGCTTTGTCATAGAGGAGAAGAAAAACCGAAAGAAACTCCTCGCACATCTTTTAAAATCATGAAAAGTTACATAATATCTTCTAACCTACGCGGAACTGGATGCGGCACTAACTTCCAGGCGTCTTTGTCATTAATATATTCATTTATGCTATAGTATCCTTTGCCTAGTAGCTGAGATTTAACATATCTCTTAAACATTTGGATAGGTAAATCACGTATTGACTTGGGTAATTTATTGAAAAAACGTACACCGAGCCCCATATAAGAGCGTTGTACCCTACTTAAGCGAAAAGATGACGTCACCAAATTATGTCTGTTTCTAGTTAGATGATTATGCGTATCACTATTCTGCTTGAACATACCTAAGTTGTTTTTTACAAATATAATATTGGTGTAAATAAATTGAGAGGCTACTGTTAATATGCCTATATCTTTAAATTTCTCACGCAGAGAATCACGTGATTTCAATTTATAAATGGCTCTGATTGCCCTTTTCTGCATAACAAATATAGAACCAATGTTAGCCGCTGAACCCCACATCAATATACCATAGGACATGAGGCTATGAAAGTATGCAAAATAAACAAGTTTCGCAGTTTCTACATCGGTAAACTGTCTTATCTTTCTAATCGCATAAACTGACCTACTTAGCTTACTCGCGAGAGCCGTTATATGGGTGCCCCATTGTAGTTTAGAATCTAAGGTGACACCCAAGAAAACTGTGGATTTTTCCATAGTTAGAATTTCATTATTTAATTTCAGGCTTTTACTAATATAATGTACGGAATATTAGGTAGTGTAAATTCAACACACTTAGTTTTTTTAGCATTAAGTAGCAAATTGTTTGTTGTAAACCAGTGTGATAAACGAGATAGAGCACTGTTTACGTCGTCAAAATTCATTTTATTTCTATTCGTCTTAAATATAAGGGAAGTGTCATCAGCAAACAGGACAATCTCTGCATGTTTCTTAATATAATACGGCAGATCATTTATGTATACTAGAAAAAGGAAGGGGCCCAAAATCGAGCCCTGAGGTACACCCATAACAGATTGAGATCCCGATGACTTGGTATCATTTATGCTAACACATTGGATTCTACCCTTTAAGTACGACGCAATCAAGTTAAGTGAGTTATTCTTGATACCGTAGTGGCTGAGCTTAAGTAGAAGTGTTTCGTGTTCAACACAGTCAAATGCTTTAGACAGGTCACAGAATACCCCTATGGCATTTTGTGAATTCTCCCAGGCCTCAAAGATGTGTTTGAGAAGCCTAGCACCAGCATCTGTTGTACTACGGCCTTTGGTAAAGCCGTATTGATCAGGGTGGAGTAAATTACAAGTGTTGAAGTGCATCAGCATTTGATTTAATATAATTTTTTCGAATACTTTACTAAGAGTTGGTAAAATAGAAATAGGTCTGAAATTATTAACGTCTGTTTTATCCCCAGATTTAAAAATCGGTATAATCTTACTATACTTCATAAGATTTGGGAAAGTACCTAAATCTACACATTTATTGAATAACCTAGCTAAATAAGGGGCTATCACATCTATTATATTATTTATAACTTTGACAGACATTCCCCACAAATCACCCGTATTTTTAATGTGCAATGCTCGAAAAGTTCGAACTATTTCCAATGAGGAAGTATATTTAAATTTAAACGAAACACTACATTCATCAACGGTATCTTTTAAAATAGAATGTGCTGCTGCCGGGGATCAAGTCAGCGATTTAGTCAACCTAACCGGAATATTTTGAAAGAAATTTTCAAATGCATTAGCCACCTCTTTATCAGAGGTTATTTTATTTTCATTAACTAATAATTCATATTTAGAATCGCGTAAATTATTACTACCAATCTCGTTTCCAATAATACTCCAAGTGGTTTTTATCTTATTGCTTGATTTGACAATTTTTTCCTCGATATGCATAGACTTAGCCATAATACACACGGCTTTAAAAATTTTTGAATAACTTTTTACATGTTCAAGGAAAGATGGGGAATGGTTATATTGTTTTTCTCCATATAGCTCAAATAATCTATCCCTACTTTTAAAAATACCTCTTGTGGCCCAATCACTAAAATTCAAATTTTTATTTAGTTGAACCTGCTTATATTTAAAGATTTTATTAAATTCATTATTTATAGTATCGAAGAGGGCCCTATATAAGTTATCGGGATCAGTCTGTTTTAGTGATAAGGTATTGTGGATTCGGGCTGCGACTCCTACTTTAAAGCGTGTCATTTTGCTTTTAGTTATAGGTCTATATTTTATTAATTGTTTATTTGCAATAAAGTCAGTACTAACCGAGATGCGTTGACCACAGTGGTCGGACCTTAATTTACTAATTATTTCTTTATTTGTTACTTTACAGTTACAGAATATATTATCTATACAAGTAGATGACGTCGGTGATATTCTGGTAGGTTCAGTAAATTGAGGATTTAAATTGAAACACCGAAACAAATCTATTAACCTAGCAGACCGAGGTGTATCCAATAACATATCTACATTAAAATCACCGCATATAATTACTGTCTTTTTTGATGTGCATAATCGTCTTAATTGTCTTAATTCGTCATAATTGTCTTATTGAGTGGGTCACCGGATTCCTTCTAGGGCGATTGTGTTGAAGAGTATTTTAGTGTAAAGGATTCCCAAGGGCAGCTATGTCTGGTATTTGTTTTTCTTTGAAATCTATACATCTATACAAATAAATAAATTTGTAGAGTCTGTTTGTAATATTAAAATAACCGCTTTTTACTAAATACATTTGGATGTATATGTACCGTACATATGTACCGTACATATGCCAAAACAACATTTTTTACAATTTTTGTCTATCTGTCTGTCTTTCTGTCTGTCTGTTTGTTCCAGCTAATCTCTGAAATGGCTGGACCGATTTTGACGGGACTTTTACTGGCAGACAGCTGATGTAACAAGGAGTAACTTAGGCTACTTTTATTTTAGAAAAAAAATCGGTTTTTTAGGCTATACGAAGTTCGCCGGGTCAGCTAGTATTAAATATTAACATCAACGCAAAATCCTCATAGCCCTAAACTAGGATTCCCTATGTCGTGGGTGCAATGGACAACTCACAAACACAAGGACACACAAACCCAGATCGAGACCAGAAATTCTTTCTTATTCTTTTTTATACTTATCGAACCTATGACCGTTTGTACGGCGATCCAGCATGGTAACCATTGCGTCACACAGGTCGTTGTAAAAGAAATCTCCATCTTAACTTCAGTGCTGCATCTAGTGCATTGCCATTTTGATAAACCTTTTAAGATTTCCTTATTATTTCCATTAAACGCTGTTTCTCTAGAAACTTCCACAAACACGAAAACTCAACTAAATAGTTTCTCTTACGGATTAAAATTTCCTCAGCGCCGGATCCGTGACCGTCTCCGTTATTAAATCACACGAGCCGGCATTCCGCCCGGGACTTATTAAAATCCCGGACCGCGAACAACTCTTTGATAGTATTATAATCGGTTGCATTATGACAGTTATACGATAAGGATGTTATAAATTATGGTTATAATTTCCACCCGGTGTACTTTGCAAGGCTGGTTTTATAGCTGAGTATTTTGTGGTATAACTTGTATATTATGTTCGTTTACGTAATTAGAGTTTAGGCTAGACCCTACTAGGTTGTTAATTTTATTAGTCCCGCGGAACGTCAATACGTCGCTACTTCTCAGATCATTTCGCTTCATCTTTAAGGGTAAATGTTTCTAAACCTAGCAGTTATAGTCCATTAGTGATTGACTAAGTTTAAGGACATTGCACGTCGTAGAAGCTATAGCGCTTCCATACTTCAGAAGACATGTTACACCATCGATCGCAATTGTTATTGTAGATATCATAGAAGTTTGTCTAAACCATGCCTGAGGTTCTGGGATGTTATAAGAACTCGCTAAGCCTTGGATTGGCTTTTAATCCTTGATCCATTCATAAATCTGATGGAGCACGCCCTTCGCTTGATTTAATCTAACTAGTACTATGACACCCAACACAAAAACATCACTAATGTAATGCGCTGTGTATGTATTCCCGATTCCGATAAAAACAACAAAATCGTATTTTGTGTCATGTTGGTGCGGCCGTGACGCCGAACACGGGTTTATTTATTTCAGCGATTTACAAAAACAATCTGAATGTAGTTCGTTACACCACTGGTTTGAATTTTATTTATCGAGGACTGTTACTCTAATCTAACTAAACACTTTTTGAAATACTGCGAAATAAAGATGTATCGCTTGTGTTTTGTGAATGCGATCAGGGAATACACAAATCAGGAACACGAAATGTAATCTGTTACAAGGCAATGTCTTTACGTTGAAGATGGGATTAAAAATAATTTACATTTTTAACCGATTTCAAAAAAGGAGGAGGTATTCAATTTGACTGTACTTTTTAGGGTTCCGTAGCCGAATGGCAAAAAACGGAACCCTTATGGATTCGTCACGTCTGTCTGTCTGTCTGTCTGTCTGTCTGTCTGTCCGTCCGTATGTCACAGCCACTTTTTTCCGAAACTATAAGAGCTATACCATTGAAACTTGGTAAGTAGATGTATTCTGTGAACCACATTAAGATTTTCACACAAAAATAGAAAAAAAAACAATAAATTTTGGGGGTTCCCCATACTTAGAACTGAAACTCAAAAATTTTTTTTTTATCAAGCCCATACGTGTTTTGGGTGTTTGGGGTATCTATGGATAGGTCTTCAAAAATGATATTGAGGTTTCTAATATCATTTTTTTCTAAACTGAATAGTTTGCGCGAGAGACACTTCCAAAGTGGTAAAATGTGTGTAACTTCTAAAATAAGGGAATGATAAAACTAAAAAAAATATATGATGTACATTACCAAGCAAACTTCCAACAAAAATTGGTTTGAATGAGATCTAGTAAGCAGTTTTTTTTTAATACGTCATAAATCGTAAACCGCAAAAAACATTGATCAAAGTTACAACGAACTACAATTACTTTTATATTATGTTACTTGCTGCTACGGAATCCTTCATTGGCGAATCCGACTCGCACTTGGCCGCTTTTTTATGTTTGTTACTTCAGAACTTTCGACTGGGTGAATCGATTTTTTGATTCTTTTTTAATCGAAAGCTGGTGCTTGTCATGTGGTCCCACTTAAATTTGAGCGAGATCTGATGACTAGTTTTTGACTTATCCCTAATTTTGAAGTCGGTTATTTTTTGTCAAGAATTATTAGATTTTAACCACATGTAATAATGATATTTTAATGAAAAATCAATTTGTAAAAAAAATTAAGTTTAAAATCGGTACAGCCGTTCTTAGCCGTTACAGTTTTTGTGTGCTCCTGCCTTTCCCTCTCCCTCTCCCTCTCCCTCTCCCTCTCCCCCTCCCTCTCCCTCTCCCTCTCCCTCTCCCTCTCCCTGTCCCTCTCCCTCTCCCTCTCCCTCTCCCTCTCCCTCTCCCTCTCCCTCTCCCTCTCCCTCTCCCTCTCCCTCTCCCTCTCCCTCTCCCTCTCCCTCTCCCTCTCCCTCTCCCTCTCCCTCTCCCTCTCCCTCTCCCTCTCCCTCTCCCTCTCCCTCTCCCTCTCCCTCTCCCTCTCCCTCTCCCTCTCCCTCTCCCTCTCCCTCTCCCTCTCCCTCTCCCTCTCCCTCTCCCTCTCCCTCTCCCTCTCCCTCTCCCTCTCCCTCTCCCTCTCCCTCTCCCTCTCCCTCTCCCTCTCCCTCTCCCTCTCCCTCTCCCTCTCCCTCTCCCTCTCCCTCTCCCTCTCCCTCTCCCTCTCCCTCTCCCTCTCCCTCTCCCTCTCCCTCTCTCTCTCCCTCTCACACTCCCGCTCTCGTTCCCGCTAATAGCTATCTATTAACTACACATAACAAAATTTTACCTTATCCCGCAGGAACAGGGATAAAAAGAACGGGATAAAAAGTATCCTATATCCACCCCCGAGCTTTATTTGATATCTGTATAAATAACTAGTTGATAGATATCAACTACATATAACAAAAATTTACCTTATCCCACAGGAACAGGTCTATTTTCCGGGATAAAAAGTATCCTATGTTCGTCTCCTGATTCTAAGCTAACTCTCCACCAATTTTCAGCCAAATCGGTTCAGCCGTTCTTGAGTTATAAATAGTGTAACAAACACGTCTTTCTATTATATATTTAGATTCATAATGACATGTTCACTAGTTATTCATTTTTTTATTAACCTTCTTTAATTATTATTAATTAATTTTATTATTCTTTTATTATTATTAGACATCAAATTATTAAAATAATTTCGGCTACGCTAAAAATTTTAATAAATAACTAATGTCTCCACCCACTCAGTAGGTACACAGAATTTAAAACCACCAACCTGCACTTACTTTTTAATTATGATTAGTATTTTAAGTGCGGATTTATGGGACATTTTAGACAATCGTCGCTGGATTCGAACCCCAATCACATTACATAATGAAATCTGACGCTCCGGACGCTCCCCTCCGGCCATTAACATTATTAGTGAGTCTTACAAAAGAAACGCCGTTGCGCTCAACGTGTCTAATGGATTATCACAGATCATTTAATCTATCTGTATTTTTATATGTATCTAATAATAATATCTATTATTTAAATATTTTAATATTAGTAATTTTTATCATTTTTCATGGAAAACAGTAGCGCTGTCTGTTACTTTGGTTTTAAGATATTTTGATAAAACTAGCAATATTTTATATAGAACATAAGTATTTTAAGAATGAAAAACCAAAAAAATATTTATATCGATACATTATTAAATAGCTAAACAAAAAAATTAAAATTTAAAACTAAAATAAATCTAAATTAAGATTATTTATCAATCTAAAAATGTTCATGAATTTTTTTACAAGAAAGCCTACATTATTTTTTGTTTTATACTTAAAAAAGTTTAGTCGTCACGATCATTATTTTTCAATTTTATAGAGGTGGCTTTTTAATAACATTCAATGACTATAATCGCTTGAATAATTGCACTGGCAATAAATTATTCTAAATTCAGGTACACGACGACATCAATTCAGTATCACCACAAAATTGGCCACATTAGCCTATCAACAATAATTTTATAATGGATAGCTTTGTTAATTATTCAATGGAATGTAAATGTGATAGATGTAAATTAGCTTTTTGGATTATTAATTATTGAAATGTTCAATTATAGGGCAGTTAGTTCACGAGTAATTCCACTTACAGGGGAGTGCCTCTGGTAGGCACTCCTGATCGTCAAAGGAGACATAAACATCAAATTGTGATTCAAGCATACACGTAGTGACATCTATTATCTTAATTGTCAATAAAAAATATATTAATTATTAATCAGACAAAGATTGGATTCAAATAAGCCTCTAAACATCTTACTTCATAAGATCCATATTCTATAAAATTGTTCGTGACAACATTACTAAAAAAAATCACAACACCAAACTGATCTATGTGCCTCAAACGGAAACCAAACCCTTCACAAAACCCAACTCACAAAAGTATTAAGTGGTAATTACGAATCTAGAGTGCAAATTCATTTACACGTCGCAATAAAAATCATTTTTCTCAACGTCCGACGTAAAAATCTAAGCACAAAAATATTATAGACATCTGTCAAATAGGAGACAAAGAGAGAGGCTATTAGCGAAATGAACGCGAACCGACAATGGAAATAGCTGAATATGAAGACTGAAGTTATATTCCGTCTGAATACATTAATTTCCTAGAATCCCCGCCGTTAGCGCGAATCCATTCTCCTGATTCGTATTGCTTTTTAGGGTTCCACGGTTCTCGGCTCGAAGCTACATACCTATTGTTGTGTCAATTTTTACTAAACCGATTGATTTAATGCGAACCGGACACTTGGAGTAGGAATTTTTGTTTAATAAAGGACACACAAACGAAAACTCAGTCACATCTCCACTGGATGACGCATTATGTCTTGGATGATAAGAAAAAAATAACAAAGACAACAAGATCAGAAAACTACCAATTTGTACCACTTTAATGTTCGGTTTACACGTATTAAGTACTTAAGTAGTAAACGAAATTTTAACTAAAAAGTTACTAAATTGTCTGTTTACACGTATTAATAGTTTACTTATTTAGTTATCTACTTAACTACTTAATACGTGTAAACCGGACTTAATTGCTTTAATTGGTATGTGGTTGGCATATAAAATAAAGCCTACAAGTTGAGTTAATAATGTGCAGTGATGATTCTACATCTGAATTTTATTAGGTTTAATATATTGAATATTTATTGTATTTGCAATTGAAAAAATGTTTTCCTTCTCTGTAACCCATGAAATGCTATGGCACCGTTACGGGATTTGTTCGCATCACACTGTACTATGTGAACTGTTATTAACGCAGTAACATGTGAAACAATTCAATGGAATTTTCATCCTTTCGGGATCTCTTTATGTACCTACCTTTTTTCCCCTCTTTAATAAAGCACCTTCCTAAAAAGTTGGTAAAACCAAAAAAATATTTTTGGCAGGTGTAACACTAACAAATTTTGAATTTGACTCGTGTAAATTTTACTGAACCCCACTTATACATCTCTAGTTTTGCTTGACCGATTTTTTTTATTTTTCCTCTAAGGCGACAATCTTCTCTGCAGTGATTCAATCCAATTCGATGCTAGGCAGTGCGCGGCATTATAACCCAGGAAGAACCTTTCACCTCTACGAACAAAATGTTCGAATTTTTTCCACTGTTCGAGTTTTTCCAATGCTTGCATTTTTCCGATGTTTTTCGCTACGTGTAACGGGATGCAAATCTCTGTTTCATTTATGTAGTATTTTAGTTATTTTTTAAATCCACGCAGAGAAAATAAGTAAATTGTCATCGCACAAATTTTTTTGATAATGGTGTTCTATATGTTCTAGAAAGTTTTTTTTACTGAATTCGCTTAAATTACTTGTATCAAGTTTCAGCTCTATTCAAATTATTGGAACGTTGAATATCTATTTTGACTGGACTTTATAACCTCTTTATTTCATACGAGTAACCGCCCTCGCTTTGCTTAGGTTTTCTTATTTTTTTACAACTTGGGTTACATTATTGGAGTTTTATTAAGGATCCCTATTTTTTTTTTGAAAATATAATATAGCCTATGTTACTCGGGGATAGTGTAGCTTCCCAACAGTGAAAGAATTTTTGAAATCGGTTCAGTAGTTTCGGAGCCTATTCAATGCAAACAAAAAATCAAATCTTTCCTCTTTATATATTAGTATAGATGACGTTTTAACTTTCAATATAGCTAAGTAATTGTATACCTTCAACCAACACAATTTTACTATTTTAGTCTTAGTACACAAATTTCAGTTATGTCTCCTGTATTGTACGTGTCACTCATTGTATCTTAATTAAAACCAATATCGCAGGGTTGTGTTGTAAAGAATATTATTATTATTTCAACATTGTCATCAAAATCCAAAGTATGTCTTAGACACAGATAAATTTTATTAGTTGAGAAGAAATGATTAATTCAATTGAAAATAGGTCACATCACAACACAACGGTAATCATAAACCTTAAATACAATAAAAGATTGTCCACAAATAACGAGAGCACTAGCAAAATAAAGACAACGTTGCGAAAGATGTTTAGGAACCATGAACGTTGACATCTTTCTGAAATTCCTTGTTAGTAAATTGAACTGAAAATAATAGTAAACTTACGTTTTAGAGTGAAACTATAGAAGGATGTTCCAAATTACTCAAATTGGATTTTAATTATACGAACAAGTTAGATAAGTTTCGTCGAAGTTCGTTCAACAAAATCTAAGTTTAGAATCACTTGCAGGCGGGTGGTCGTTACAATACCCTTACACGTTCTAAATTCGAATTGTCGGAATTGTGTGTAATTTTAACAAATTTCATTCTTTAGTAACAAAAGAAAGGATTACTTCACACCAGCATTAGTTTAATAGCCACTTACTTAAATATCTTTAGTGTTGCTACTTGCCAATAGATGTCAGGAAGAGTCTATTGTAGCAGTTTTTCATTGCCTGAAAACACTTAATCGCCCCCAAAATTCCCTGCATACTAAATTTCATGAAAATTGGTGCTGGTATGTATGTTGGACTATACTTTTAGTTATTGTAGTACATGTTTTCGTTGTGGGAGAGAGGGAGGTGCTACACATGTCTTAAAGTATATACCATCATACATGTTAACCGCGGATTGTTGCAAAGTAGACTAATACTAACTTAATTTATGAAAATCGTTGGAGCCGTTTCCGAGACTCAGAATATATATACAAGAATTGCTCGTATAAAGGTATTAGATGTCATTTTTTTAAGAGTGGAGGCCCGGTAAGAGTTGGGCCCCAATAGATAGATCCGCCGAGTACCAAAGACTTCACTGCCGCATCCAGAAGGAAATGGGGTCTCGTATATTCTGTTAAACTTTGCGACGAACACACGGTTTCATTCAGGCAGATAAAACTATTTACATGCCATGCATATCTTATTCAATCAGGATAGTTACAAGATGCATATATACCACTACTATACAAATTGCTAACATATAATTATCTTTTAACTGATTTATCTACATTTGTAAGTGCCATGTTATAACCAAAATACGAGAAACTCCAAACTGTGTCGAGGAAGAAGTATCAGATATGACCCCATGGTAAGGACCGCAAGCACGTAGTAAGCAAAGTACAATGGTTCCACAACCCTTGAAGTTAATTTAATCAGGCCTGGCGCACTCCGCATTTTAGTTATGACATTACAAGTACAGGCCGCGTACTTACACGTCTTACTAATTCAGAGAGTTCATACGTTCGTAATCTATCACACATATTAAAAATTAAACTTTCAGAAAAAAATACAAAATGAATTAATTTTTATAAATGTCATTATTCTTCATGTCATCACACATGCAACTAAACTCAGATTAATTTTATTAATTCAAAAAAGACAACTCTGACATTGCCAGAGAGGATAAGTGATAGTGTTACAAAGGAAGGCAACTCATTACGTGTTTTTGAACGCACACTTTATTGCGTTGGAGCAAGTCGCTATTTATTTAAATGATATATAAGTATTATTTTTTCTTCTGTGATATAATGACGAAGATTGCTACAAAGAAATATCTTGAATTAGTTTGTGTCATTTTTTATAGGCAGTCTCAGAAACGTCGTTATCCTGGAGAGCAAGCGGAACTCTTCATACCATTCTCTGTCGACCCTGAAACCGTAACACAACGTTCCAACACAATTGGTATCTACATGATTTCATTTCATACTCGAATCTTTGACAAATAAAGCTGGCTCTCTCTCTCCCAACATTTTTCCAAGCCGACAGCGAACAGAACTCTGGAGACGAGATCATCAAACAAATACTTTAGTAAATTCTCTTTGTGTTGCGGAAATTTGATTTTGTCCGCGGCAAACTAAATAAATCCCCGGGAACTGTGGGAAAGATGAAATTGTTTCTAGTTCTACCCTCGGCTGATAGTAAAACTTATTTTTGTTATCGCACTCTTGTTTATTTCATTGAAGTCTGTTATTTCGTTGTCGTTGAATTGTATTATTATTATTGTATTATTATTGTATTATTATTGTATTATATGACGACCCGTGTGGCGCAAAGGTTACCATACCGGATCGCCGCACCAAGGGTCCTAGGTTCGATTCCCAGCGAGGCGGAAATTTGAATGATGAGTTTAAATTTCTGTCCTCGGTCTGGGTGTGAATGTCCTTGTCTAGTGTGTTGTCCATGGCACCCACGACACAGGGAATCCTAGTGTGGGGCTATGAGTGTGAAGCGTTTTTTATTTATTTATTATTTAAATTTTCGTGTTTTTGTATGTAGCGAATAAATGTTATCAATCAAAGAAATGATAAATATAATTTCATAACATGATTAAATCAGAAAATATTTGAACTTTTTTTGTTTAGTTATTTGTTCGAGCGGGATATTTTTACCTACTAGAAATTATTTTGTATTTATTATGGATTCGGTTGTTAAAAATCTTAAAAGAAGCTACTTTAGAAATCACCGTATTCTTTACGTACTTTATGTGTACAATTTTTTTTAATTACCCAAAAATGCATAATAACTTATTAATGAAATTATACTTATAATAACGATTTATTGATATAATGATTTGTTGAAGCGGGACCACTCACGGTAGGGATTTGTAGAAGCGATGGCGTTGAGTGACTTTCGAAAAGTGTTTGTAACAAACCTACTTTGAATAAACTTATTTCATTTCATTTCAAACTTACTTAAAAATTATACTCTCATCACACAATACACTTGTACTCTTATAAGGAGGTCTCTCATTAGATGTGGCTTTAGAATAATAGTCATTATACTTTTCCATTTTCAGACATCTAAAAACAGAATTTTCTGAACAAACACTGTACTGGACAAATGGTTAACGATACGAAAACAGATGATACTTTTCATCCAGCTCTGACAGAAAGACAAACAGGTGAAGCCATAAAAATAGTAAAAGCATTTCGTAGCCACAACTCTATTACTTGGCCCGATCCGATTTGTGACCACCTTACTTCGTTAGGGCTTAAATAAATTGTTCTGCAATTTCATCACGTAGTTACTAACAATAACATTGTTAGAATAATTCGTTTTTGTCTTTTTATTGTCACTTTCGTAGTTCAGATTGAAGACGCTTTGTTGTCGAGGCAATTTTCTCTGAGGCGTAAATTCAATTTCTTATCAAATCGATATAAAATATTCTGCTGATTGCTGACTAGAATAAAAAGGAATCGCTGAATACGAATATTCGTACATACCGAATACGTTTGACAATATACAGAACTCCGATATCAAAGACCCTCATAAAATATAAAGATGTAATCCTATTTTTGTGTGACGGACTATCTAATCTGGGGTTGGTTCATTTATAAATTAAATGGCATTTCTTAAGACAATATTTGAGACAAAATGTAGGTTCTTTTATTTCCAACAGACGACAGGCATACTATTTAAAAACCAAAAAAGGACCAAATCTTCATTTTGATTACCGCATTCTGATTACATACATTAAGGTACATTTTGCATTTATCTATACAAATAATCCGTCAACGTATATTTCGAAATCATCATTACCTTGCTATAGGTATAGGTATTGTCGTAAATTGTTTTAGTATAATTGTAGCTATCTTCTAAAGTACACGATGGTACAAATATGTTTCTAATTAAATTCCCTAGTAAGCAGGCGGTGTTGATCGTGTAGTTTATCCAAGCTTGCTTCTATACGTATGGAATAAACGTCTATCTGGTTGAACATACACGGTACTAGAACAATTTAACATTAGTAGGCAACATGTTTGATTTTTCCTGAGTTTTCTGTTCAAAATTCTACACGCATGCGATAATAGAAAATTTTCACTTTTTTCGTTTGCCTCAACCCATTATTCCTTATTTTTACGTTATGCCTCTCTTTTATTATTATTATAATTATAAATTCAGTAATCTCAGTATAATCTGAGTCTCATGTCCATCCATCCAGCTATAATTAGTTTACTTTAAAGTGTTAAGTCGTAAATCTCATTTCTGTCAAAAAATAAGTTTTACATAGGATGAAGGATCTCTCTTTCTTCTCTTTTATTTCATGGACTTTAAAGTCCGATGAAACTTTTTTCATCTATTGTGCGGCGACGGTGACCTCTACCATTAGACAGTTGGTCGACTATTCACATGAACATAAATAGAGGATTTGATATTTGAAAGCATTCAAGGATAAGCAAATTTAGTAATTTACAAATCATTTCAAACTATAAATTGTTAACAATCAGACCCTTTTCTTTGAAAGAATTCTTTTGTCTAAATATCTGAGAAAATAATGCTTACGAATTAATTTTTTTTTGTTGGTTACACGATATCACAGTTTCTGTAACAACCAGCTAAAATATCTCATAACTTCGTATCTTGAACCTACAAATAATTTCCTATTTCATCTAATATATAAAATTCTCGTGTCACGCTTTTTTGAAGTTGAACTTCTCCGAAACGGCTCAACCGATTTTCGTGAATCTTTACGTGCATATCGGCTAGGGTGGAGAATCGGACAACATCTATTTTTCATCCCCCTACCCCTTAAATTTTTTTGGCAGAACAACGTTTGCCCGGTCAGCTAGTATTATATGAAAGTTTGTGAAGATGTTTGGATGTTTGTTCCTCAATCACGCCACAACTGCTTAACTGATTTGGCTGAAATTTGGAACGGAGATAGCCTATACCCTGGATTAAAACATAGGCTTTCATCCCGGAAAAGTTCAGGGTTCCCGCGGGATTTGTAAAAAAGCGATCTACCGCGGGAGAAGCCGCGGGCAAAAGCTAGTTATAAATAATAATTTGTTATAAAATACGAAAATAGTTAATGGGACGACATTTAGGCAATCATTTGTGAATAAGGCATACTACAAGCGAGCAAGCGACATGGTACTAATCCTGCTTCCTACTTCCTACTAATATTATAAATGTGAAAATTTGTTAAATTGTTACTTTTTCAGGCAAATCCCACTAATCGGAGTTTCATGAAATTTAGCTCACAGATAAACCATAATCCTTAAGGGTACTTGAAAACGCGGACGAAGCCGTGAGCACAGCGCTAGTGTAAGGCTTCCCGCCCACGTCCATCTTTTTGTAGGACCGATAATCGGGGCGATTTTTCCTGCCATATTATTTCTGACCGACTTTTTGTAGGACGTGTCCGTTGCACTATTGCTATCAGTACGTTCTATTTTTCTCCTACAACAAATCGGTCACCGATTATCGGACGTGGGCGGGAAGCGTTAGTGTGTAATAAACATGAATGTGTAGGACCATACAGTCCCACTGAGAGTTCCGTGCCTCTGCTTGCGAAGCAAAAGGTTCCGGGTTCTATTCCCGGGCAGATATTTATGTGGTATGTATAATATGTAACTTGACAGTGGACGACCCTGTAGCCTAGTTGGTTAGCGTGTGTGTTAGCGTTTATTAAATTAATTATATTTTTATGTTTGTTCGCGGGATTGGGACTAAATGATATCTAATTGTGATGCTCATACCAACAGCGACATAGAAAACTCATATGAGCGTGTAAGCTTATAATCTAAATTTTACTAACAAAAATAACCGACTTCAAAGTTACTCAAAAACTACTTGTCAGATTTCGTTCAAATTTATGTGGGACCACATGACAAGCACTTGCTTTCGTTAAAAAAAAAATCATCGAAATCGGTTGGCGTGATATTGAGTTATTCGTCCATTTGTCGCGCACATTCTTACGTTTACAAATTTAAGACTTATATGGTTTTCTCATGGATGTCATTGTCAGATCTCAATAAAATTTATGTGGGACCACATGACAAGCACCAGTTTTCGATTAAAAAGAGAATCATCAAAATCGGTTCACCCAGTCAAAAGTTCTGAGGTAACAAACATAAAAAAAACAGGCGAATTGAGAACCTCCTCCTTTTTTTGAAGTCGTTTAAAAATACAACTTGTTTTCGATTCCGATCCCAATCGAAGGATTGACCAAAATGTCACGGAAAATGTATCTACTGTTAAGTACAAAGAACACGAAACTCGCTGCTAGCAGGCAACTGAGGGTGCAACATGTTCTCGAAGGTGGCAATTATCTTCACGGACCATTTGTTCCGATTAATAATTTACTGGCCCATTGTTTCTGGTCTAATAGGCTAGGGGAGTTATGTTTGATATGACTGTAATGAGGCATTAGCCGACTGTGAATGGAAAAATGAGGGAGTCGAACTCAGCAACATACGAGGATAAAGATTTCCATTTCTCCGACATAGGTGTACTAAGTGTTAGGTAAGGTTTGGTAAAAAATAATAAGAATTAAAAATCTTTTTTGTAACACAATCTACTTCTTAATAATCAACCATAATCATTGTTTCAATCAGTAGTATATTTTTATATGCAACGAGTAACCGCCCTCGCTTTGCTTCGGTTTTCTTATTTTTTACACCTTACATTATTGGAGTTTTATTAACGAACCCTATTTTTTTTTGATAGTAAGATAGTCTATGTCACCCGGAGATAGTGTAGCTTCCCAACAGTGAAAGAATTTTTCAAATCGGTTCAGTAGTTTCGGAGCCTATTCAATGCAAACAAACAATCAAATCTTTCCTCTTTATAATATTAGTATAGATAAATAAATGTTATAATACAACACGGCAAATTACGGAAATACTGATCTGACTTGCAGGGCTAAGGCAGGCTTCGCTTCCCCCAGATGTTTAAAAATGTATATTCACATAATATTTATTATTGGTTGCGCCATTTTCTCATCATATAAATCCAATTCCATGCTACTTGCAACTCAATACACCCTTAAGCTTCGTACTAACGTGTGAACTTCTGAACATTTTTCTACCACAGTCTTGCACCGCGTCTCATGTCTACGCCGTGGCGTTCACCAAACCGCAGCTATTTCTCCACATGGTGACGTGAGCCCCGCGGCCTCCGTCCGTCACGGAGACCGGCGGCGGGCGCTGCGCTGCGCAATTTAGCGCTAGCTTTAAGACTTGCGGTCCCAAGATATGCACTTACAGCGGCTAGACTAAAACTGTTAAATAACTAATCTACAATGAAACTACTAAGTATCTGATTCCAGTTATTGCGGAATCATGACAACAAAGTCTGAATATAATTGTCTGGTCGTTAGTGTTATAATTTCAATTGCCGTGTATGAAAATGTCGTGAAATACGCATAATTCTTCTAAAACCTATCTACGACCTGTCTAGCAATCCGCTCTTGATCAGCGTGGATTAAAGCAACTATCCCTAACGTTTCAAGAAGAGACCCGAGTCTACAAATGAGGCAATGGTGATCCTAGTGATAACGCTTTAATACCTCAAATAATAGTTAAAAACGTTGGCTTGGCACGATAAAACACTTAAAATGTTTACTTGTCGACCCCCATTGATCCCTAGACTGTTATTGCTGTCGGGTAGTAAAGTTCGTTTTCATTTTTTATGATTTATTTTCAGTTAAAATTTGAATAGATTTAATTGTGTCTTAATAATAAATTCAAAATATTAATATAAATAAAAATGTTTCAAAAGAACGAATGTAAAAAACGCTCTACTCTTTTTACTTGAGGTACAGTATTCGTCTGCATCACCTGAGCAGCTTAATTCTCGTTACAATTCATTGCACCTTATACCCTGGGGACAGAGTTGAGAATAGCCTGGCAAGTGCCAGGCAGGTAGCTGGCAGGCTTGGCGCTGTCATCCGCGAACGAACTAGCCAAGAACAGCGTGGTAGACCGCATGCTAGCACAACTTGAGATGAAATTTGACTTGGAAAATTATTTGGAATATGTCTTAGAAACAGATTTGTATGTAGCAAAATACATGTTGTGGAATTGCTAGTTAATAATATTTTTAAGGTTTTTATATTACTTTACAATTGAGAAGTTACCACGATGGAATGAAAATTAAATCCATTGTTATTGAGTCAAATATTTGCTTGCAATGCGAATGGCATGAAAATATTTAAAAAATGTATGTCAATTAGGATGCCTCCTAGCTTTTTTTTTGTTAAAACGTAACATTATACCTTACAAATTATCAAATATTTTAACAAAAAGATCTTTTATAAAACAAGCAAATAGTTTGGTTTCATTCGGTGATTTAACGGCAATTTAAAGTTGTTAATTCATCTGTATAAAACGCGAAAGTATCAGGAAAGTAATCCAGTTCCAATTGTGTTAAGGTAGGAATAACAGAAACCCAAAAGGACGAATTTTAGCGTACGGAATTGGATGTAACAGGCGTTGTTGTAAATTACTCGTATCGTGGCGAAACAGCCAAAGAAAAGTGTTTTAAGGGTGTTTACATACGAGGCGGAAGTTGTTCGATTTGACACAGTTAGGAGACGTACAATACATATTTTTATGCTACTTACCACATCTGGGGGCACGGCAGTGCCCCCGCCAAGTCGAGCAAAAAAGCGGCACGGCCGTACCATCCTTTTCTCGAAGCAATTCAGGCCATTTTCGACCCCCTATAACTTCGTTGTGGATAAAGCCAGAAGCCTGAATTTTTTGTAACCAAGCAGGCATTGTATAAACACGTTATATTTCAAATTTCATCTAATTTGAACCAGTAGTTTAAGAATTATAACTAGTCAAAGTTTCTTAATTTCGTCACTCACTGACTGACTGACCGATCATCAAAACTCTAAGGCACTTCTAGCAGACCTAGAAGCTTCAAATTTGGAACACAATTAGTGTTTAGTGTATAGATCAAGGAAAAACTAAAACATTTTGCAATTTCGGTCTAGTTTTCTAGATACATCAACTGCATAAATAACTTTGTAATCCCATATAAATATATAGGATTACAAAGTTACATTTGCAGTTAATGAATTATTGTACCTGTATATAATATAATGGAATAATAGGTGTAGATAGGTACCTAGATATAATTATGTTCAAAGGTAACTTGTAAAAGGAAAAAAAGTAGAACTATCTACAAAAAGAAATGAGATGCCATCAAAAACAAAACTTGTAAAAAAAACCAAGTCTCGCAACTCAGTTCTTCTACCGTAAAAAGTTGTGAGATCCATGTAATACCAAGTTGGTTAATTTATTCAGTTCCTACTTAAGGGTCCTTCTGTCTTAAGTTATCACGTAATTAGCTAACCTAACAAGTAACAACATCTTATAGTGACCATATTATCAATATTAAAAATCTTTTATGTTTTAAATAAATAGATTGACTTGGCAATCGCACTAAACAATCAAATTTAATAAAATATGTAGGTATTACTTGTGAGATATATTGTGTTTTCATGCGATGGCCAAGTCGATCTATTTATTTAAAACATAAAAGATTTTTAATATTGATAATATAGTCACTATAAGATGTTGTTACTTGTTAGGTTAGCTAATTACGTGATAACTTAAGACAGAAGGACCCTTAAGTAGGAACTGAATAAATTAACCGACTTGGTATTACATGGATCTCACAACTTTTTACGGTAGAAGAACTGAGTTGCGAGACTTGGTTTTTTTTACAAGTTTTGTTTTTGATGGCATGTATTATACTAGAAACAAAATTTCAAAAAAATGTGTGCAATACACACGTGGTAGAAGAGACACCTTCAAAAATTTTGGTTTCAAGATAATGACACGAATGTGAAATTTCGGGAAGATGATAATTGTAGGTTTTAGTAATGATCAGAGTGATGCAAAGTTAGAAAATAAAAATAAAACAGTGGTAACTAATGCCATCTCTTAACATAATAATTATGAAGAGTAAAATGAGCAGCTAGCGCCATCTATCGAGCAATAAAACGAGTTTTCTATCTTGTTCCTCGCGCCATCTATGAATACAACTTAGCACTTTTTAAAGTAACACAAAGAGAACCACGAACTTAAGAAACAGTGTATAATGCTTTCTATCTCATTTTCTCCCACGTTAAATCTCATGAATTTATGTGCTTTTTTTACTGCCGCTTTTTCGTTTCATCGACTTTCAAATCCCAACGATGCTAAAGAAGTTTTCACTTCGATAAAATAACATTTTTTTTAATTTCATTTGATAAAATGTAGCAAATTTAAGTTGATAAACGTAACACAACGTTACACTCACCACTGCTCAGGTAGACCTGTAACTAATTTAATTACAAATACAATTTTAAATGTCCTCGGTAACGCTATTTATCTGAATGTGAAATTACATTTATAGGTTATTGTCGCTGTCTCCAACAGCACTGCTTAAATCAATTTGCTTTACGGTAACATCGACAGCCTTCTCCAGCCATCCCGCCTTAGGCGATACAAAATTACAAAAATAAATGGTTGATCCACGTCAAATCTATGTTTCTGTAACTAGAAGAGTCAAACATGCAAAAAATCATGATATGATAAAAAAACTACTGGTATTTTTATATAAACACCTGCTCGCGTGTACACAGACTTAAACAAATTTCTCGTCAATCTTCATTGTGAACAGCGGACAAGTGCGCGTCGAAAACCTAAAAACTCGGAAGGGATAAAAGCTAAAAAACCCGCAGGAACGAAATGAAATACGTTGCGAATGAAAAAAGATACAAAAACCTCACTATGTGCGTCAACAAAGATTTGCACCGCAACGCGCAAGGCAAAATGCACGCGCGGAGCGGAGTTTTGGGAATTAAATTCGGTTTCAAAATATTGTTGCGGTCGAAACAAATAGTTTTAATATACTAGCGATCCCTCTTGACTATGGGAAATAATTTGCTTCAGGTCTGCGATATGCAATCTATCGATACCTACTTACTTATGTAGGTAAATATATTATTCATGTCATACGATTTTACAGCTGATATTAGAAAGGATTAGTAATTGCAAAAGTAAGCAAAATGGTGCTTCTATATGGCTTAGAATCCAGTGATTCGAATGGAAGAAATCTTGCAACATTTTCAAGATAATAACATGACTATATAGTAGTTTCATTTGGGGACGGATAGGAACGGATTCATCTCCCTAATCAATACTTATTCCACTAGTAAAGCAACCACTACAATATCCTGTAAGAAAGTGGAGTAACAACTATATTTTCAAACTATAATAAAAGGCACGAGTAGCAAATATAAAAATATATATTAATATTAAGTAAAACGGAATATTCTCCGTAAAAATATATTTTAATATTATATAAGCGATTGTCAGAGGAATTAATAACTGGAAGGGGTCTCAGTAACCCGTAATAAGGACGAGGGACGATTTAGGGTAAAACGGCCACGGCTCATAATATCGAGATATATTTATATAATACTACTAGCTGCCCGGACAGACTTCGTTCTGTCAAAAGTTTTTTTGAGATGTAAGTTATCTTATCTTTCAAGATCATATCATTTTATACATCGTCCAATCTCTGTACTTACCTTACCATCACCTACAATTATAATAGTTATTTTTAATAAGTGTCTGTAATATTGTGTGTAACGAATGCTGTTCACGCCTGTAATTGGCATGCACACAAACTACTGTGCTTGCTTGTAAAAAACTTATACTAAGAACTGTGTGTAACGCTGTTGGTGTGCAAATAAATAAATAAATAAATAAATAAATAAATAAAGTTGAATCAAACTGCACACTTAAAATCAGTTAAGTAGTTTAGGAGCCCATCGCGGACAAAAAACGTGACACGTAATTTATATATATTAAGATAGATCCTTAAGTTTTATAGCAGCAGCTGTGAAACAATTAATTGGTGAATATTAAGTAATCGAGGATGTATTTATGGAGAGCAGGGAGTGAGAGGTGCTAAACCAATATTTCAGCTCGGTGAGCGTTATGTAACAAGTTTCTCGCGAGAGCTTAAGAATTCTGACACTCTCACCCCCGTATTCAAGAACAACACTGTGAGGTCTCACAGTGTTTGCGAGTGCATAGTGCATTAAAATCATTTCGTAAACAATACTTGATTGAAGTCCTTCGCTGTGCGTTTGTCAAAATCGATAAAGTAGCTGCCGAGCTACTTTACCGAACGCATAGTGTTGGTTTGAATTCTATCAAAATAGAAAGAAAGGATCGATTGTTTGTATTGTTATCTTTGTCTTTTGCTTATGTCAAATGACAAGAGTGAAGTTAGCCGCATCAAATGGACCAATAAGAAGGCTGTATACAGCCTGTGCGTCCGCACACCCACACCGCACACACACGTCCGTGCACCCAGTGATACTTAAGGGTCGACTGTGAAACAGAAGGGTTGTCATGACGAACGCACTGAGAAATGCCTTACTTCGCATAGTATTGCTTCTTTACTTAAACAAGTATTGTTCTTGAATACGGGCGTCACACTCTTAGTTTAATTAGTGCATACACTCAGTCGTTCACTGAGCATTAAGAATACGAGCAACAAATAACCCATTTAAGAAAGTATACATACGTTAACAATACCTGTAAGCCTTGTAATGTAATGAGTTTTCTCGTTTCAACCAATCGAGTCACACACGTTTAAACACAGATTTATCACCATCGTTTACTTACACGTAGATGACACTCGTATATCATCACGCTTCAAACGAGTCCACGAAATTACGTACGAAACATGGAATTCGCGCTAATTTAATTAACGCTCGAAAAATCCGACAGACATACTCGAGTGGTCTGATTAAATATTCATCCAGCGGAAATGTTTAAGAGGAAAATTGTTCCAAATTCATAGAACACAGTTTAAGCAGAAACGCTGTAAAGAGATTATTTGCTGAATAAAGAGCACAGAGTATTTTTAGTAAACTTATTCTACCACTACTATAGTTACTTAGTATACTTATCTATCGTTATTTAATTTTGGTATTCTATGATCCTAAAATAAGGTTTGATAGGTGGTTGATGGTGGTGTAAGAGACTACATCTACGCTGGAGCCATACAGACCTCTCGTCCTGCGCTTGTACTCGTATGAGAACGCTTGTCTTTCTTCCCGTGCACCAAGCTAGAGTTTATACGACCTGGCTAGTAAAAGTTTTTACATCTGGTTGGTAACAAATATTAATTTTAGTCACAGAAAACACTAAAATTCGTGTTGAATACACATTTTTGCTACGTCTAATAAAATTTTATTCATTTCTTGATTCTAAAATCCTAGTTACCATTTTATGTGAAAAACAAATAACTAAGAATCTTTTCATAATTATCAACCTGACGGATTTTTTGAGTGCCGGGATTTTTATTCTATTATTTTTTCAGTAAAACTGAAAAATGTGAAAATTTAAATAAAAAAAAATAATATTTCATGAAAGGTTTTCCGTTCATTTTCAAAATGAGAAACTGACGGATTTTGACTTATTAACCCACTTATTCTGGCAGGGAGTCGTTGACAATTTCATTTCATTGCGATTTCCTTTGAGGATGCTTGTACGCCTTTTATGGTTCATTTCTGCTACTATTTAAATCGTTTTTGAGAAAAATACAATCTCTTGAAATGTAGCCAGGTAGGGTTGGTTACGACGACATTCATAAATCCTTTAAGTGGGTCTATTTTATGAACCGCTATACCATTAGGTAGTAAAATTATGAATTAAATAGTGGGTGGTACTCCAAGCAAGTACGTAACTGAGGGATGAAATTTTGTGAATAGACATCGCGAATACAACCATGACTGACTGATTCGAATGACATTCGTATGCTCATAACATCAATAAATTTCAAAGATGTAAAAGGTGGGTTTAATTTTACTATGACGAGGGATAAGCAAAACAAATTATTGCCCAATATTTACTTTCAACAAACATTGGTTTTAATGTTTATTTAATTTCATTGGCATTTGAAGAGTTTTAATAGTATGGCTAATTCATTGGGGTTCGTCGTCAGGTACTTTAGACCTTCAATAGTTCAATATCTGACTTACCTTTGGTAAATGCTCATCAAATGAGATAACTGTTGCTATGACGGTTTTTAAATATCTTTAATATCTTTAATTCCTTAATGTTCCAGCTAATCCAGAACTTAGATGTTTCTTCCTGTAACAACCATCCTTGAACCATCACGAGTATTTTGAAATTAAAAATAGCATCAGATCATTCTTGTCTCTATAACTGTTGAAATAATCGGGTTATTTTTATTTTTCGTCGTTTTTGTTTCGATAATAATAGGTTACATCTATGATCTCAATAATGTTGCTGTTTCTAGTTTTCAAAACGTAACCTCGTCTAATCGAGAGTGAAACATAGCAATGGCCGCCTGCTACCATGTGTGCGTAATTTTTTATTCGCGATTGAAGCAGTGAAGTGTCAATGTATGGGTGTGTGTATTTGTACGAATAGAGAGTTGGTATTAGGTACTATGGGTGATTCACTGAATTTGTTGTTGGGATTACGTCCGTCTTTTTTTAGGTCCGTATAAAAAAATTGCTGAGTCGTTGTAAGTTATTGTCATTATCATAACATTCCTTATCTATTCAACCAATCTAAGTGCTATCTTATCTTATATCGAAGTTTGAAGCATGGTTCGCTGAGACTCGACAATATGATGTCTGTAATGATATGAATGGATAAAAAAACAGTGAACTCAGCTATAGTTCGACTCAGGCCTCATAAAATAAGTTTATTTTGTTATTCCTCGAATAAGTAAAAATTAATTTAAATCTATGCAATCGTCTATCAGTATGAAATCAAATCAATTTTTATTTGCTTGAATATGGGTATATACATTGTCATATTGTTAATAATAAAAATTATAGATAAGTCCGCCACAATCTAACTTTCACGGCATGCGAAATGTATGTCACGTAAAATAAAATTAATATAATACTATGAGTCTATCTATTATTTACGACAATTCCAGTGCAGTTTCATTTAAATAATAATAACGTTACATTTAAGATGATTTCATTATGTCAAGACTTCAATTATACACATTTAATAATATCACAAAATATCACATGTCAGCACTTCCCTAAAATATAATTCTTATACATTAATAATAAAAATATTAATTTATTATTAAAGGATAAAATTATTTCATTATAATTAAATTTTACATACAATGAAATTAAATTTTCATAATTTGTCATATTAAGAATAGTCAAAATTCATTTACTAAAAATGTACCATAGTCTACCACTCTGGTCAAGTGCGGATTGGTAGATTTCACACACCTTTGAGAACTTTATGGAGAACTCTCCGGTGTGCAGGTTTCCTCACGATGTTTTCCTTCACTGAAACAAGTGATAATTAACTTCTAATACGCACACAATATTTGAAAATTCGAGGTGTGTGCCAGGATTTGAACTTCGGCCCCTCCGTTCGGGAGACCAACGTTAAAAAGTAATACTTTACTTTATAAATTGCAACGCGGTTCAATTTGGCCCATCGTGGGTTGCAAAGATACCACTGGTTTTACTGGCTATAATTCCAGCGCTCGCTCCAGCCGCGCTATTCTCATTGGCATTCCCTTTCTGACAGAAATTAGGGAGCCTTCAAAGGCTATGCAAATTTTTATTTCGCTATGAAAACGATAAAAAGGCAGAAAGGCCGGCGCGATTAGATGGCCCCTCATTTAATTAAAAATAAGTTAAACGAACCGAACCTTTCTTGAAATGAAGCAAAATCAATTTGAAAGTTCGAGGGATCTTCATTTTTTATGTGATAAGGGATTTGCTACACTCTCAAGCAACACGCGATTAACACAGGTTTATCGTTACTATTGTGAAGCTTTTACACCAAAAGTGAAACTTGCTGGTTTCAATTGCAAGTTACAGTTTCAGGATTACTCTTGAAGGTCACAGAGTGCAATTAGTAGTTGTAATTTTAAACTCCCGAGTACTTTCAGGGTTACTTTTTAAAGAGTTTGGCTATGATACGCCTCAGTTTAATTTAAATAATGTTACTTTTTAATTATTAAAATAAAAAAAAACTGAAGCTCATTTTGAAGCTAAACATGAATCAATAGATCTTATCTTTTACACAGATACGATGCATTTTTTGCATAGATATGATGTAAATGACGCGTAATCGAACACGGTAAGACATGCGGTTCAAACGGTCAAATTAATTCGATTCTGCGGCGATCTAAAAGTTTTACGGCAGTTTCGTAGTTGCTATTTGCGGCTGAAGAAAAGATGAGCGATGCAATAGATGCGGCGGACTTCCACAACTTTTCTCCTTTCAGTTTGAATTTATGAATTGCAGTTTGGACTTTTATTGAGGTTTGGAAGTGCATTGAAGAAAAATATCAACAATTCAATGAAATTATTTTCTATACCTTTTTTGTACGTTGTTTGCACAAACAATAAAAATCTGTTTGAAAAGTTTGCTATTAATATTTATGTAAATTTTGATTATTTATTAAATTTTTACTTTTAATAATTATTATTTTATAAAAACTGTAAACAAATTTTTGAATTTTAGGTGCAGTGACATTGGGTTGAGTACGACCTCAGTAACGGCCGTTTTCAGTGACTTAGCTATCCATTGTCTATGGATAAGTATGAGCTAAAAAAGCGGCCAAGTGCGAGTTGGACTCGCCCATGAAGGGTTCCGTAGCAGCAAGTAACATAATATAAAAGTTGTTGTAGTTCGTTGTAACTTTGATCAATGTTTTTTGTGGTTTACGATTTATGACGTATTAAAAAAAACTACTTACTAAATATCATTCAAACCAATTTTCGTTGGAAGTTTTCATGGTGATGTACATCATACATTTTTTTTAGTTTTATCATTCTCTTATTTTAGAAGTTACAGGTGGGGGGGGACACACATTTTACCACTTTGGAAGTGTCTCTCGCGCAAACTATTCAGTTTAGAAAAAAATGATATTAGAAACCTCAATATCATTTTTGAATACCTATTCATACATACCCCACACGTATGGGTTTGATGAAAAAAACATTTTTGAGTTTCAGTTCTAAGTATGGGGAACCCCCAAAATTTATTGTTTTTTTTTCTATTTTTGTGTGAAAATCTTAACGCGGTTTACAATATACATCTACTGACCAAGTTTCAACAGTATAGTTCTTATAGTTTCGGAGAAAAGTGGCTGTGACATACGGACGGACAGACAGACAGACAGACAGACAGACAGACAGACAGACAGACAGACAGACATGACGAATCCATAAGGGTTCCGTTTTTTGCCATTCGGCTACGGAACCCTAAAAAGGGAATCTTAAAGAATGAATAGGAGAAGAATAATCAATTTGCGGTCCCAAGAAACAAAGTCGGTCGCTTTTGGACGGACATCACCATTCATTCATCATCAAACGGAAGTAATTAATGACATTTAAACACTAATCTTCGCCAGATGGGTATCGTAAGAGGCGACTAAATCCGGCCTGCTGGTGGTAGGGCCTCTTGGAGGGATTATATTGGTAATATTGATTTTAATTGTTAATTAATACCATTATTACTATTATTATTATTTCTCCATGGGGTTCGCCTCTGGATAGCTACCACCCTTGAGCTTGAGTCAGCCGCCAAACGCTCGTCGTGTTCCGGCTGGGGGCTTGAGAGCCAGTTCTTTATTTCTTTTTCTTCCTTCTTTTTTGGCCGGCAACGCATCAGTGATGCTTAAGGTCTCGCAGATGTCCATGGGCGACGATAGCCACTTACCATCAGGTGGATCGTCAGCTCGTTCGCCGGCTATTTCCATTAAAAAAATAGACTTTAAAATACTCCTTTAAAGTGAACTGACATCAAAATTCAAAATCATTTTTTATTCGTTTAGGTATCATTGATACACTTAAGCACGTATATTTTTTTAATCTACCATCGTTATCCGTACACATACTTATCTATTCATCAGTATACGTCGTTAATGCGAAGCTCAGTTTTATTGAAGGGTCCACGTCAATCAAGACAAAGCTGAACACAAAAGCGTCGACGATGAGATTTCTTATAAAGCCGCCCTAACGAGTTTACAAAGGTCGGGGTTCAATCTCTTGATTATCCCTCGAACCCTATAATCGAATTATTGTCTGGTCGATTTTATATAACTTTTATTGAAATGCTGTGAATGCGGACATAATGTTTTAGAGGTTATCCAGGCGGATATTTTAACGGATATGATATAAATAGTTATGTCTATTGTTAAATATTCAGAATTAACGCTCCAATATGTTATTCCGATTAATTACAAAACATCGTTCGAATTGAACCCGGATCAAAATTTATCAACTCTGTAATTTTCCATTTTGTATTTAAAATGTATGTCACTTGTTTTAATAAAAAAAATATACGAAGACACCACTAATAAGATAATAATCAATATAACCAATATATCTACTTGGACTATGGCCTCTTGGTCATTTACTGTCAACTGGTAATAATCGATTTTATGTTAGACGAAAACGTCTCGATTATTCAGCATGGATCTACAGCACTAACAACATTAGTTTCAGCGTGACATCTATGATAAAGTAGTTGAACTGAACGACGAATCTCACTGCTTGAAACGAGAGAGGGATTTGCGATGTTCAATTCTTGTTAAGTGACTTGCAGGGACATCAATTCTGTGTGAAGCTAATGTCCTTTGTAAGTTATGTTACTTACAATTGAATAGATAAGTCGGAAGATAGTTTACTTTGTGCCAAAATTCATATCTATTAACTCACTGGCAAGTTTCGGAGTCCGAGTTAGGTTAGGAGTTTGGTGAATAATGTTAGTTCCGTCGTCAAATTGACGACTTCGGATGGTATAAATTTGACGACGCGTGTAGTGCACTGGTGATAACAATACCATACCGGATATCAGAGTACTATTTTACCAGCGAGGCGGTTTGAATGTTACGTTTGGTCTGAGTGTGTGTGTGTTCTAGTCTTTGTGTGTTGTCCTTGGCACCCACGACACAGAAAATCCTAGGGTGGGGCTGTAAGTGTTTAGCTTTATTATTCTTATTATAACTTAACCGGGACCTGCATTGGTTCATTACTGGATCGTGCCAATTCTACTGTACAAATTACACCGTGGCAGTGAACAGACTCCGAGTTTGTTGTCCGCAACACAACTTGAACGTCAGGCTGCCTTACAAGTGCGAAGTGTTGACAGACTGGGTATCTAATTTCTACGTGAGGTAACTTTCAGTCTACACAGACTATAGTAAATAGATATCTATGCAAATTATCTACAAGATGATGGGCTTAATTTTAGTTTATTTCGCTCAGTGAAATACATTATATGTTTTTGCTTATAACATTACTAGGATAAAATAACTAACACATAATTTCGATTGCAGTAATATTTATAACAACTGTTGTAACTATGTGTAGTAACTTAAAAACCAAAAGAAATAAAATTCAAATCATTTTGAACTAAAAAACCTTGAAGTTTACGTTTCAATTGAGTGTCGTTAATAAAAAACAAATAGATGAATGTCTGTTATAAATGTTTTCGTTAAACATCTGCGAACTAAACACTGAAAAAGGTGAAGAAAGGTGCATTTTTTATATTTCATTTAACGGGAAAATATTTATCAGCTCATGGTTGTGAACGATTGCAAAGGAAATAACATCTTTACGTTGCCTCCGAGGTCATATCCGGGATGAGAAAAGAACTCGGGATCGGCCCGCGACGCGAGAGATTCTCTACCATAATATTCAACACAACGAAAACACATTTTTTTATGATAAACGCTACGATACAATTGATATTACAACCCATAGACAAGTTTTTACAACCTTTATCGTTTTGACGATACTTTGGGTACCACCTATCACTGTAAGTATCCTGTTAATGAATGTCACTGCTAACAAAATATCAACATTACCGCAAAATTACACTTTATTCATAATTGACACAAGGATGCTTTAGGGTGATTATACAAAAGTTGGGTAACTTTTGAGGATATTTTGTTTACTATACTTATTTAATCAAATTTGTACAAATTTGGGTGTATATGATGGCTAATCTAATGAATATACTGTTCCAAATCGGGCCAGTCACTTTTTTAAGTAGATTGTGAGATATTTAAAATTTTCAGAATTTTACTGCCATGGGACTGACGAGGCTAACATAGTACTGATAAAATACACAATTTTGTAAGAATTTTAATAAAATTTAATAAAAATTTGTACAAATCTCTTAGGATTTAATAATGGCACATGTCTTTTAAGTATTAAAATCACTTAGTAACTATTAAAAATAATTATTAATATGTAATACTGGGAGAAAATACTATCTCAGTTTTCAAAACAGCCTTTTGACATTTAACGTAACGTCATTCACTTGACTTTTACTACTTTGACTTAGTTTTACTTAATATTTCTAAGTAATCAACAAACGAATACATCACACATCTGCGATATGCCGATGATATAGTTATCCTGGCGGCAGGGGCGTAGCTACCGCCGTATCAGCCGTATCAATTATACGGGGCCCTCAGCGTATAGGGGCCCCCCCTACCAACAAAAAAATGCTCGCCAGCGGCCTGCAACTGCTACTGACAGTTGGCACTCCTTTTATATTTGACAGCTGACGTTGAGGGGGGCCCCACAACAAATATTGATATGGGGCCTCCTTAGGGCTAGCTACGCCACTGCCTGGCGGGTTCCCTGGAAGAACTTGGTACAATACTCAGGGACTTGAACAGCGCCCGATCCGAGACGTGGTGCTTCACTATTGGCCTAATCCACAAGCTCAGAGTAGCGCGAGCGCAGCGGGCTATGGAGAGGGCTATGCTCGGTATTACTCTACCGTAGACGAACAAAGGTAATCGACATAGCTCAAAGAATTAGCCGGCTTATGTGGCAATGGGCTGGCCATATAGTTTGAAGGACCAATAACCGTTGGGGAAGAAAGGTCCTCGAATGGCGCCCACGACTCGGAAAAAGGAGCATAGCACGCCCTCGGTCAGGTGGACTGACGACCTGAAGAAGACAGCGGGCATCCGCTGGATTCAGAAGGCTCAGGACCGGTCAGAGTGGCGCAAGTTAGGAGAGGCCTATGTTCAGCAGTGGACCTACAAAGGCTGATGGATGGATGAATCAACAAACAATAGAAACAAAAATCTAACAATATTAATCTTAAAAGTTTGTATTTGTCTACTACATTTCCAGATATATCTTGTTTAAATTTTTTTCTTTTTTCATGAGTTTAGTGTAGTTTTCTTCCAATTGTGTTTTAATAACTTCCCCAAAAAGGGACTTCTTCACTAATTCTTTCTTTTTAGTTCTATCTTCACCCATGTCTTCAATTCTGGTCTTTGGCGTTTTTTCAACAGATTTTATTACTTTTTCTTTGAATTCCACTAATTTAATGGGGTCGCTTTTAATTCTGGCCAAGCAAGCCTTTTTAGCTTCACTCTTTTTTTTAATGTTTCTTCCCTAGTCAATTTGCTTTTAACGTGCCGCATGATGTTTTAAACTGAAATATAAATACACACGGTAGCAATTAAGATAAAAGTACTTTAAAACAAAAAACATCAGTACCATGGAAACACGTCAGTTCTTTGGCGCGATACCTGACAAAGGACTGACGCCAACGGACTGACGAAAAAGACATAATTTGAGGCTATAATCATACCTATTGTTTTTTTTGGTAATTTCAAATATCAACAAACTACATTTTAAAAAATCGTAGTTAACTATGTATAAATGAAAATAAACCTCAGATTAACAAGAAAATAACGACTCACCACAGGACTGAAATGTTGACTGGCTTAGCACGTGTATAGACGACAAACACAACCCAAGCACTGGTACAGTTACGGCGGCCGTCAAATTGTGCGGTCCGCAAGTAACTTCATAATCAACATTAAAATTCAAACAGGGATTTGACGTTGAGTTGGTGATATTTTGCGCGAATTTCAATTTTAAACAACACACAACGGACTGACGAATAAAACTAATGACAAAGTTCCTTATTTTTTTTTTAAATAAAGTGGAGAACATTGCATTATGAAAGTTCCAGTATATATTACTATGTACATCACAGATTGTTGTAAATTAGTAAGTTTTCTTAAATCAATGATAATGTTTAATAGATATTCACTTGATTCTTGGTTTTCGGGATTGTGACATGCCAAAGGACTGACGTTTTAAGCATTAATTGTGTTTTTTTATTAACTTGTATTTAAAATTAAGAGTTGAAATTGGGTGACCAAATAAAGTACTTTTCATTGCTTTAAAATAAATTGTAATCTCAATAAAATATAATAAGACTTTGTATATATTGGCTGATGACATCGAGTTACCCAATTTTTGTAGAATCACCCTTTAGTAAATTATCGGTGCAGAATTAGGCCTAAGGCCCGTATTAATAAACGGGTCTTCAGATCTCTGCGACTTCAAACTTTTGAGATGCTGACATAATGTCAGGTAGAAAAACTGTAATTTTTTGTAAAATCTGAGATCGCGCTCTTAAGCCCACATCGATTTATTAATACGGGCCTTAGAAACCTGAATTTCTAAGGATAACTGAATGATTTTAGTACTTTTATTCAAATGTATGTGCTTAATATGTAATGTAATATTTCCAAATTACCAGATGTGGAGCAAAAACATATTTTTTTGAATTCATGCCAGTCTGGCTGTCTCGAGTATCACGTGGGAATCGCTGGAATGATTTAGATGTTACTAGGCATAATATTTCAAATGTATTTTCGATTTATTATGTGCAATGTTTTGTGCTCATAAAATAATTATTTTCCTAAGAGATAAGGAAACAATTCTAGTATGTATATTCTGTTACAGGTTTTTTTTTTATAGTTATTATTTACTTATTCGTTAAAAACAAGACAACAAAGTGGTTTTACAAACATATCCTATGGGAACGTATAACCAGGATACGATCTACCCTATTTTTACTAGCCTAAAGGGTTCCGAAGTAAAATCAGAACCCTTAATTATAATTTCATCATGTCCGTCCGTCTGTCCGTCTGTCCGTCTATCCGAAGCAAAGCGCCAAGACCTTTAGTGCTAGAAAACTGTAATTTCAATCTGCCTTCTCCTCTATAAACTGCTCACGGCAAAGGCTTTAAAATTCTGATATAAACAGTTACTACTAGAGAAGCAGAAACAAACTCAAATCATTTCATAATTATTTATCAGTTATTAAATCCGTTATATAATTTATTAATTAAATAATTATATAAATTTTAATAGTTTCCTGATCCCTTGCGCCAAGTGTAGTCACCAGATAATAATAATCTGTAATTTAGTTTTATATGTATTCAATTTGTTTAAAAAAAAATATCTATCCTACCTGTAACAACTGCTTTAATTTTCTGATTAATTCACGGAGCAGACAGATGACCGAGCTATTGTCACACAGGCCCGACTGAAAATCGGTGTCGTCTCGAGTGACATAAGCCGACTCTATACCATTTCGAAGGACTTGCTGCTGCACAGACTTCATTTATTACTGTTTTTTTTTTCTTTTGAGATTAACGGTCGTACCGCCTTATTCATACTTTATCGTTATTCATAAATCAGAGAGTCTAAACACTTTACAAGCTTTCTTTATCTTTGCTTGTTTGTATGAATAAGGGGGTGTGACTCAGATTTTATTGTTTTGCATTTCTCCTTCGAATAAATGCTTTTTCTTTCTTTCTTTCTTTCTTTCTTTCTTTCTTTCTTTCTTTCTTTCTTTCTTTATAATTTGGCAACAAATTTTTTTCAGGGTACCTCCCCTGTAGGTAACGTGAGGATGAATTTTTATTCGTACCCTATAGTGTGGGGTATCGTTAAAAAGGTCCGTTTGAGAAATATTTAACTTTAAAGTGCTAATTTTGTTTAGAGTCAAGTGTCCTCCCCCTGCTGGCTAAACAGTTGGAGTTAAACAAGTGAAAAAAATCGTAAAAATAGGCTATGTGATGAATTTACAAGCAATAGGTACTATCACGACCATGTTAGCATAAGTAGTTAATGAGTAACAGTCGATAAACTTACTACTTCGGAACCCTACATTGCGCGTGGCCTGACACGCACTTGCCCGGTTTATTTTAAGTCTGGACATGGACTGTCTGTGTTGCAAGTTTCGTCACAATCCGTACAACAGTCATCGTAACTCAAACATCCAAACATCTTCACAAACTTTCACAGTATTATTAGTAGGATAATATCTAGAATTATAAAAATCATGAATTCATATAGAATCTCTTAAGATTAGAGCAATATATGAAAAATATCTTACACTGTTAAAATTAATTTACTTTTTATAAGATTACTAGCTGACCCGGCGAACTTCGTATCGCCTAAGAATGTAAAATCGGTACAGCCGTTCTTAGCCGTTACAGTTTCTGTGTGCTCCTCCCTCTCCCTCTCCCTCTCCCTCTCCCTCTCCCTCTCCCTCTCCCTCTCCCTCTCCCTCTCCCTCTCCCTCTCCCTCTCCCTCTCCCTCTCCCTCTCCCTCTCCCTCTCCCTCTCCCTCTCCCTCTCCCTCTCCCTCTCCCTCTCCCTCTCCCTCTCCCTCTCCCTCTCCCTCTCCCTCTCCCTCTCCCTCTCCCTCTCCCTCTCCCTCTCCCTCTCCCTCTCCCTCTCCCTCTCCCTCTCCCTCTCCCTCTCCCTCTCCCTCTCCCTCTCCCTCTCCCTCTCCCTCTCCCTCTCCCTCTCCCTCTCCCTCTCCCTCTCCCTCTCCCTCTCCCTCTCCCTCTCCCTCTCCCTCTCCCTCTCCCTCTCCCTCTCCCTCTCCCTCTCACGCTCCCGCTCCTGCTCCCGTTCCCGCTAATAGCTTTCTATCAACTACACATAACAAAATTTTACCTTATCCCGCAGGAACAGGTCTATTTTCCGGGATAAAAAGTATCCTATATCCATCCCCGAGCTTTATTTGATATCTGTATAAATAACTCATCTATCAACTACATATAACAAAAATTTACCTTATCCCACAGGAACAGGTCTATTTTCCGGGATAAAAAGTATCCTATGTTAGTCTCCTGATTCTAAGCTAACTCCCCACCAATTTTCAGCCAAATCGGTTCAGCCGTTCTTGAGTTATAAATAGTGTAACAAACACGACTTTCTTTTATATATATAGATTAACCCCAAAACACGGACGTAAAAAAAGAACGGACGTAACCTTGTCTAATCGAGAGTGAAGCATAGCAATGTCAGCTCGCTTACCATGTGTGCGTAATTTTATAATTTTTGATTCGCGATGGTGTCAATGTCATAGCAGTATGGTGTCAATGTGTGGGTGTGTGTACTTGTACGAATACAGAGTTGGTATTACTATGGGTGCTTCACTGTATTTGTTCATGGGATTACGTCCGTCTTTTTTTACGTCCGTGCCCCAAAAGTAAAAATATATTGAAAACACTTTCGCAACAGTAATACATACATAGAACTGCAGAAGCAAAAAACTTTATCACAAGTATAATTCGATGTCACCAAGATCAAACGTTTTGATTTGACTAGATTTATACAAACGTTTATTTCAGCTCAAGCAGCAAACAAAACGTAATCGAATACGGCAGCTCTTTTTGCGAGCTTTCCAAACGCAATAATCCTTCAAGAGCCCATCCCGGGATACCCGGGATTAGATCTCGGTTCCAGAGAGGTCGTATCGTGCGGCTCGACAGGATTGTTGTTCGATTGTCTTGAGATTGAACAGCTCTGTTGAGTTGGATGAATATCTTCCGCGATAGATTCTCTGCAAACAGCTTTTAAATATAGTTGTGGCTCAAGAATCATCGGTGTAAAGTGAACAATTAACAAGAATTCTACTAAAGACTCAGTTTTATAGACAGCCAAAGTAGTATTTTTCCTTCTAAAGATTGTAAAAATGTCTCAATTTCTACATGTAGTAAAAGTATTTGAATTTTAATTTAATAATTCATAAAAAATCGTAAGTACCCCTTTGTAAGAATTCTACTATGCTATAATATGCTATAGTAACTCCTACTATTATTTTATTTTAATAAATTAAGTGTTGTAAAACAATTTGAATGTCACTATTTTTACGCGTCGCAGTTGAATTAAATATTTAAGGGTAGTTTATCTATTCGAATGCAAATGTTTTGGTAATTTAAATAACAAAACAGTACCGGATCTATAAATCCGTATTCGCCTCGCAGTTGATTCAGTGGGTATGAGCAAATATTGATGTGATTCGTGCGAGTATGCGAAATTTAAAGTAAAAAAATACGAATTGTTCGGAGCAATCTTCTATAATATTATGACTCTATTAATAAAAATTAATAACAAAATGTTTAGGTTCACTATTCTTGCTAAGTGCTAGATTCACTCGAGACATTTAAGACGTCCTTGGTTTAAAGGTTTTCTCACAATATTCTGAAGCAAAAAGAGTAACTACTTGAGTTTTAGAGTGAAATTGGAACGGTTACGTTATTACAAGGGATGCTTGTATAATATGTGCCCCTGCACTAGGTCTCTGTGCCGCAGATGACATGGACAATATAGATAACAACGATCACATTGCAAACGATGCGAGACCAAACATGTCTGTCACACATATGTCACACATATGTGCCACATGTTAACTATCACTGAACTAATAGAGGCAGAGAATTATTATGAAAACACTATCCAATCGCATGAGGTGTAGTGGGCATCATGTTCAGTGATATTCTTGGTTTATCACTTTCACGCAGTAGTTCCAAGTAAAGACGTCTCAAATTAAACGTAGCGAGCTTAAGGCTTGCGATGTGTAGACATAGGCGTTCTGTTGATGAACCAACCATTTGGAATTGGTGGTCTACGAATTGGTTGGACTAGTACTACGCGGAAGTTAGCATAAAGACACAGATTTTAATTATTTCAATGTTATCCCACGTTCATATTATCCCTTTAATATACAGTGCATTCATCATTTGTATCATTTATTATGCATACATACTGTGTCAATAAAACGATCACTGCATTCGTAATTTTTAGCTTCGAAAAACATCTGCTGAAAAAATATCATACCATTTATCAGTTTTTAGTTTTTAACTGAGCGTTCGGCGCTCGCATAAAAACGTTGTCATCCACTGAAAAAGCTTTTGATTGAAAGGTCTATCAATTATTTATTAAATATTTTATTAAAATACCAGTGGACATAGTTTGAGTTCTTTGTTTAGGAGATAGCCTGGTCATGTTTTGCAAGGAGTTTTCGTCGCGCTGTACTTCTGGGAATAACTTTTTCTTTCATCCAAATAGAATTTCTTGGTAAAAAAAAACAATTAGCACAAAGCCCTTTTATTTACATCATCATATTCCTGTTGCACCTTCAGTAGGAAAAATAGTTCTTTTTTAGATTTAGGACGCCTATTTGGAAGTGTCAGAATCAAAGATCTAAATTTAAGATAAAATTCTTTCAAATTTATTTAAAAACACTTTAAATTTTTTATGAATTAACGGTCAGATGAATGAATATTTTCGAAATTTTGCCTTTGTAGCCATAGCATAGTCAATGCAATTGTCGTTCTATTTATCTACCTGTCGTTCTACTGAAATAAAACTGAAATAAACATACGAATAGCCACGAACATCTCAGAAGGACACAAAGTTGTTTTATTTACACGATATATTACAGCTAAATTTTTAGGGTTCCGAACGAAAAATCAAAAAACGGAACCCTTTTAAGACCCTTCACAGCCAATTTTCGTTGAAGCTACTGAACCAAATGAGTTGAAATTTGGTACTCATGTGCTATTTTGTGACCCAAAGACGAAGGTATAAAGAAAGCAAATGAATTATAAAAAAATTAACGAAATGAAAAATATTAAAAAAGAATTGTTTTACAAATCGTATTGTGTCAAATGAATGGGATTATTGTAAGGATCTCAAATATATTTTTGTTATAGTTCTACAACGAATACTTTTAAAATTGACCATTCCCCCCCCCCTCCCCCCTTATCTCCGTAACTACTGAGGCTAGAATTTTGAGAAAAATACAGAAAATAGTTCTTTAGTTATAACCGTAATATTAGAGGAAAACCAATAAGAAGTCTATGCTCTTAAAAAAGGGCAAAAATAAATAAAACAGAAAAATAACTGTAAATACGTAATCAACGCACGGAACCCTCTCCAAACGAGTTTAACTCGCACTTGTCAAGGTTATTTATTAAATAATAAAAGAACGCTTCTAATAACGTCTAATTCTCAAATCTGATACTCGTTGTTTAAGTCCACGACCCATTCCTAAGTCGAGCCCGTTTCCTCCGATCTCGTGCCCTAAGACCTTTCCCTTAGAGATTACAACTGTCTCCTAATTAACTCTACGACAAGAAAACATTGACGGTTATTCCGGAAGCTTCTTAGCTCCGTTACGTGAAATTAGAAAGATTCATAGTAATATCGACTCTAATTAAACGGATAAAGGGTCTATTTCTGAATAATAAAGTCGGTATAAATATAAAAGTTACCTTCAAATTACGTCTATTGTAATCTCACACTTGATAAAAACATACACAGGAGCCTTTATTATAATAATGCAGGGAAATCTCAATGATTCTCAACTATACAAGATGGTAAGCTCCTCTTGTGACGTCATCTAATATTCGCGAGCTCTCTTCATCGAGGACATTAATTTCCATTAGCACGGTTCCCACTTCCTTTGCAATAAGACAAGTCGTATAATCAGGATCTGTTGCCAGATTACTTGAGCACGCAAGTGATTTGTAGCGCAGTAATGCAGTACTCATTTCAAGTTAGGCATTGTTTTTCATGAAGGAACCATGATGACTTAATATAAGTTTGTTAATCCCGGTGAACTTATACTATGCCGAGTATAAGGCCCTTTGCATACGGCGCCGTACTGTAAGGCCTACTCTCCATGGCGCTTCATTTGAACACGTGTTTCGCCCGAAAATTTTGCATTATTGTACTAACATTCCCAGAGTTTCCATACCCTTTAACCTGTTAATGACCCTCTACAGAGCACGAGATTCTATTCCTGAGGAGGTTTAGCACTGAGGTTTAGAGTATCGCTATCTCGCTGTTCTAAAGCAAATGAGTGGGTTATTGACCAACGCAAGTTTTTCTGTCACCCGAGAATTTGATCACTAGGATCGTCACAAGCCATGCCATAAGCCCTTCAACGTTCAATGTTACTTCATAATATACTAAGTAATTTGGGATTCTAAGCTATCAGAATAAGTAAGATGGCAATAACTTCAAGTACAAGTAACTTTATGAATAGATGATCAATGCTGAGCACAGATTACCTCTGATCTTGGCAGGCATTGCTTATTAATGGTAGTGCAAACTTAGTTGGAGCACTGCTTTCATATTTATGCATTCCTGATACCGGGATTTGAATGGTTTATGTATTTGATTGCATTAGTAATCAATCCTGAGTATATCGCTAATCTAACGGTTATTGCCGCTGCCAATGTTTTGCAATTACTTGCCAAGTTATCCTTGGGTAGCAAAGAACATAATAAATTCTATGCAAGACTAGTAATAATTTTGTATGAAGTAATTTCCTACATTAATCTATATATTCTATATATATATTATAAAACAGTAACTCGATAATGTCTGTACATTGAAGATATTTAAGAAAATTTGATATCAGGGGACTCAATAGGAGCAATAGATTGCAAATCTGTCATTTTTAAAAATCTTGTCTGTCTGTATGTTTGACACCGCATCACGCCAAAACTACTGGATGAAACTGAATGCGGTTTTCACAGTTGTATTGCTGGTGGTCTAACTTAAAATCTGGTGTACGTTTTATTGTGATATGTCGCTTAAAAGCCGAGATATCAACAAATAGGACTTATTGATACGCCACATAACAGCAAGAAATTGTGACAGTACCCGATAGAGGGATAAAAGAGACTGTTTAGTATCGGAAATATTCGTTATATCTTAAAAAAATCAATGTGTACATATATTTTTTAATTTATGATTTTGCAGTGAATTAGTTCTGCTAATCAACAACAGATGTCAGTTTAGGTAACTGAGTAAGTAGGTCTGAGAACAAGACTTAAGCTATCATACCGTGAATAAATCTTTTGTTGAAATTAATGTGTACCTATATATTTTAAAATATTTTAAATAAATAAACGCTTACACACTCAGGTGCTTTACTGTTGGTCTAATCCACAAGCTCAGAGTAGCGCAGCGGGCTATGAAGAGGGCTATGCTCGGTATTTCTCTACGTGATCGTATTCAAAATGAGGAGATCCGTAGGAGAACAAAGGTAACCGTCATAGTTCAAAGAATTAGCAGGCTGAAGTGGCAATGGGCTGGCCACATAGTTCAAAGGACCGATAATCGTTGAGGAAGAAAGGTCCTCGAATGGCACCTACGTCTCGGAAAAAGGAGCATAAGACGCCCCCCGACCAGGTGGACTGACGACCTGAAGAAGACAGGGGGTATCCGCTGGATTCAGAAGGCTCAGGACCGGTCAGAGTGGTGCAAGTTAGGGGAGGCCTATGTCCAGCAGTGGACCTACAAAAGCTGATGAATGGATGGATGAATGGATGGATGGATGGATGGATGACACACTCTTTCCCCCTCAGTAGGTTTTAATCTGTGTCGCAGGTGGGCATGGACGACACGTAACACATCACAATAACACCCATGACCCGAGTACAAATATTTATCTCTCACATAAGTATCTGCCCCGGCCGGGAATCGAGCCCGGGACCTCTTGCTTCGCAGGCAGGGTCGCTACCAACTACGCTACAAGGTTGTTAAACATTGAGGTTTTAAGTAAATTAGTTTCCCTACCCAATTAATAACACATAACTAAGTTAGATTTTGCTATCGGAATAATATAGATTCACTGTATGATGGCGTGGATCAGAGTTAGCGATAATATTATGACACAATTTAGTAAATTTACCAAAAAACACATAACTAAGTTAGATTTTGCTATCGGAATAATATAGATTCACTGTATGATGGCGTGGATCAGAGTTAGCGATAATATTATGACACAATTTAGTAAATTTACCAAAAAATGTTTTTTTTTTTTTGTAAATAAATAAAAATCTTAAATTCCGACAAAGTATTATAATTTAGATTTCCTTATTGTAATGTAGAAATAGGAGATAATATTAAAAATACAAATCCTTTACATATTTATTAATCAACTAGCTGTTGCCCGCGGCTCCGCACGCGGAAATTATGCTTATCATATTTGTGCCCGTTACAGAAGAAAATTTAAAAATGGTTCATTTTAAATATTGAAGCACTTATATTTAGGAATTTACATACTGAAACCTACGATACAATCACAAATCATTCCTTCGGGAGTGGGTTTCGAATAATAAACAACATTAACATTAATTTGTTTTTTTGTTATCCATGAAAAATTTTGAAAAACACGTAATCATGTGTGTTGATATATTTTAAAAAAATATTCCATACAAAGTTTCATGTTGTTTCCGGGGAAAACTTTTAATATTTTCGTGATGAAAAGTTTTCTAAAATATGACCCAAAGTATAAGGAACAACTTAACAAATTTCCGTCGAATCAGTTCAAGGGTTTTCATGTGATGCCCGGACAGACAAACAGATAGACAGGCAGACAATAATTTTAAACAGTAAAAAATATCTTTAAAACGGTTCTGTTTCGTTCAAGAGTTACATATACTCTCTCTCCCTCCCCTCTCCCTCTCCCGCTCCCACTCCCGCTCTCGCTGTCCCTCTCCCGCTCCCGCTCTCGCTGTCCCTCTCCCTCCCCTCTCCCTCTCACTCTCCCTCTCACTCTCTCGCTCTCCCTCTCCCTCTCCCTCTCCCGCTCCCGCTCTCCCTCTCCCGCTCTCGCTCCCCCTCTCCCTCCCTCTCCCCCTCTCTTTCTTTCCCTCTCCCCCTCTCCCTCTCCCGCTCCCTGTCCCTCTCCTTCCTCTTCGTGTCCCACTCTCTCCTTTTCCCGCTCCCTGTCCCTCTCCCTTTCCCGCTCGAGGTCCTTCTCCCGTTTCATGTCCCTTTCCCTCTCCCACTCCCGGTCTCTCTCCCGCCCTCACCCGGGGGTCTCTCTCTCGATTGCTATCCCTCTCCCCTCCCCATCCCGTCCGTAAAGTTCTCTACACTAAATTTTTGTTTCTCACTATAAGCTTCCATATTAATTTTCACATTACTGAGTTCAAAAATGACGTAGTTTCTTAAATATTTACAACCCCTTAGTTTAACCCCTTATGGGGATGAATTTCGAGAAAATTGTGGTACAGTAATTTTTTTGTCTAACTATAAGCTTATATACAAAATTTCACCCTTACTTCAAAACTGACGAAGTTGCCATACTAACTTGCATAGTCTTTTTTAACCCTTTATTAAGGGATGACTTTCCAAAAAAATGTAATCCTTCCAATGTAATTTTGCTTCTAATCTGGAGCTAATATGTAAATTTTCATGTTAAGTTTCATACTTCAAAAATGACGAAGTTGCGTACTAAATTAAATCCACTAAATTAACCCTTTAAGGGATGATTTTCCGAAAAAAAATGTCAAAGTTAACTTTCGTTTATGGCTATAAACTAACATAAAAAATTTCATATTTACAACTCTATAACTGACGAAGTTGGTTTGTATGAAAATGACCTCCAACCCCTATTTGTAGGGGATGAATTTCGAGAAAACAGTGATACAGTTATTTTTTGTCTCTAACTATAAGCTTATATACAAATTTTCACCCTTCTTACTTCAAAACTGACGAAGTTGCCATACTAATTTGCGCCATCTTAATCAACCCTTTAGGGGATGATTTTCCAAAAAAACATAATACTTACAAATTTTGTTTCTAGTCTGGAGCTAATATGTAAATTTTCATGTTTTTAACTTCAAAAATGACGAAGTTGCCTACTAAGTACCATCCATTAAATTAACCCTTTAAGGGATGATTTTCCAAAAAACTGTGTTAAAGTTAACTTTTGTTTATTACTATAAACTTACATAAAAAATTTCGTATTTATAACTCTAAAACTGACGAAGTTGGTTTGTATGAAAGTGACTTCTTACCCCTATTTGTACCCCTTAGGGGATGAATTTCCAAAAATCCGTTCTTAGTGGACGTCTCCTTAGCAGAAACTATCTACCTGCCAAATTTCATCTTAATCGGTTCGGTAGTTTCTGAGATTTCTTGTTTAATCAGCGGTGTGTCGCTTTTCAATTTTATATATATAGATATGAGTAAGAAATTAAAATATTTGCGAATAATAATCTACGGCTGTCACCTACTGGTCAATGAGTTCCAAGCCGGCATAGGCAAATTTTATGACCGGACATAAGTGCAATACAAATAACTAAAATACTTTTGAATTTGCGAATAGCCACGTAAGAGCAGACGAGCCTCCTGATTATAAATGGTCACCGTTTTCTATGGATGACTGAGTGCGTCGTCCGTGATCAGACTAAAGACATCATCCATGCGTTGTCATCCAAGAAAGAAAGAAAAGAAAGAGAAAATAATAAATTATGAAGATGATTGAATTTCCATTCTATCAAGTTTAGAGACATTTGTTTTTGATTTAGCAAAGCTTTTTATTAAGATATATCGAGCTGTATTAAATAGTAGTAAAAATAAACTAATAACACGCTGTCTAATCCACAAACTTCAAAGCAGTCAAAAACAATAAGTTTCTTTTGAAACGTTTTCCAGGTATAATACATACATCTGGCATTCGGACCAGGTTTTTGGGCGAAAAGCTCGGCCTTACGTAGTTGGAAGTTACACATAGAAACCCCAGAGTTAGAGTTAGAGTTAGTCAGGATTCATAAATTCAGGAGAATAGAGTCCTCCGGTTGAGAGGCTGGCCCTTCTATTGCTTAGGGGATCCTTTCATTACCATAAATCTAGCTGGTGTCGCGGTTGCGAAACTCCCCAGATGATCGGGGGCCTCTTCGGACTTCTGAATTCCCACAGAAGCGTTTAACTCTCAAGCAGTCCAGTGTGGAGGGGCGAGACGTCCCTGAGCGACTCACATGGCCCGTGGTCGGCGCGATCAAACATTGACCGAAAAACCGAATAATATGGTACATCTAAGGTACCTGCTAAACCACCCGATTTGCGTGATCTGGTGAACAGAATGAGGACCGTCTTACAGACATAAATGTGGCTCCCAGTTATTTCATATCCCGCATTAAAAAATAGGGTGCATGTTCGTCGGGAGCGGGTCGTTCGAGTTCGAGGCTCGGGGATGGATCTACTCCTTTAGAAAAAGGGGTATAATAATTTAGCATGGAAGTTGTGTTTACAGGTTATAAATATTATTTTGACTGCTTTTATGTATGTGCTACCTACTACATAGAATTTTTGTATATTTTTTAGGGTATTGTTCTTCAAAAGAAAAAACATAACCCTTATAGGATCACTTCGTTGTCCGTCTGTCTGTCTGTCAACCCTATTATCTTAGTAATACGTGGCATAACTCCAAACAAACTTAAATAAGTTTAAGTTTTTGGTTAATTGATCGCTATGTCCATGTATGGGAACGATAGTTTTCCAGCGGCAAAGTTAAGTTTGTTACTGAATGATTTAACATTGCTCTTATGTTCGATGCCGTCGACTTTGCCTTCACCTGAGTTAATTCACCCAGGTGTCTTAAGTCTACTTTTGGCTTCAACCCATTAATGGTGGCCCAGTAGTGGGCTACTGGATACGGGTCTCTCCTCTTGAGGAGGCCTAGAGCATACTCCCCCACGCTGCTCCAGTACGGATTGGTGGAAGGGTTAGTGGCCAACCCGAGTGTCGTAAGTTTTCAAACCGCCCTAGGGCCTCCGACATGGCTTAATGACTGTTATCCTATATGATAACAACCGGGAACGATAGCTTTACGTGCCCTCCGAAGCACGGAAACGCTCAAGAAATTTTTGCCACTAGCGGTGACCTATCCAACTACCGACCGCGCCCGCTGTTGATTAACTTTGTCGATCACATAGGATCAACGCAAGCCGCCGGGCTATGAGCGCTTCTACTACTTTTAGTAGACTTTATTCACCTATGCAGCCAGGTGATTCGGTTCTGTAAGTTAGAACAGAACCCTCGGTGCGCAACTCTAACTCGAATTTGGCCGGGATCTTTTTTGATTACTAATTCTCAAGCCCACGCAGACGAAGTCGCGGGTAGAAGCTAGTCTTATATAAAACTTCAAAGCTGATTAATAAATGTTTCACTGCCCTACATTTAGGCGGCGCGGCCGTGGGTAGGTCAACAATTTTTATAATAAGATCCAAGAGCAGTGTCTAAAATAATATTCTGTCTTCAGTGCAATCAACACAAAATTTCTTGTTCGCATATTCTGTATAAAAAGTCCCGAATCTAAATCAAAAAGAAATTCCACTTTGAGGGTAGCTTTACAATATTTCTTTGGTACGGCCAAGACCTCTGTAAATAATATTCGATTTCGTTGGCAGAAGGAAAAATGTTTAAAGAGACCGATTACGGTCCGTTACGATTCAATAAATATTTTCTCTCGATACTCCCGAGGGAATTCTGGGCCATTGGCTCCGTTTCTTTGAATGTATCTTTTGTCCGTAATACGGTGGTATTCCCTAGCGCTAAGATTTTAGGGAAGTGGACGGTTTATTACGATATTCCTTTCAGATGTACAACGTAACCGCGAATATCATTATCAAGACGGTATAAAGGGAACTCAGCAGTTCGTTTGTTACTTTTGTATATTTCACCTGATACAACTATATCTGTTACGAGCTGTGGTTATGAAACTCGAATTTTATATAGAAACAAACATTTGTTTTCCTTTAAAAAAAAATGAAACTTTTTGTTTTCCTACCCAAATAAAGTATCGAAACATTTTATAGCTCACGCAACTGTGACTGGTTTCCAAAGCTCTTGAGGCTTATGACTATCGTAATGGTTGTAAGAATATTAATCTATACTAATACATAAAGAGGAAAGATTTGATTTTTTGTTTGCATTGAATAGGCTCCGAAACTACTGAACCGATTTGAAAAATTCTTTCACTGTTGGGAAGCTACACTATCCCCGAGTAACATAGGCTATATTATATTTTCAAAAAAAAATAGGGATTCCTAATAAAACTCCAATAATGTAACCCAAGGTGTAAAAAAATAAGAAAACCGAAGCAAAGCGAGGGCGGTTACTCGTTATTAATAATAAGAAAGTCCTCAATGTTTGTGACATCGGAAATCCTAATGTGATGATGTCACGTTCCTATCTGTAACAGGTTAAAAACGAAATAACTGTTAATAGTAACCTACTCTAGCAAAACGATGAATCTTCGCCACTCGATAAAGTTTCTCCGTAAAACCCTACAACATGTTTATATCAAAAATAAACAAACTATGTTAGTAATTGTTGGCAAACCCAAAGCGTGGTATTGCGTGCGGGCTGCTAATTACACGAACGCCTCCAGGTGGGATAAATCTGCCCGGAACATGGGTGCGGTTCCCACGTGTGGGGTACGGCCGGTGTGACGGCGGTCTTACAAATATGTCGCAGGGATATGATAAAAACAGAGATTTGGTCAAATCCCTAAGTGATTTGATCAAATCACGGAGGATGTTGAAAATGCAACACGATTTTATCATTTTCCTAAATAAATCTAATGATTTGATCAAATTCCGAGAATGGTTTAGTGAAATGACAAAAAAATATTGTGGGGCATTGAAGTATACCGTATAAGTATACATAGAGAAGACATCTCAAACAAAATGTGTGTCCCCGCCGGGAGGTTCTATTTTCAAAATTGAGCCCCTGTTCTCCTTTCAAAATCGAACGAATCCTTTGGACATTGAAGCCGTGCGGCGTCAATACATTAGAACATACATTGTGTTTTCTAATGTATTGACGCCGCACGGCATACATTGTGTTCGCGGTGTCTGTTCTATACGCTAGTAATAATACTTCAATGTTCTGCGGTGGGTATTTCAAAGGTTTTTTTGGTACAACACACACTAAATGCATATATGAACACATAATATGAACTGACATGCTGACATACTGTATTAACATAATATTCAGTACAAAATATGAATGTACATAATAATATGTGTTTAGTGTGTGTTGTACCAAATAAACCTTTGAAATACCCACCGCAGAATCATTTTTTGTTATTTCACTAAACCATTCTCGGAGTTTGATCAAATCACTAGATTTATTTACGGAAATGATAAAATCGTGTTGCAATTTTAACATCCTCCGTGATTTGATCAAATGACTTACGGATTTGACCAAATCTCTGTCTTTATCATATCCCTGCGACATATTATTATACAATTGACATATCTGACTCTTTTTAACCGACTTCAAAAAAGGAGGAGGTATTCAATTCGACTGTGTTTTTTTTGTTACCTCAGAACTTTCGACTGCGTAAACCGATTTTGATGATTCTTTTTTAATCGAAAGCTGGTACTTGTCATATAGTCCCACTTAAATTTGAGCGAGATCTGACAAGTAGTTTTTGAGTTATTGTGAAGTCCGTTATTTTTTTGTCAAGTATTATTAACTTAACTTGTTTGTGTAGTTCAAATATTGCAAGCTTAAAGATGATTATTGGATTTGGTATTGTTTGGGAAACCTCTCCACGTAAAGAGCCCTGAAGTTGGTTAATTCAATTTGCTCCAATGATGGTCAAGTTAAATGACAAGAGCGCGATAACCCCATAGCAGGCGAGCCAAGTAGGAACAGATTTCACTTCCATTATGAAGATCAATCGCTCGTCGCTCCGCTCACAATGGCACCTTACATTTACGGTTGTGTTCGTAAATCACACAGTAGTTGTACGATGTTTGCATGAGTTTTGCACTGCGTTACATATGTTCAGATCTGATATACAAAAATATATCGTATTTTCAGCACTGCTAGATGCAAATTTGAATTTGAAGAGGCAAAATAGTACTGAATCAAGTTCCAAACCTGTGCTTAATTAATAGTTTACATTACTTCACTGCAATATGTCAGTATGTTATGCCTAGTGGTTAATTTTATATCATGTGCTTAAGCTAAGTAAAATAAAAATTGTTTTTTTTTTATCTAAATTAAATTATGCAACACAATAAGATTCTAAAATTAGTGTAAAACCTTTGTTAGAACAATGGAAAGGAATTCATTCAATTTATCGATTAGGTACAATTAATTATTATACTGACTATTTTTAAAAGTTGAACATTAACAATAAAATATGTTTTTGTTGCTCCAGTCGACCACACTTGTGGCGAGCTAGACTGTTAATAAGTTGTTAATTACTGCTTTCTTGTTGGCTTCTACGACACTATCAGAAATATGTATGTTTCGCGGTCCGTGCACTTTATCACAATATTACAGTAAACTATTAGTAACATAGTTGTCCCACTGCTGGGCTCGGGGTTTCTTCTCACAATGTGAGGGATACAGGCCACACAGTCTACCACGCTGGCCAAGTGCGAATTGGTAGACTTCACACACCTTTGAGAATTTTATGGAGAACTCTCCAGTGTGCTGGTTTCCTCACGATGTTTTTCATCCTTCACTGAAGCAAGTGATAATTTACTTGTACGCACATAATATTTGAAAATTAGAGGTGCGTGCCAGGATTTGAACTCGGGCCCCTGCGTTCGGGAGACCAACATTCTAACCGCTAGGCTATCACTGCTGTTAAACTATTAGCAAAAGCGTAATTTCATGTATGTGAAAGTATATCATTCTCGAAAACTAGGAATAAATGAATGTCAGTTACACATTACTCCCGTACGCGTTAAGGATTCTCCTTTTAACAAAGTTGTCAAATGTCCTCCATTAGCACATGTTCAAACAACCTTTTATTTGAATATCTGAAAGCAAAAGGACGAAGAGTTCGTTGAAACAAATTCGGCTTCAGCTCAAAAGCATGCAAATAAGCTCCGATACCCTCACACCTATCAACTCCCGGAATGGTAAGTCACATTCTTTGGTATGTGAATTACACTGTATTCGCGTTTTTCAACAGGCATGTACATTGTAAAGTGTTACAATTCATGTAGAACTGCAAAACTTACTACGTATTCTTAACTTATCTGTGTCAAATATCTCGATACATCAAATTAATTGAGGTAGTCATTGCTTGACATTTTGTGTGTATAATAATATATATTATATACATAATAATAATATAATATGATAATATAATTTGACGACCAGTGTGGCGCAATGGTTACCATGCCGGATCGCCACGTCAATGGTTCTGGGTTCGATGAAAAAGAAACAATAGTGGAGTTCAAGCCTTTTAATTTGATGTGTACATGACGCATGTAAAAAAGTATTTTGGATTCAGTACTCTGCTCGCTACTTGACAAAATTCTGTATTAGTTTCTCTCGATTAGTTTACAAAATTTCCCGTTTAACAGATTCAAAGAAAATTCTTTTAACAGATGAACAGACACAAGAGCGGCCTTACAATAGTCACGGCTTTACAAAATCGAATCTAACTCAAGGTACTATTCGTTTACACACAAAAAGAAAATCAACAACATATACAATCCTTTAAGAGTAATTTCACACCAATTAATCCTCAATTACTTATTTCCACGCCGGTCCTTAATTAGAATAGAACCTTTTACCCCCAGATGAGCAGGGGACCGAATGACTGCAGTTAGCATGCAATTACATTACAAGAGGCAAGACTTGATCGTTTTCTATTGGACTAATGAATGGGAATAAATTGTGTTCATTGTTTTACAAATTGATTTAAAAGGGAGTAGTGGGCTTACATGCCGTTTTTTACCAATCTAACTTTAAAGCTTGAAAACCGTAACAATGGGTAATTTGTATATCATGAATTGTTACGTTGGTTACATCATGGTTTTACACTACATAGTATAATTTCCCAGTATACTAGTAACCGCTTAGTACAAATATAATATATAAGTTTTTGCATTCAAATCGGTTAAGTTATATCTGAGATTAACGCAAGTCAGACAGCAAAATTAATTGAAATAAATTGTCATAACAATGATTTTAGTGTCTTTTAAATAAAGTGTTAAATCTTTAACGCATCTAACTATAATTATATAACTTTTTTCATCGATATATTGTTTTCTTTTTATTGGACTGCTCTGTGTACATTTATCTACTTTATATTACAAATAATTATCTAGGATTCTTTGAATTCCAGGAAATTGATCTATTCCCGTGGGATGCGAAATAAAGGGCAGAATGGACACTCGTTAAAGGGGTTAGCAAATAATTTTTGTTGGATAAAAAACATTATGGTTCCAAAAATAAGTAAAACAAGACTTTTTTATCCTGTTCATTATTAGCGTTCATAAGTTTATTAGTTCATTAGCGTGCAATACTAATGTGATTTTTACAGCAGATATGAAATGTGCAATGAAACTTGCGCTCATGATAGATTTCCATACCATTCTCACAAGTGTTTGCTGTCAAACTGTTTCCGCTTACATTATGACAGGAGATCTGGTACCAATGGGACTCTAATGAATCCCTTTTTATGGTTGGGGATGATAACTGTTTAAGGTAAGCAAAATATATGATAAGGAAAGCAAGGACATGGCATGGCCTTAAGACCAAAAGAAAGAAAAATACATAATTACTTGACAAAATTTGGCTTTTTAATAGATTTTTGGCTATGGTGAGAGCTCGTGTGGTCACACCGTATAAAGATATCCATATCTAGGTCACACAATATCCTAGGTCTTTGTGCAATTCCTAGACGATGGGTAACACTGCTACCTGGAGTTCGACACCGACAGTGACAAATGCGATGCTTTGTGATGTGCACTGCATACAAACTATTCGGAAATCTTTATTTCTTTATCTTCGCTCTTTCTTGGCCGGCAACACCAGTGATGCTCTTGTTGTCACTGGTGTCCATGCGTGACGATAGCCACTTACCATCAGGTGGATCGTCAGTTTCTTTGCCAGCTATTCCCATAAAAATCAAGATCTGAGTGTATTTTATTCCTGGAAATATTAAATAGGGTTGCAAACTGTACAAACTTACGAGGATTATTTAAGTAAGTAATATGTATTGGTGTAAGTAATAAATTTCTTGAACAACTATTTTTTTTTAATTCCCGAGAAAAAAAGGCGGGTGTTCTAAGTCTGACGTTTCTTTTTTTGTTGCGATTAGTACCTATCGCAAAACCATTTAAAAATCGTTTAAGATTATATATCTAAATTATCATTCCTAACTTAAACCTCCCTATGTAAAGTGTATTAAAATATATTTTATAGTAACTATTCGAGCTCACAGGTAGAAATGTATTTCCAAAAAAAGCGGCCAAGTGCGAGTCGGACTCGCCCATGAAGGGTTCCGTAGCAGCAAGTAACATAATAAAAAAGTTCTTGTAGTTCGTTGTAACGTTGATCAATGTTTTTTGCGGTTTACGATTTATGACGTATTAAAAAAAAACTACTTACTAGATCTCATTCAAACCAATTTTCGTTGGAAGTTTTCATGGTAATGTACATCATATATTTTTTTTAGTTTTATCATACTCTTATTTAAGAAGTTACAGGGGGGGGGGGACACACATTTTACCACTTTGGAAGTGTCTCTCGCGCAAACTCTTAAGTTTAGAAAAAAATGATATTAGAAACCTCAATATCATTTTTGAAGACCTATCAATAAATACCCCATACGCATGGGTTTGATGAAAAAAACATTTTTGAGTTTCAGTTCTAAGTATGGGGAACCCCCAAAATTTATTGCTTTTTTTCTATTTTTGTGTGAAAAGGGCATCGAACCTAATTGGCACACCTACAAGTCCGCCATTTTGAAAAAACCTCGATTCGGCGGCCAGTGATGAAATATGTGTCAATCGATAGACTAAATGATTATGATCAAAAAGTATTCAGTGATGAAATGTCGTAAGTGATATACTTTCTGAGATAAGTGAGTTCAAAACTGTAGAAAAATAAAGCAAAAAACTTCGTTTCGGCGGACATTGATAAATCATATGTCATTCGATAGGCTAAGTAATTACGATTAAGAAGTATTCAGTGATGAAATGTTGTAAGTGATATAATTTCTGAGATATTTGAGTTCAAAACCGTAGAAATATAAAGCATTAAAAATTATCATTTACTTATTTTGAATTTATTGGATCAATAATGAAAAATAAGTATATTATGCCATATGTGTATGTGCTGCATAGGTACTTGATTTATTAATAACGAGTAGGTTTGAATTAAGAAAAAGCAAAGCAAAAGCAAAGTACTAGGTTGTTTTATAAATAATGTATTTGCCACCAGCGGCTACAGCTTTGGCAATTACTCTAAACCAAAAGTTAAAATTCATTATTGGCTTAGTTTTCTATATCATGTCTAACAATCACTGAATCTAAAAATTCCGCTGGTGATAAAGGCAATGTTTCCTGATGTCGAGCCCATGCCAAGAACCATATAACACACATTATATGGGAACAACAGGATAAGGTTCTTTTTCCCACTATGCATGAGCAGTACCATCCAATATCTTCAACATATCACTTACGACATTTTATCACTGAATAATTTTTGATCGTAATCACTTAGACTATCGACTGACACATGTTTTATCAATATCGGCCGAAACGATGTTTTTTGCTTTATTTTCCTACGGTTTTGAACTCAAATATCTCAGAAAGTATACCACTTACGACATTTCATCACTGAATACTTTTTGATCACAATCATTTATTCTATCGATTGACACATGTTTCATCACTGGCCGCCGAATCGAGGTTTTTTCAAAATGGCGGACTTGTAGGTATGCCAGGCTCCATACAAAAATGTTGGAAGCCCTTTTAATGCGGTTCACAGAATACATCTACCTACCAAGTTTCAATGGTATAGCTCTTATAGTGTCGGAAAAAAGTGGCTGTGACATACGGACGGACAGACAGACAGACAGATAGACAGACAGACAGACAGACAGACAGACATGACGAATCCATAAGGGTTCCGTTTTTTGCCATTCGGCTACGGAACCCTAAAAAGTGGAATATTATTTAACCTCTGCCTTCAACTACATTAGAACCACTGCTATTTTTATCAACAATGTATCGCACCAAAATATACGTAATAAGTACTGGAACGTATTTGAGTTGGGTAGCAATGGGAGCCGTTGCGCGCGGGCGGCCATATTAAAATTGATTTTACAGAGCTTTATTGCTGCAGTTTTAACCGTTGATTGTTGGCTTTGTTTCAAAAATGCAGGCTGTTAGTGAGCGTTTCGGTCTGAATGCATGTCTTGATTGGATCCTTTTACTGTGAAATGCTTTTTAGGTCAGTTGTATTTAAAATATTGGTGGCAGCGGTGGGATTCTAAAATCAACCTGTGTAAGGACCAGCATCCTCTTTTTACAGTAGCTGGTATATTAGCATTAAAAACGTTAATATAAAGCAGATTTTCTTACAATATTCAATATTGTAACATGTATACAATATTTCAATACAATACAAGCCAGCTTAGACAATTTTCGAATAAAACTTTAGCGTAGGGAGATTTCTCGCCAGTTTTCCACGTGAATCTGCCTAGGGAGCGGCCGTGCTCCGATTATTGAATTTCGAAACTTTTACATATGTAAGAAACGTAGAAAACTTCAATAGCATGATATAGAAATACGATTGCGCCATTGCTTATCTATACTAATATATAAAGAGGAAATATTTGATTTTTTGTTTGCATTGACTAGGCTCCGAAACTATTGAACCGATTTGAAAAATTCTTTCACTGTTGGGAAGCTACACTATCCCCGAGTAACATAGGCTATATTATGTTAAAACAATTAGGGATCCTTAATAAAACTCAAATAATGTAACCCAAGGTGTAAAAAAATAAGAAAACCGAAGCAAAGCGAGGACGGTTACTCGTTCTACATAAATTAAATGTAAAGTGAAATATTTTCAAAATTATTCGCTTTATTAGCTAAATAGACCAAAAATAAGTCAATACCACTAAAAGTATTTTTAGACAACCATTTTACGCGTCTGAGACTGAACAATATAACATAGAACACACGAAAAATCCAAAGATTGCCGCGATCCATCAAGAAGTAAGCTCTTATTATATTGACAAAGTATACATTGTGATTGTTCCTGGAAATGGTAAATAAGTCACGTGACAATGTTTGAGAATATTTGATATCGCGTCTTTGAACACGCGAGACAATTTTATACATGGAGATAACATTCAATGTATTCAAGAAAGAGCCCCTATCTTGTAAGGTTGTCCAACGAACAAAGTAGGTAAACTTGAATACTTTATGAAGATAACAATAAGGATATGTCAGGATATGTCAGCATAAAACAACAAAATAACTTTACGTACTTACATAATTAGAAAATTCTATCTTAGGAATAAGCGTGATAATATAGCTGGAATACTCTACAGGGTATATATTTAAATTTTTTGTACAATTATTTTTAATTTTCGTGTGCTACCGGCCAGCGATGAAATAGTGTAATGCAATACCTGAATGTCCGTTAAACCAACATAAATGGGTATGTTGTATAGGTTAAAAATATTCACATAGTTTTGTAAAATAGTCTAGTGATAACATGTGTATCTCGAATAAAAATACGACAACTTTGACAAATAAAACAAAATACCACTGAACTCTTTTGAACACAAAGGCTTCTACGCAAAAAGAACTGCCATTTCTCTCTTTGTCACTTGGTTGATTTATAACGTAACTTGGCTCGGATTAACGATACCTTTGAGAGTAAGTGACGTAAAACCTAGCTACCTTTTACAGGTTGGCACTGGATGCTGTCAAGTACCATGTTGTGCCGTTAGTAATGATATCATTTTTTAACCGACTTCAAAAAAAGGAGGAGGTTCTCAATTCGACTGTATTTTTTTTATGTTTGTTACCTCAGAACTTTCGACTGGGTGAACCGATTTTAATGATTCTTTTTGGAACGAAATTCCTTATCGCGCGTTGCGAAAGGGGGCTGGCGGAAAATTTTATAACGAAAAGTTGTAACGACACTTTTTGCCGTCGTTAGTCGTTACAACTCGTGCGGCGTCGTTACATATCGTGCGGCGTGCGCATGTTTCTCTATTTGTCTCTCTCTCTCTCTTATAGAAAGCAAGCCAGATATTTTTGTTTCTTGCAGTAAGTACTAGGATAACAAAAACATGCAAGCGAGTGTGCCAAAACAAATCTGGGGTATTAAATTTCTCATAGGCTTTGTTCAGCTAGTAGCTTGCTACTAGTAGCTACATAGTAGCAAGCTACTAGGTGAAAAAAGCCGATGAGAAATTTAATACCCCACACTTGCTGCATGTTTTTGCTATCCTAGTACGTACTGCAAGGAACTTTGTTCCATCCGGGTGTCCCTTGACACCTCTCAAGTTTTTTTTAATCGAAAGCTGGTGTTTGTCATATGGTCCGACTTAAATTTTATTGAGATCTGACAATGGCATCCATGACAAAACCTTATAAGTCTTAAATTTGTATTAAGTATGTGCGCAACAAATGGACGAATAACTCAATATCACGCTAACCGATTTCGATGATTCTTTTTTTAATCGAAAGCAAGTACTTGTCATGTGGTCCCACATAAATTTGAACGAGATCTGACAAGTAGGTTTTGAGTAACATTGAAGTCGGTTATTTTTTGTTAGTAGTTAGATTATTATTAATCATGTTGTGTTTTTAATAGATAATCATGAACAAGCAATGACAACTTAGAAATTTGAATTTATTCTGCTGGTCTGGATTAGATGAGAAATTAATTTTAATTTGAATTGATGAAATTTCAAATTCGCGATAAGTCCTAACGCGAGGCAACTTCTATACTTGTAAAATGTACAATCATTAAAAACCTTTTTCATTTAAGCAGATGATAGCTAGTGATGGATTTCAATGATAGATCACAACGTCAATTCACAGTAAAGCTCTATCACCATGCATGATTGGTATTAAGCTGGATAGTTTAGCAAGATTCCCCATGAGGAGCAGAGGTTAGCTTAGAAACAAGTATGGATGGAACCTCCGTTACTATAAATCTATATAACCTGACCTATAACTTCATACTAACAGGTATGAGGTACTCGTAAATCTCCAAGATATTGAATGATAGCTCGATTCTTTGTCACGGGAAAACTTTGATTCCTTTGTCAAAATGCCATATATTATGGTTCCGTTAGTTATTCGCGGAATTTAGGTCAAGAGCTGAATGACAAGGATTTCCATAAATCTGTTCCGTAAGCTCTTTTGTAACCTGAATAAAGAAAGATAAAGCTATAAATTAAAAAAGTAATATAAAACTATATAAAAAAAAACTATTTTAACATGTATTTACACGTAACCTTGATTGTAAATATAGTAAAGGTCCTAACTTACTTCTAATACATGATTATTATTTTCTAAATCAGTATTTTGTACTGTATAATGGTGGTTTGGTAAACTTGTTGATCTCATCATATTGGTAAGAAATGGACAGCGGTAGGCTTCGATGGCTACAAATAAATATTTTCGAATTTAGACCCTTCTGATAACCAGAATTGTGTGAATAGTGCGTGTAGCTAAAGCTCTTTTTTATATTATTAAAAGGATACTAATAAACCGAATTGTACATGTAAGTCATTACTTTTGTGATAAGAATATACTTTTTTTTACTATGAGAATTTAGCTGACCTTCCGATCAAACTGCACAAGTCCACACAAAGTCGTAGAAGTTGTATAATTTCATTGAAATCGTGATTAAAATAAAGTCAAACATTAAGATTGTGAAACTTAGCACAATGAACGGAGTTTTCAACTTTAACTAACTCGTAAGTAGGTACTGTTAACTTTCACCATTATAATTTTCTTCTCCAATAAAATTCATTAGTCGATTACCTTTCGATAAAAGGGATGTATAAAACCTTCGCCAGGGTAAGGGATGGTGAAAAAAAATTAAAGGAAATCGTCGAGCGAGCGCGAGGCCCTCGTAATAAACGGGCTGCTGCCGTCCTATTATTTTATCCCCATTTACCCTTGTTTTTTACCCTGTGTAATATAAATAAAAATAAAAATTAGTGGGGTGGGTATAATTTTAACCCAAGTTAAATGAATGAATGTATGTGTAGGCCAAGGGCCACCCTACACCAAAAAGTTGCACCGGAATAGAACATTGGACTATCCAAATTTTATTTATATTACAATGGGGTTCGCTTGGAAAAAGTAAACCGCATAAAGTTTTAATAACAAATATTTATTACTGTCAAAACAAATATATAACAATTCTATAATTTTGTAATTCGCCAAAAATCTTAATTTTACTATTTAATTTTAATTTATCTAAATATTTTTTGCCAAAACTTAATTTAATTACCAATTTTAATTTATCTAATTATTATTACTAAAGTTACAATTTTGTACACCATCATGTAAGCCAAAAGGTTAATTTTGAATTTATGAATTGTTAAATTAAAAGAGAAAAAAAATGTATTATAACAAATTTCGGGCGCCTGGATGGCTTAATCCATCCTAAAAGTTAAATTTTAAATGTACTTCTAATCCAAATAATTTACAAAAATAAACCGACTTAAGATTAACTAAGGTAACCTAGTCTTAAAATAAATCGTATTTGTAAATACGTAGAATAAAGTTGAATGCCCAGTTCTTCAGTTTGTAAGAAAATATAATTACATACCAGAACGTCGCAATCCAAATTATAAGTTATAAAAACCCAAAATGTCAAAAACGCGAGCCACGGTGTCCCAGCGCACGTCGTAGGTAGGTACCGTCGAATCCGTGATACGTACGAGAAATTGTCCAAAATAATATTTAAATCCAAGTAGAAAACCGTTGGAAATTAAAGAAAAAGTAAGTTATTGAAAAAATCCAAAAAAACTTGTTGTCAAAAAAGTTTTGAAAAACCTCCCAAATAAAACATCCCAATAAAACATCCCATAACAAACAACCCAAATCAAACACTCCAAATCAAACACTGCGGACAAAGAAAATAATTACGTTAATACCAAATACTAAACAAGTATCTACCAAATTTTCGAATTCGAAATCTCAAAAAAGTCGTCAAAACTTACCCGGTTAATCCGGTGTTTATCACAAAATAATCCGTTAGTTATGCAGAAAGGTACTTAATTGGAATCCTGTAAGACAATAATCACTACATGAAATATGAATTTCAACCAAAATCTAATTCGAGACAAAAAGTTTTTGCAAACTTACCACGAGGCAAAATTAATCGCCCATTATATGGCGGATCGACAATTAAAACTACGAATAATATATGAATAACAGCATAGCTGCTCTTAAATTGGAATTTCGTCACATTATTTGGACCAAAAAGGAAGAAAATTTATAAAAAAACACAATAAATCACAATTACATTTTGTGACCTCTGACAGTCCGGCAGGAAAGTAATCTTCCATTGACCATTCAAATCTCGTAAAAAATTCGTAGAAAAAGTCAGACAAAGAACAACAGACTATTCAGCCAACGTCCAAGAATTATTGAACCAAGTCCTGGATACCACGCTAAACTGGACTATACTGCGTTGCAACACGTGATACACCAGTAGTGACACCTATAATTGATTTACGAAGCTAATATTTATTATTGAAGATCTGTGGCAAACGTCAAGTGACAGCTTGTCAAACAAGTTGACAGTGACATCGACAGAACATCGATACTGACAGCCTTGTCAAAAGTAATTCAGAATTACCTCCTAGATAAATGATAATTCAATGAAGTTAAAAATTATAAGTTAAAGTGTGAGGTTAAGTTTGTAAACAATGTCGAATGAAATAATTTTGGGTAAAAAGGTTTGAAAAACGATTTATTAAACACTAGGCCACGCATGTAACGTAAAATACGTTACATTACCCCCCTGCCAAAAATAAAAGAGGAGCTCCGAAGGAGAAACTCTTTTCAGATGAAAATTCTAAGTTAATAAAGTTTGATAGAGTCATAAGAATCTACAAAAGTAAGTGAATTCAAAGGCGCAAAATACCAAAAGGTTAACGAAATAATCATTAAAACGAAGAATTGTTCGAGTCGCAAGTGACTCTACAATTTCAAAACTCTACATTGGACTCAGAAGTAACCAAGAGACTACATCAACGAGTACCAAATGAAAGAAAAAACCAGCTCTATACTAGCTCTACAAGTACAAAGTCAAAATAGAGATGCTCTATATTATCTCTACAAAGTCATAGAAGAAAACCTATATGTTATCTCTACAAATATCTACAAAATTATAGAAGAAAAACTTTATGTTATCTCTACAAATATCTACAAAGTTATAGAAGAAAAACTTTATGTTATCTCTACAAATATCTACAAAGTTATAGAAGAAAAACTTTATGTTATCTCTACAAATATCTACAAAATTATAGAAGGAAAACTTTGTTATCTCTACACTCTTCATTGGAGTCAAAAGTCAAAAGGAAAAACTCGAACTCGAACGAAAAATAAGTGAGTTATAACTAAAGTCTAAAAAGGTAGAGCAAAAGCTCAAAGTTGAAACTTTTCACTCAAAGGAGTTGAAAAACAACTAACGCAATCGCTACAAAACGAGAGACGCGAAAAAGAATGCAATCGTGATCGACACAACACCATCGACTTTCCGAACACGAAGACATAAAGCAAAAAATACCAAAAGAATGAATTTCGTGGTCGACTCTACACCATCGGCTTTTCGAACACGAAACCACCAAAAGCTTTGTCTGTGATCGGCCCAACACCACCGAACTCCCGAGCACAGAACGAAAAATGTTACTAGTAGCACCAAACAATGGCTACTATATAACCAAATAAACCAAAACAAATGTTACTGTGACCGGCTCTACTCCACCGACTTACCGTGCACAGAACAAAAATGTGTAATAACAACTACAAACTTGAGCTGTATTACTAAAAAGGTGTGATAGACAACTACACAATTGAGTGCTATCAACAAAAAAATGGAAAAGTTCCCGAAAAGGTTACTAAATCCAAAAGTCAAAGCAAAAGTTATACTCTCCCTGCAGTAGACGAGTACAAGAAAGTGTCAATATCCGAGAAGTCAAATCCGGGTATATAACATTAAGCTAAAAGCTTAAACTTAACAAATAAGGTTAAAAATATTACATATTTGTATCAAACAATTATGCAAATAAAACTAAATTAGTATTACGTTGAAGGGCGTAAACTAAGAAAAATTAGATCCTTAAAAATATAGTAAAAGATCTATAAACAAACTTAAATCTAACTAATTTCTTATGCTTTGGGGAAATGTTTAGATTTTAATTTTGAATATTCCAAAACGTCCTAAGCAAAATTTTAGTAATCTAGTTATGTAGTACTGCGTAAGCTCAAGTTAATTCCTATCATTCATTCATCTCACACGGGTAAGTCCTGTCATACTTCAAACTAATCCATCCACAAACATAATACCCAAAAACTATCACCAACGACAGTTCAACAAAAAAAGATTTGTACAAAGTGTACACAACCAAAAATTAATTAATTTTAATAATATCTTTAACGTGGTAACGTCCAGTAGAACGTTTTCCTACATCTTTCAAAACGTAAACATTATCTGAGATTTTATTAATTATTTTAGATTTTACAAACTTAGGAGCAAGTTTAGCCGAAAAATAATGCAATGCATTAGACTGAACAAAATTCCGTCTCCAAACAATATCTCCCAAATCATACGAAATGACTTTCCTGCCTTTATTATAATAAGAAGCATTTTTACGATATGCTTTTAATAAAGAAGTGGAAACCAATTCAAAAATTGAACTAAGAGAGTTCAAGGAAGTAGAGTACCTTTCGCGGCTCCCTAATTGGATATCATCTAAATTATTAATAGAATTACTAAATTTATGTAGCGAAGCATCAATTATGACTTCTCTACCAAACATTAAAAAGTTAGGAGTAAATTCCGTAGCTAAATTAACACTACTATTCAAAGCTAACTGAACATGATTGATAAACTTCGACCACATACGATGATCGTCCCTAACATAACAAGCTAGACAAGTTTCTAAAGTTTTATGATAACGCTCAACAGGATTATTTTGTGGCGTATACAAAGTGTTATAAAATATTTTATCAATATTATAATTTTTCAAAAATTCAACAAAAGTTTTTGAAATAAATTGTTTTCCATTATCGCATACAAAAATCTTTGGACAACCAAATTTAAGGAAAATATCTCTCTCAAGAAATCTACAAATAGATTTAGTAGTGGCATTACCCAATGGACATAACCAGCAATATTTTGAAAACACATCTAATACTGAACAAATGAAGCGGTGACCAGAATAAGACCTAGGCAAAGGGCCAATGATATCAATAGATAGCATCGTCATAGGTGAATTTACTATTTTTGGATTAGACATGAAACCAAATGGAGGAGAATTTGAATGTTTATATGCTTTACAAACTTCACATTTAGAAATATAATCTTTTACATCTTTAGCCATACTGGGCCAATAATAATGAATTTTTAATTTATTTAAAGTTTTGAAAATACCAAGATGAGCAGAATCCAAGTTATCGTGATTATTACGTATAGTATCTAATATATTTTCCTTAGGAATAACAATTTTCCAAGATAAATTACTCTGAATTTCAAATCTAGGTTTACAGAATCTATAAAGAACGTTATTATCAACTCTAAAATTTTTATATCTTAAAGGATATTTTTGACATCCGATGAAAATACGTTTATACCAAGGATCAGTAATTTCATCATCAGGCTGAACAATTTCTGATGGAATAGCAATAGCATTAATTTGAATACGAGACAAAGTGTCAGGTACAACATGTAAATTTCCTTTTTTATGAATTATATCAAATGTAAATTGAGAAATACGAGCCGCCCAACGAGCCAATCGTCCACTAGGATTACTTAATCCTAACAGCCATTTTAAACTAGCGTGGTCAGTTATAACAGTAAATTTCATACCTTCAATATATGATCTAAAATGTTCAATTGAATCTAAAATTGCAAGAAGTTCTTTCTCAGTTGTGCTATAATTAATTTCACATTTACCAAAAGTTCTTGAATAAAATGCAATAGGATGTTGGTTATCATCTTCATCTTTTTGACATAAAACACTACCAATAGCAAATGAACTAGCGTCACAATGTAAGTAAAATGGTTTTTCAAAATTAGGGCAAATTAAAACAGGAGCTGACAGAAGAGCTTGTTTAAGTTGAATAAAAGAATTTTCACAATTAGAATTCCAATCAATTTGACGTTTAGAGTTTTTACTTCCTCCAGTTAATTTAGATAAAGGAGTAGCAATATCAGCAAAACCTTTAATGAATCTACGATAATAAGAACACATACCTAAAAAGCTTCGAACCTCTTTAACGGTCTTAGGTTGGGGAAAATTTTCAATAACAGATAACTTAGAAGGATCTGTATGTAAACCTTTACTATCTACAATATAGCCTAAATAACGTAAACGATCTTTACAAAATTCGCACTTTTTTAAATTAACAGTAAGACCTGCTTCTTTTAAACGTGTATAAATTTTACGTAGCAAAGTTAAATGACTTGAAAAATCGCTAGAAACAGCTATTAAATCGTCTAAATATACAAAAACTTGGGAATCAAATTCAGGACCAAATAATCTGTCTACTAAACGTTGAAGTTCAGCCGGAGCGTTAGTTAAACCAAAAGGCATTCGAACAAATTCGAATAATCCTTTGCCAGGGATTACAAATGCAGTTTTTTCACAAGAAGATTTTTCTAAAGGAATTTGAAGAAATGCTTTTGACAAATCGATAGCGGAAATAAACTTAGCACCACGCAAATTGTCCAAAATTCGCGATGTGTAAGGTAAAGGATATGCATCTTTAACGGTAACGGAATTTAATTTTCTAGAATCTAAACATAATCTAGTTGAACCATCTTTTTTCTCTACAGCTAAAACAGGAGAAGACCAAGGGGATTTTGAACGTTGAATAATTCCTTCTTTAAGTAAAATTTCTACTTCATCGTAAAGTTCTTTTTGTTTAGCAGGACTAATAGGCCAATAACGTTGTTTAATAGGATCACCGATAGTAACAATTTTGTGCTCCGTCAAATGAGTTAAACCCAAACCTTTCTTTTCATAAGAAATTTCCTCAAAAAGTTTAATGACTTGATCTAATTGATCTTTATCATTACAAGAAAGTTGAACTGAAGAAGTTACAGAATTAATGTTAATATTATTACTTGAATTTAAATTACTTTCAAAAACTATGTTATTAAATAAATCCTTAGCAAGGTCAAATACAAGCCAAAAGTCAAAACCTAGAATAATATCTGGTCTAAGAGAAGGTATAACCATGAATTCTACCATACGAGTAACGTTGTCACAAGTAATTGGTATATCAATAGTTCCTAAAACATCTTGATGTTTACCATCAGCGGTATGAGCTACATTATAATTATTAGTTTTAAGTTTAAATCCCAATTCAATAAATTTTAAGTGACTATTAGAACCTAGAACACTCTCATTAGCACCACTATCTAATAAACCTGTAAAAGTTTTACCACAAACATGGAATTTCAAGAATGGACGAGAGTCGCTATTCTTAGTAAACAAAATAGGAGCAAATTTATTTATTTGAAAAAATACTTTTAAGTAATTACACCAATCAGAAAATTCTTTGTGAATTTGTAATGAGTTAGGACGCGAAGAATTAAACGATGTCAGTTCACTGTTTTCTTTGTTAAGAATCCGTGACTGACAGAACCTTATACGTTTTTTGGAATCTCTTTACTAGATTTACAAGTTTCGCATGAATTAGTAGTAACATTTTGCTTACCACATTTAAAGCAAATTATACCTGGAATCTTTTTACAATGCTTGTAAGTGTGTCCAGTTTCTTTACACTTAAGGCAAGTTGAAGTTAATGAAGTTTGAACAATATTAATATTTTTTACTTTACTATCAAAATTATAGTGTTTATTACTATTAGAAACATGAAAATCATCAATTTGTTTTGAAAGATTGACTAAAACTGATAAAGAATCTATAGAACGACCAACCAAATGTATTGAGTACATTGGTAACATATTATGTTTAATAATTTCCAAAAGAGTTGACTCAACTAGTGGATAAGTAAGTATCTTAGACATATATTCAATTTCTATAATAAAATCTGATAACGATTCACTAGATTTCTGCTTCCTAGTTCTCAAGTTGTATTCTAAATTGTAATCAAAGTTAAGTGTATCAAAACGCTTCAATAATTCAAGCTTAAGTTGCTTCCAAGAAGTTATAGAACCACGAATAGATCTAAACCATTTCAGCGCTAAATCTGAAAGTACCTCAGTAAACGATATGAGTATATGATCATCAAAAATATCACGAGCACAACAGTACTCCTCAAAAGTGAGTAAGAATTCGCGAACACAAGTTTTGCCATTAAATTTATGTTTAAACTTAGACAAATCAGGTCTTTTGCTATATGAAAGTTTGTTAGGAAAAGATAAATTATTAGGATGAAATGATAAATCCAATAAGTCATTAGAAGTCATAGGCATGGCCTGAGAGTTATTTGCTTCTGCAAGGTTAGAATTATTATTATCAATATTCGAAGTTAAACTATTTATGTTATCATCACTACTAGGTGGTTGTAAAATGGTAGGTAAAGATTCCTTATGCGACATGTTTGAGAAGTCCTAAATTTCCAGCGATAACACTGTATTAAATTATTTCAAATATAAAGTTCAATGAACACAAAATAAGTCAACAAAGTGGTTAGTTAATAGTACTAACTACAGTTAATAAGTATAAGTGAACTTGGCATTCAATTCACAAAATAAGCTTAGCTTGTATGTAAAATATCATAGACGATACATAAGTACAATAGTCGAAATCTCAATACAAAGTTCCAATACAAAACTTGAAAAGTTAAGTAACAAATATGCAAACTGCAAAATATAGGTCAGGTCCCTGTTCGGGCGCCAAATTGTAATATAAATAAAAATAAAAATTAGTGGGGTGGGTATAATTTTAACCCAAGTTAAATGAATGAATGTATGTGTAGGCCAAGGGCCACCCTACACCAAAAAGTTGCACCGGAATAGAACATTGGACTATCCAAATTTTATTTATATTACAATGGGGTTCGCTTGGAAAAAGTAAACCGCATAAAGTTTTAATAACAAATATTTATTACTGTCAAAACAAATATATAACAATTCTATAATTTTGTAATTCGCCAAAAATCTTAATTTTACTATTTAATTTTAATTTATCTAAATATTTTTTGCCAAAACTTAATTTAATTACCAATTTTAATTTATCTAATTATTATTACTAAAGTTACAATTTTGTACACCATCATGTAAGCCAAAAGGTTAATTTTGAATTTATGAATTGTTAAATTAAAAGAGAAAAAAAATGTATTATAACAAATTTCGGGCGCCTGGATGGCTTAATCCATCCTAAAAGTTAAATTTTAAATGTACTTCTAATCCAAATAATTTACAAAAATAAACCGACTTAAGATTAACTAAGGTAACCTAGTCTTAAAATAAATCGTATTTGTAAATACGTAGAATAAAGTTGAATGCCCAGTTCTTCAGTTTGTAAGAAAATATAATTACATACCAGAACGTCGCAATCCAAATTATAAGTTATAAAAACCCAAAATGTCAAAAACGCGAGCCACGGTGTCCCAGCGCACGTCGTAGGTAGGTACCGTCGAATCCGTGATACGTACGAGAAATTGTCCAAAATAATATTTAAATCCAAGTAGAAAACCGTTGGAAATTAAAGAAAAAGTAAGTTATTGAAAAAATCCAAAAAAACTTGTTGTCAAAAAAGTTTTGAAAAACCTCCCAAATAAAACATCCCAATAAAACATCCCATAACAAACAACCCAAATCAAACACTCCAAATCAAACACTGCGGACAAAGAAAATAATTACGTTAATACCAAATACTAAACAAGTATCTACCAAATTTTCGAATTCGAAATCTCAAAAAAGTCGTCAAAACTTACCCGGTTAATCCGGTGTTTATCACAAAATAATCCGTTAGTTATGCAGAAAGGTACTTAATTGGAATCCCGTAAGACAATAATCACTACATGAAATATGAATTTCAACCAAAATCTAATTCGAGACAAAAAGTTTTTGCAAACTTACCACGAGGCAAAATTAATCGCCCATTATATGGCGGATCGACAATTAAAACTACGAATAATATATGAATAACAGCATAGCTGCTCTTAAATTGGAATTTCGTCACATTATTTGGACCAAAAAGGAAGAAAATTTATAAAAAAACACAATAAATCACAATTACATTTTGTGACCTCTGACAGTCCGGCAGGAAAGTAATCTTCCATTGACCATTCAAATCTCGTAAAAAATTCGTAGAAAAAGTCAGACAAAGAACAACAGACTATTCAGCCAACGTCCAAGAATTATTGAACCAAGTCCTGGATACCACGCTAAACTGGACTATACTGCGTTGCAACACGTGATACACCAGTAGTGACACCTATAATTGATTTACGAAGCTAATATTTATTATTGAAGATCTGTGGCAAACGTCAAGTGACAGCTTGTCAAACAAGTTGACAGTGACATCGACAGAACATCGATACTGACAGCCTTGTCAAAAGTAATTCAGAATTACCTCCTAGATAAATGATAATTCAATGAAGTTAAAAATTATAAGTTAAAGTGTGAGGTTAAGTTTGTAAACAATGTCGAATGAAATAATTTTGGGTAAAAAGGTTTGAAAAACGATTTATTAAACACTAGGCCACGCATGTAACGTAAAATACGTTACACCTGGACCTTTAAACCCGGCTCAAGTAAGGAGCGGCGAGTAAAATTGTTCCTTGCACCTCTTAAAATATAATATTAAACTCTTGGAAACACTTTAAAATTTGTTGTTGAAAATTTTTGAGATTTACAGCTTTCGTACTTTTGCTACGCAAGACACAAGCAAGTGAAGTCGTGGGTCATGAACACAAAGACAAGAACACACAAGCGGACCGAGAACAGGAGGGCTATTCCCTAAAATACAAACTCGAAATCGAAGCTCACTCAAGTGAGACTCGAAAGCGAACTTGCATCATCTTGATATGTCATTCTCTAATCGTCTAGTACGCACTTGCGAAGTGAAGTGAGTCTCGAACTCGAACTTCAATTTTGAAACTCATCGCGGATTCCGCTGTCGAGTTAGAAAACAAAATAGCCTTGCAGATATTCAAACTTCTCATTTAACACGTTCACGCCGGCGCGGGCCACCGGTGGCCCACGCTAGACTGTCCCATCGGGCGGCGCGGGCCACCGGTGGCCCGCACTAGATTGTCTCATCGGGCGGCGCGGGCCACCGGTAGCCCGTAGAAGATAGTCTCATCGAACGGTTCGTACCACCGGTAGCCCGCACTAGATTGTCTCATCGGGCGGCGCGCACCACCGGTGGGCCCCCACTAGATTGTCTCATCGGGCGGCGCGCACCACCGGTGGTGGCACTCACTGTACTACTGAGAAAACATGCAACGCGTCTGCAGGTCTGAAAAGGCAAAAATCGCGCGCCGCCAGATGAAGCGCGTCATTAATTCGAGCGCCGCCTCACAGGAGAAATAATGAAAATCGGCCCCGGCGTGAACGTGTTAAATAGCCAGGACCCTCGGCACCACGTCCCGGTGGTAACCAATACGTCACATGGTTCGCCAGTATTAGTCTCAGCAGGGAATCGAACCTGGAATCTTTTGTTTTATAGACAAAGTCACTATCAGTCATCATCGTAAGCCGTATTTGGGCGGCTTAGAATATTAAGCCCAATTCTACGCCGGATGGGTGTCATAAGAGGCTACTAAATCCGACGCGCTGGAGGTAGGGCTCCTCGGAGGGATTGTATTGGTAATATTGATTTTAATTGTTAATTAATACCAATATTACTATTATTATCGCTCCGTGGGGTTCGCCTGGACAGCTACCACCCGTGAGCATGAGTCAGCTGCTGCTGCTGCTGCAGTCAAACGACTCGTCGTGTTCCGGCTGGGGTCAGAAGCAAGAAAGAAAGAATTCTTTCTTTTTCTTTTCTCTTTCTTGGCGGGCAACACATCAGTGATGCCTGTGGTGTTGCTGATGTTCATGGGCGGCGATAGCTACTTACCATCAGGTGGATTGTCAGTTTTCGAAGGACCGATAACCGTTGGGGAAGAAAGGTCCTCGAATGGAGACCACGCCTCGGTAAAAGGAGCACAGGACGCCCCCCGACCAGGTGGACCGACGACCTGAAGAAGACAGCGGGTATCCGCTGGATTCAGAAGGCTCAGGACCGGTCTGAGTGGCGTAGATTAGGGGAGGCCTATGTCCAGCAGTGGACCTCAAACGGCTGATGGATGGATGGATGGATGGGATTGTCAGCTCATTTGCCGGCTATTTCCATAAAAAAATCTAGATATATATTTAAACACTAAGATATATATTTTGGTGTCAATGTCCTTTATAGACTTTGAAACCATCCAACCAATGTGACCTAAAGGTTCCATTTGGAAGGCAATTATTCGAAGATAGTTTGAGACCACTATAACAAAACATTAGGCACCTTCGGTCCATTCATGAAGTCTATTTTCGACTTTTCCCATACAAATATTTTCCTAAATTAAAATTGAGCTTGAATTCTCTAATAGTAGAACACGCTGTGTATCCACTATTAGCTGATGAAGAAACATAACGTACTATATCTAAGCATCTTGGACCACATACGGCGAACCTGCCAAAAAACGTACGCGCCAACACACCTCATTACCAGTAATTCATGTCCAGGAACGTGTTTCTGACGTCACGCCCGCTTCCGCTTACGTGTTCTGTGCTACAGTTGACAGTAACACGAGAGTCTGAGATACGGATAATATTCCCCGAGTAACATTTTTCGCTTCTGATCCGGCATTTGAATCTCGATGATGAATTGCTATCGAATGACCGTTTACTGTGAAGTGACCAATCTGTTCTCTTGTGAACTATTATATTAAAGGCCAATGCATACGTAACGGGTTTTTTCCCGTACGTGCCACGTCCCGTACGGGATTCCGCTGCGTATGCACTATCGTATACATTTTCTATGAAACGATGTTTCCAAAACTTCACGTCCCGTCCCGTACGGAAAAAAACGTTATGTATGCATTGGGCTTTACACATCATATGGGAGATTGCGAGGGGGCAGATCCTCGACAGTAGTAATTGTAGGTAGCTCAGGGCTCAGGTAAGAGATTATTCAATTAGGAACAACTCAGATTCTTCAAGGTATAATTATTTTGCAAGGTATAAATATCCTATACAATCACTATCAAAATATTTACATAAGTAGGCTATAAAAACTTAAAAAGTATTCAAAATAAAATAAAATAACGTTTTTACATGATTCCCAAAGGGAACCCAGCTGACAGATGATTTTTATTTCTTTGAAAAACCAAATGTCAATATTTAAAAATTTAAAAGTAAAATGCATCTGCCAGCCAAGGAGTATTGAACGAGGTATTAGTACACCTCGTTACAATACCCCGGGCTCCCCTCAAAAAAAATCTTAATGATTTTTTTTTTAATTAAAAATAAAAGAACAAAGAAAGTATAGAAAGTATAGCACAAAGAAAGTAAGAAAGTATAGTAATATAAAGAAGGTATAAATAGTCACCTATTTACATACTTACAATACTCACATATTTATAAGGTGTAGGCTTATTTAACGAGTCACGACCCGCTCGTACCATAGGCTTATTTATAGAGTTGTAATCCGCTCTTGAGAAATAACCCAGAAGGCTAAGAAGTAAGTAAAGACACAGTATAAGGTAATTATACTGTGGTAAAGGTAAGTAAGGGTAAGGTGTAGGCTTATTTAACGAGTCACGACCCGCTCGTACCATAGGCTTATTTAAAGAGTTGTAATCCGCTCTGTAACTATAGTAAATAATATAGCATGGTTAGTAGGTAGATATACAATATTTACAGATTTACAAATTTACAGATTTGGGTTTATATTTAGTTCCGTTCGACAGAATATAATTTTACTGTGAACGTAACAATAAAAATAAAATATTACAAATTACTGATATTTAAAATTTTTGCTAAGCAACAACCAAAATAATGAAATGTCATTCTTATGTTACAACAATAAAATTTAAATGAAAATATGAAAAAATATATTACAATAATTAAGTATGAACATGTACCTATTGTTACAATAATATACAATAAAAAAAATGATTCGAATAAGGGCCGCTATGGGGAGGGGACGATAATGTCTTTTAGAATTTTGAAAATAAAATAAATATAATAATTATGTGGTAACCTGTGAAGTGGTAACCTTCAAAATTCTTCATCCTTGTTTTCCGAAAATTTGTATGTAGTCTTCCAAACAAAATATACATGTCCAATTAATCCAATACTTTCATGAAGATTAATTGTCCTGGGATTTTCATCTGAGGTCCTGTGTATAAGTATTCCTTATTGGGCGCCAGTGCGAGGGGGCAGATCCTCGACAGTAGTAATTGTAGGTAGCTCAGGGCGGGGTAAGAGATTATTCAATTAGGAACAACTCAGATTCTTCAAGGTATAATTATTTTGCAAGGTATAAATATCCTATACAATCACTATCAAAATATTTACATAAGTAGGCTATAAAAACTTAAAAAGTATTCAAAATAAAATAAAATAACGTTTTTACATGATTCCCAAAGGGAACCCAGCTGACAGATGATTTTTATTTCTTTGAAAAACCAAATGTCAATATTTAAAAATTTAAAAGTAAAATGCATCTGCCAGCCAAGGAGTATTGAACGAGGTATTAGTACACCTCGTGATTATAAGCCAACAGCCACGAAATTTTCCTCTCATATTTCTCATACTTATAATCACAGTGCTGAAGTAAGAAGTCCTGACATAATATTATTATCCGGTGCTAGAGATCATAGTCACACTAATCAAATGCGATTTGGCAGGAAACTTCAAAGAATATTTAGGGACATCTAAACAAGGTAGTCGTGATATTACAACCTTCAGCAAAAAAAGTAATTAAAACTTTACAAATAACTTTGATTTTACTCGTAGAGGTAGCAGAGCAAGATAATTTAATTAAAGTCTTTCAACTACTGGCTGAGACATGAATTGCAACCGAGTCACGTAACTGTAAAAAGTTCTTTATAAGATTTTGATGTCGTTACACCACGTCATATTAATCCTACTTGAAAAGTGCCAATTATGGCGGTGAAGCGGCGTGTTGAGAGCTTGCGGAATTAGAGGTTTGGGGCAACCATTAATTAGTTCGAGCTAGCTCCCACCGCCATCTTTGTTTAAGATTTAATACAAGACAGGCGTAGTGCATAGCTTCTAATCTGTAAGGGTGGTATTTAATGTTGTAAATAAAATTAATTAATATCCTGTAAATTGCTGCATAGCTAAGTAAGTAAGTTATTTCATGGTTAGTAATTTGTTTGGTGTTTTTGTGGTTACTTTGTTGTACAAAAATATTATTCGATAAATTAACAAAAGAAGAAGAAGAAGTGTCAAGTGACTTGAACGTTTCTTTGCACCAAGCACATTTAAATAACTTACCACACAAGTTGTTGAAGTACAATGAATAATTTAAAATTAAAATTATATCTTAATTATAGATAAGTATCAATCAATTATAATTTAAAATTAAAATAATAATTAAAGTCTTGCTTCGACAATGTAAACCAAAAAATTCCAAAAAATCAATGTATAATGTTTAAGCTGTTAAAATGAAACACATATACCGAACAATATTAGTAATTTGTCAGGGTAAAGACAACTTAGCTACCGAAGTATTATAGATGAGAACTAAGCGGCCCGAAAAACAAAGATCTAGGAGACTTGTAGAATTGGAGGTTCCCGAGCTAACCGTCAATTAATACTGAGTTACCGTCCGCGGCCGTAATTACCGTCTGTGGAGTCGTGTTTGACTTACAACGCCCTGCTCCAATATCCAAGTATCCGAGATCGAGTATTTACCGAGGAAACGTTTAATAAAGATGATGTTGAGGAATTCAAAGCAGCCGGTAGTTCTAAGGAAATTTAATATGTTTAAGAATCCGACCAGCTCAAAGGGTTTGTTCATGTTATTATTTTCTGTAACGCGAGCCAGTAAAAAGAAGATTTAGCTTCTATTTTTTGTAATAAATATAATGGATGTAAGTATAACATAAAATTGGGTTGACTTTGCGTTATATAATCGTAAAGTCATTTATTTTCAGACAATTAATTTAAAAACAGGCAGCGTTCCAAAATTCAACGATATTCAATAACATTATCTAATAGCATCAGTCAAAGGTTCTCCAGGAAAAATAAATACCTACTATTTATATTTCAAACTTTGCAATGTATTGTTTTTCTTCTTCTCTTCTACTGAAATGTAGCTGTACTTTAACCTAAGACTTTTTAAAGCAAGATGAAAAATCTGTAATTATAGTCTTGGAAAACTTGTTATAATTCTACTCAGAATTCAATTTATCCGAGGCGAAATATTTACCAAGAAAACTCTTATTAATAAAGTATTTGCTTAAGAAACGTTTATTAAAACAGATGATGTTGAAACATCCGAAGCAGTTGCGAATTTCTTAAGTATTGCAAATGTAATACATTTGGAGATCCGATCAAAGCGAGGAGCTTCGATGCTTTGAAGTTTTCCTGCTCAAGATTATTTACTTTTGCTTCTTAAATTTAGTTTTACACTTTGATTTTATCCATCATCTTTAATTACATTTGTAGATTATGTACGTGTAGGTAATTTTTTTATGTACTCTAATTTTGACTCCTGAAATGTTTTAATGTCTTCGTTATTAGATAATTTTATTATTTGTTTGTCCAGTTGATAGGACCTATAATTATATTTATACTTATTTTACATTGAATGTGTCGTTGAGGTAAACTGTAGGTCGTTCTTAGAGGTAACTTATCGATGATTTGGAAGGACAACATAAAAGCCATGGGAGTATTAGGTATAAGGCAAACTTAATTACCTTTTCGGAATTTGAACTTCAATGGATTTTATATAGCTACTTTTAATAATTCTTGTCAAAAAATAACCGACTTCAAAATTAGGGATAACTCAAAAACTACTCGTGAAATGTGGAGCGCCGAGCTACATGACAAGGACCAGATTTCGATAAAAAAAAGAATCATCAAAATCGGTTCACCCAGTCGAAGGTTCTGAGTTTAGTTTTTTTACTTTGTTATAGGTATACCTTTTTTTGTAGTATTGAACATTATGTGACTGTCTGTGTCCAAAATAAAAATTTTAACCGTCTTCAAAAAAGGAGGAAGTAATTCAATTCGACGGTATTTTTTTATGTTTGTTACAAACATAACATCTAACAAACATAAAATAATCTAAATTTTACTAACAAAAAATAACCGACTTCAAACTTACTCAAAAACTACTAGTCAGATCTCGTTCAAATTTATGTGGGACCACATGACAAGCACCTGCTTTCGATTAAAAATAGAATCATCGAAATCGGTTGGCGTGATATTGAGTTATTCGTCCATTTGTCGCGCACATACTTAATGCAAATTTAAGACTTATATGGTTTTCTCATGGATGTCATTGTCAGATCTCAATAAAATTTAAGTGGGACCACATGACAAGCACCAGATTTTGTTTAAAAAAACAATCATCAAAATCGGTTCACCCAGTCGAAAGTTCTAAGGTAACAAACATAAAAAAAAACAAAATACAGTTGAATTGAGAACCTCCTACTTTTTTTGAAGTCGGTTAAAAATAATCATAATTATGTATCATAGGGTTCATTTAATGGGACCCACCGATCCCCTCTGTACATCATTATTTTAACCATCGTATTTTATACAACAAACGTACATAACATCAAAAGGTAAAACCATTAAATATATATTTAATTTCAAAATGTATACTTGGAATTTCTTGCTATCTTTAGCTAATCTTAGTTTTAATAACGAAACCCGCTCATCGCTATGATTCCGCGTTGGATTGACCGTCGCTCCTGTAAAAGTAATATCTCTGTGAGAGTAGAAGATACAGTTTTGAGGAAACGATAAACCCGCTGCGAGTTCGAGAAACATTTAAGTTTCTGAATAGAGATACCTCACGTTTTAAGTATCTTTCCACAGAGCTAATGCATTTTTACTGTGGAACCTTTTGTAGGAGATGAATCTCAAACTTTACATTTCTATAAACTGGTAAGGTTAGGTTAGGTGTCTAATATCTCACTTTTATCCAAATATGAATTTGTCAGCATGAATAAATGTAGCTGCTAAGCTAAGTACGAATAAATAATATTGTCAAAAAATTAAAAGAAGGTCAGGTGAAACTGAATATCGAGACAAAAGAAAATTGCAAGGATCCTCAAGTTTCCTAAGTCTAGATACATAGAAGGAAGAGCCAGTTTTAAGTTCTATTTAGATAATATTATCGTTATTTTTAACAAGTTGATATCTTTTTTCAGGCCTGGTGACAGTAATTGGTGATTTACACATTTAAACTAAAACAAGAAGTTTCGAATCATTATTTATAATTTCTATGCAATGAACAAGACGCTTTATTAGAACGCAGATAGACTGCACATTTATCATTTTCTAAGAACACAACTGACTTATACTTTAAAATCTTAGCAAATTTAAAACAATAATATTCATAGCCCAAATAAGATGAAAAAATAGTGATTTTCAAATGATAATGATATTACGGTAATATCAAGATTTGCTATTACCTACAGTAAATTTATAGCAAAATTATACATTTTGTAAGAGGCAAGATCTAAAGGATCTCTCCGTCCATCCGGTAATCAAATACTGTGACCCAATTATATGGCCGTGCTCGCTTACCTGGAACGTTTGTCCGAGTTACGTAGAAATAAGGTCAAACCACAAATTCAGCAACATTTACTGACAGACAACATTATATGTAAACTACCTACAACTGTCTGGAATTTCACTATTTGATAATTTTTATTGTAAATAATGAAATGTTATATAATCTGGCTAATCTGGATATGGGATACAAGGCGTTCTGTAACTTATCTTCACTACCAGTTATTAGTTTTTCTATTAGTGAATTACTAACTACCAGTATAACAATTCTAGTGTATTTAAATACATAGAAAATTGGACATTAAATAAAAATCCTGAACATTTTTTTACATTGCAAATATTATTATTAAATTACAAATTAACAAATATTATAATCAACTTATTCGCAATAAGCATACCCTAAAAATGTGCTATTAGATATTAGAAATAAACGATAAAATCTTTCCAATCAAACTGGAGAGATTTACGAGGCACGCGCGACCGGCCGTGAGCGGCCCGAACCGGTTATATCCGGCTTAATCCAGTTCGATGCGGAGCAGTCTGGAGCCAGTAATAGGCGTAATAGATGAGCGCGGTGTAAGCTCTGATTGCTTAGGCCCAGATATAAGAAATTAATGCTTCGGGTCTAAAAGGATTATATAAACAGTATTTAATATGCATGAATTGTGAATTGAAGGTATTTTACAGTCAAATCTGAAATGAGTTAATGCTAACAGAAAATGATTAAGATGAGTTCATTTTCAATAGAAATTCCATTTCTATTCACTAATTTCCTCCTCCTTTGGTCGTACGCTCACTGCTGAACATCGTGATGTTCATAATTATCTTGTTTCGATGTTTCGTGGACCAGCTGCCGCCATTTTCCGTGGTCTGAGCCACAGTGTATGGCTTTGTTCAGTCTGATGTTAAGTTGTTCGGACACCTGATCTGTCCATATTTTCGGGCTCCTACCTCTGAGTCTCTTGCCTTCCATCTTTCCGATTATCATGGGCTTCTCCAAGTTGTCGCTGGGTTTTCTGGCGATATGTCCGAAATACTTAAATATTCTTTGCAGAAATGTGTTTGTGTTAAATATTCACTTATGTTAAGATTGGGCCGGTATGATAGCCGAATATTTTAAGCAGAATTCCCATTGAATCCTAAAATTTTAAGTCATTTCAAACCGACTTAAAATTGCTGATATATTTTTAATTAAAATTAGATAAGTAATAAAACTGTGTTCTTGATCACATTTAGGCACAATTACCATTCGACATTAGGCACTTGCTATAAACTCCCTTACTCACTGAGTAGATTACACAAAAAACTTATCAAGGTAAAGTTAATGTAAAGCAAATACCTAAGGAAAAACCATCAAAGCAAACCCACACGAATGCTGAAACTGATTTAGGATGATTTATTAGCAAACATTTTGGTTAGCCGTATATCTTCAACGAAGGCTATTCTTATCAAATGATAACAATAATGATCGACAATCTAATGTGCCTATCGGAGCGTGATAGGGGCCATGATAATCCGCCATTATGACAACCCATAAAATGTATTTCTCCAGTTCCTTCCCTTTTTTGTGAGAGCTAAGTTGGCCGAATGCCAGTTTGCAGACTTCGAATACCTTTGGGATTATTACGGTGAACTCAGATTTCCTCGCGACGTTTTTCTTTGCAAAAGGAAGTGGTAATTACTTTCAAATACACTTTGACAGTTTGAGGTGCAAGAAGAATCGCTTTTGAAAAGCCTAAAATTTTCAACACATTGTCAATAATGAGTGGTTATTTTTTTCCATTGCAAACGGTAATGCCTAGGTTTGGCTCAAATATGGTGGAAAACCTTTAAGGAAATAACGCAGCGTGTAATAAACTAAATGTTAAAAAATCTATAGCTAAGCATTTTGAAAAATATTGACTAAAAAAAGTAATATTTTAACTTTAAAGAGCTAACTACCTTTGAGCATGAGTCAACCGCCAAACGACTCGCCGTGTTCCGGCTGAGGGTTGAGAGCCAGTTCTTTCTTTCTTTTTCTTCTCTCTTTCTTGGCCGGCAACGCATCAGTGGCGCCTTTGGTGTTGTTGATGCCCTTGTTGTCACTGATGTCCATGGGCGACGATAGCCACTTACGATCAGGTGGATCGTCAGCTCGTTTGCCGGCTATTTCCATAAAAAACATTTCAAATACTTAAACGTAAGTAAAACGTTTAAAAAGGCTTTGATTTTCTATGCAACACAATATTAATTCTATTTGATATAATTCAAATAATGTAATTGTATTTAAGGCAATGTTACCAACATGTTTTATTATTGAATTTCACATAGTATTTTCAATTTAAATTTCAACATTTTAAATACGTACACACAAATACATATTAAGACGAAGAACAATGAAAATCACTAATGTCAACAATAATTAAAACTTAAGTTGTTTCTTTTTTGTTATGGAAATAGCCGGCAAACGAGCTGACGATCCACCTGATGGTAAGTGGCTATCGTCGCTCATGGACATCAGCAACACCAAAGGCATCAAAGAGAGAAGAAAAAGAAAGAAAGAACTGACTCTCAAGCTCCCAGCCGGAACACGACGAGTCGTTTGGCGGCTGACTCATGCTCAAGGGTGGTAGCTATCCAGGCGAACCTCATGGAGAAATAATACTAGTAATAATGGTATTAATTAATAATTAAAATCAATATTACTAATATAATCCCTCGAGGGGTCCTACCACCAGCGGGCCGGATTTAGTCGCCTTTTACGACACCCATCTGGCGTGGGATTGGGGTTAGTATTCTAAGCCGCCCCAATACGGTGAACTATAATCAATACATAATATAATATATACAATATACAATAAGAAATATAATCAATACACTTATATTTTCTTCAGTCTGCTATTCACACTGATCTGCTAAATGACAGCCGACCATTTGAGAAGTGTTTCAATTTGTAAAGTAATTGAAATATTCTGTAACCCAGAATAATTTAAATTCACAGATCGTCGCTAAGATTCTCCGTTCCGCATTTAAAACAATAACCGCAACTGCCGAAGCGAAAGCTTTTTTAATAAATGATTACTCGTTCCGAGATCCGACACTGTTTGTCAAGGAGACTGAGAATCTTTTTCGGGAAGAGGAAGTAACGGAAAGGGGAGATCACAGAATAAAATATCAAGTAGAGCTGTCACCAAAACTTAAAGTCACTACGAATGGTGTATTCATGGAGGAAATTAGTATTTAGGAAATAAAGTGTGTGAAGTTACTTAGAACTTCTATAACAAGTGGAATATTTTCAATAGATCTATGAATTTTTGATATGTTAGAGTTCTTATAACCGATGTGCCTTCTTCTTCTAAACCAATTTAAAGTTGCCAGATATCTTGATTTTTTTAACATAATTATGCAGTTCTTAAGTTTGTTTGCTCTATGGCAGAGCGATAAATCGCGGCGATCCTCCGCAAACAATGTTTTTGAACGATATTAATGGTCCGTCCCCGGGGCATCCCCTGATATCATCTGTGTCATTCTTATTCTTTTGACGGATCGAAATAAAGTAAAATAATTCCGAGCTCGGAAGGGTTCTTATTTTCAATGTTATATGCTTGAATATGGATAAACTTCAAATTAGAATTCACAGAGAGCACAAAATTATATTTATGATTTCTAAAATAACAGAGCATAACGTATGTGGTTAACGGTGCGCTAGATATATCAAATTATATGAAAACATTTGAAGAAGCTCTAAAAAATAAAAGCCTTAATAGCAATAACAAAATATGGAAGGGAAAAGCAAAGCTGATTTTTTTCCACTGCGATGTGAATACGTCTATTATGAAATCGTACGCAGTACCGTAACACCTAAAGAATTAGTTACCTTGTATTTATCAGTTTTAAGTGTATAATGACTCGAACATCGATGAAAATAATTAATGTCTAATATTGACGTGACTGCGAATGTTGCGCCGCTGAATCGAAAACCTAGGCCCGTATTAATAATACTAAAGATTCGGTTTGAGATGCTAAAATACGTTATCGTATGTAAAAGTAACCTTTGTAAAATCTGAGATCGCGCTATTGAGCAGAGATTGGTTTATTAATAAGGACCCTGGTCCACCAAATCACAATTCCCGATAACCAATCAAAACAAGTCACCATCGCTATCGATTTATTCCCCAATTCTAATACGATTTACATTCAAATGAGCTTGTTGCTTACACCGACTGCTTATATTTAAGTAGTGGAGCCAAGTAACAGACCCTGAGGGCCTCTTCCGACATAATCACATCTTAATGGTCCGTCAGAATGGCTCCTTCGAGGCCCGCAACAGAATCAGTCCAATTGACTGTTTAATTTTCCAATGACAGTTCCATTTCACATAATGAGGTTTCAGCCAATCAACGTTTTTGCTTTATACTGTTTTATTCCTGCCTCTTGGGGTTCGTATCACGTAATAAAGTGAATTGGAGGCGAATTTCGTCTTTTGACAAGAAATAAAGTCCGTTTTAGTGGCTACCTATGAAATATAGAAAAAGAATTTTCTATATCGATCATTAAATTACAACACTATCGCATTTCTACATTGACATCACTGACACACTGAACACATTAGAAGTCTTAATAAAATAATATAAATAAAAAGGTTTAACTGCAATAAATCTAGATTTTTTTTTCGAGAGTTTTTCACACGTTTCACCTCAGTCTCTGCATCTGCCTCCGCCTACGCTAAGTAAACCTCCGTTACAACCCTAATTTAGGAATTAAATAAGTACAATAATTATATTTTAATTACGAACAAAAAATACAGTTAGTATAATAATGTGCAAATAACTCTTTAATATCAATACTAATAGATAGTATTAGAAAGTAATATCGATAAAATTATTCAGCGATTTCGTAATAATTGTGCAAATTTTTAAAAAATATACAAGGTATTCCTTGCTACATATATTTTCATACTAACTGCAAGGTTTCAAGATTCTTTTTCTCGATAAGTATTCGAAACCCGTGGCGCTTAACGAGACCCTTACGATTGAGGACAAAACAAATTATTATCTTGTAAACAAGGTAATCGAATAGAGAGGGTCACCCGGTTGGCTCTTAAGGGCCGCCCTGATGTAAGTCCGCACAATACAACTGTTAAAAGGGCCATATTTTTAAAGGGGACTACCTGTTAAGGTGATACTTATGAATCACTGGGGTACCATTTCTGATATAAAAACGTTTACAAGTTAAACAGCGCTATTAAAGCAACAGAATTTGGCCCATATTCAGAAATAGTAGAATTAGTAGCATTCATTTACAATATTTCACGAAAACATTAATCACTGGTTCAAGTTTGAAAAATAGCACGGACATGACATTTTTATAAAACTATTTTATTTGAAAGCGAATTTACCTGCCGTAATTACAATGGCATAACTGCGATATATGGATGTGGTACCACATTAATACGTATACAGAAACCAAGCTACAAACAAACTAAATGGTACTGCACGTAAGAAAAAGTTTAAAATTACGTTACGCGATTTATGCAAAGCACGAAATAAAGAAATTGAAAAATTTGTGAAGAGTACAAGTTTTGAAATAACTTCAGCTCTCGTAAGTTCCTACGGAACAACATGCTTTGTACACTGCACCTTCGTTCGGTGAAGTTGTCGCAAATTTGGCCAAAACGTTAATTTAGGCAAACGACCGCGCAGTCTCCGCGGTAATTAAATAAAAATACCTCTCCCTACAAGTTACCGTGTCGTGCGAATGTGTACAATTACACTCATGGCCTAATAAAATGTGATAGCGGTAGGTGAGGGTGAATTTTTTGCCATGTTACATTCGTAGTAACGTCTGGTAATGCAATAATGTTAAGGTAATGTAATAATGGTAAATTGCTTTTCCACGAATTTATTACAAGAGAAATTAGTTTTGGAAAATTAATTATTTTAAAGAAAGCTGTGATGTTCAATCTAGTTCAAGTAGGAGTTTTTTGTACTTTCTTGGAGGTATGTAGATAAAGGTCCAACAACTAATCGTTTTGATGCTACATAAATGAACTACTGTTCGCTTGTAGTATTGAACCTTCGTGTAACTCTGGTTTACCGTTTTCATCTGTAGACAACGCACACATAAATGTTTGACCTACAATAGGTGTAGAGGCAACGACGACTACTCGCAAACTAATTAAATGCTACAATAATCACTTAAGAAGATAATTCAAATACTCAAGGCAAAAAAAAACCATATAAACACTACACATTGAGATTGAAAATGAAACAGCTACATTTTTCAATCACGATTTCTATCGCAAACGCCACATGAGTTTCTTATTTGGTCGTTTATTCTTCCTTCGACTAGCGGAGTGAGGATAAAAGGAAATAATTCCGCATTCGCACTGCGGACTGGAGGTTCGGAGGCTATCAATTCAGTTCGTCCAGACACCAGATAAATACAAAAAACGTGCCAAGTACGAGTTTGATCTTCGGTTCATGGATTCGAGGTCCAAACTTATTTATAAATATTGTTTTACGATATAACATCAAAATTTGTATTGCTGTCAATTTTTCTAGTGGTGGTCACACATCACGGTCATGATCTTGATCCAGGATTGAATCATGATCGATGAATTTCATGATTCGATGGTCGAGCAGGACTATTTCTCCAGAGAGTTACGATTGGTATGAAAGGTCTTTGTGTTTGGCGATAAAGTGGTTACCTGATCTCTATGGATAGATATTAATGCCTGTGTTGCAATGAATACTCAGTTATACCACGATATTATAAAATGAACCGTAAGTGTTTGGTTTATAAAACAATCATTATAATATGTTCACTAGGATAAAATTTTACAATGATAATAGTAGAATTAAATAATAGCTGTTTATATAATATTTACATCTTCAAAGAAATCAGCATTTTTACTTGAACCGTGCGACAGTTTCAGAATTAATTAAATTAAATTAATCATCTTTATTACTTGCTGATCTCAAGATTGCAGGCCACTGTATATTGCCAAGTGCGTGTTGGCAGAATTAGCTATCCACGCGAGATTTTTGAAGAATTCTCGTAATGGTATGCAGTATTCTATAAGATATTAAACCTGAACAGAAACAAAAAAAATTAAATACCAAAAATAATGTGATTAGCAACTAAATTATTTTATCAATGTTAGTATTATTAATATGAAATTGATGTAATTTATTTACAGAAATATTGCAAAATAAAAACAAAATTTGGTTCACATTGTTTATGTCTTGTCCCGTGACATTTTAAATATCCTGAAAATAGAAGTGATTCTAATTATCCTAGTGCATGTTACATTTGAAATTAATTATCTGCATTCCATTCCTGCCTGAACTGTTGAAAGTGAAATTCCGATTATGGATGACCGTTGTTAAACAGCTAGATGTCTTGTCCATTGTAATCTATACTAATCTATACTAATATATAAAGAGGAAAGATTTGATTTTTTGTTTGCATTGAATAGGCTCCGAAACTACTGAACCGATTTCAAAAATTCTTTCACTGTTGGGAAGCTACACTATCCCCGAGTAACATAGGCTATATTATATTCTCAAAAAATTAGGGATCCTTAATAAAACTCCAATAAGTTGTAAAAAAATAAGAAAACCGAAGCAAAGCGAGGGCGGTTACTCGTGATTAATAAATTTAATTGATTTAACTTTTCCAATTTACCTATCCATCCATCCATCCATCCATCAGCCCATAGAGGTCCACTGCTGGACATAGGCCTCCCCTAACTTGCGCCACTCTGACCTGAGCCTTCTGAATCCAGCGGATGCCCGCTGTCTTCTTCAGATCGTCAGTCCACCTGGTCGGGGGGCGTCCTATGCTCCTTTTTCCGAGACGTGGGCGCCATTCGAGGACCTTTCTTCCCCAACGGTTATCGGTCCTTCGCACTATGTGGCCAGCCCATTGCCACTTCAGCCGGCTAATTCTTTGAGCTATGTCGGTTACCCTTGTTCGTCTACGGATCTCCTCATTTCTGATGCGATCACGTAGAGAAATACCGAGCATAGCCCTCTCCATAGCCCGCTGCGCAACTCTGAGCTTGTGGATCAGGCCAATAGTAAAGCACCACGTCTCGGATCCGTATGTCATCACTGGCAACACACACTGCTCGAACACCTTCGACTTCAGGCACTGAGGAAGTGTTTTGGACGACAAGATATGACGCAGTTTCCCGAACGCAGCCCATCCGAGTTGGATTCTACGAGTGACTTCTTTCTCGAAGTTGGACTTACCCATCTGGATCACTTGTCCCAGGTAATTGTATTCGTCTACAACTTCAAGAGCAGCGCCGTCAACAACAACCGGTACGGGTGTGACATGGACATTCGACATGATTTTCGTCTTGTCCATGTTCATCTTAAGACCCACCCGTTGTGAGGCGCTGTTCAAGTCCCCGAGCATTGTACCAAGTTCTTCCAGGGAACCCGCCAGGATGACTATATCATCGGCATATCGCAAGTGTGTGATGTATTCGCCATTGATGTTAATGCCACGTCGTTTTCACTCCATCAGCTTGAACACATCTTCCAACGCAGCGGTGAACAGTTTTGGGGATATGACATCCCCTTGCCTGACACCTCTCTGCAGTTGGATGGGGTTCGTTGCTGTGTCGTGTACTCTGACGGACATGGTGGCAGATGAGTACAAACACTTCAACACCTCGATATACCGGTAGTCGATCCGGCACCGCTGGAGAGAATTTAGTACCGCCCAGGTCTCGATAGAATCAAAGGCTTTCTCATAGTCCACATAGGCAACACACAACGGCAGATTATACTCCTCGGTCTTTTGTATAATCTGCCGCAGTGTGTGTATATGGTCTATGGTGCTGTAGCCTTTTCGGAATCCTGCTTGTTCGGGAGGCTGGAAGTCGTCAAGCCTGCGTGCAATGCGATTTGTGAGCACCCTCGAAAACAGCTTATAAACGTGGCTCAGAAGTGCAATGGGCCTGTAGTTCTTCAAAAGGGCTTTATCGCCCTTCTTGAAGAACAGCGTCACCACACTTCTGCCCCACGCTTCCGGGGTAGTTCCAGTGTTAATGACGGAATCGAACAGTTTTTGGAGCGCCACTAGAAGGGGTTTCCCTCCAGCTCTTAGAAGCTCGGTTGTGATTCCGTCATCTCCCGGTGCCTTGTTGTTTTTAAGCTGTTTGAGAGCCTCTCTAATCTCATACAGGCTGACGTCCGGGATATCCTCTGTGTAGTGTCGGGTCAGTTTAGCTCTCTTATCGCTCTCCTCGCTAGGAGGTGGAGCTTGAGAGGAGGCATACAACCGTCCGTAGTATCTCTCAGTCTCTCTCAGAACTTCCGGTTTCGACGAAACCATGGTGCCGGACTCGGTCTTCAACCTCGTAAGCTGACTTTGCCCAATGGACAGATCCCCGGCGAACACTTTGGAGCCCTGGTTTCGCTCAATTGTGTTTTTTACACGATTTGCGTTGTGTTTTCGCAAATCGCGTCGCCTGCACTTGGAGATCTGCTCATTGAGCCGTCGGTACTCACTCATAGAGGTTGGAGACTGCACACATAGTTCTCGTCGATCCCTCATAAGACCGAGAGTTTGTTCTGAGAGAACCTGAGATCTACCACTAGGGTGGGTCTTGAAGTACTTCGACCCTACCTCGTGGACAGTTGTTACCATCCTGGTGTTAAACTCGTCCACGGACGTGCACGATTCTAGGCACGCAAAACGGTTTTGCAGCTCAAGTTGAAAGTTCTCGGATCCCTGGATTTGGACGGATGTTGGGCGAAGCGTAGACTTCATCAGGCGTGACCGTTCCAGCTTCAGGTCGATATTTAATGTGCCTCTCACAAGACGGTGATCGCTTCCGGTTTTGAACCTGCTGATCACAGAGACATCATTAAATATGTGCCGTTTGTCTGCCAGAATGAAGTCTATCTCGCTTTTCGTGGAACCATCAGGACTTATCCAAGTCCACTTGCGTTGTGGCTTCTTTCTGAAGAAGGAGTTCATCATAAAGAGATCTTCCTTCTCCAAAAAGTTGGCCAGCAAGTGTCCTCGGTGGTTCCGTCGTCCAATTCCGTAGGGACCCACTTTCCTCTCGGCGCCACTTTGCGTGCCCAGCTTCGCGTTGAAGTCCCCCATCACAACATTGAAGTGAGCTTTAGAGGTATGTATGGCTCTACTTATGTCCTCATACATAACCTCAACCTCGTCGTCGGGATGTGTCGAAGTCGGCGCATATACCTGTACAACCTTCAACGAATACCGTTTGGATATTCTGAGTGTAAGGTACGCTACCCTGGCCGACACGCTCCCGACTTGCACAATGTTGTTGACGAGGGACTTGTGAACGAGAAACCCGACACCACCTTGGGACAGGTGTTCGCCCTCCCGGTGATAGAACAAGTTTCCGGATTTGAGTATTATCGTGTCCTCCCCCTGTCTTCGGACTTCAGATAAACCCACAATACTCCAGTTTAACTTGTCTATCTCTTCTTCCAGCTCTTTTACCTTGTCGTCTGTCCTCAGTGTCCTGGTGTTGTATGTTGCCAGGTGCAGAAGTCGTCGTTTGGATTGGTAGCGCGATCTCTGCCGGCGATTCTTAGCACCCCCTGCCCCGCCGTTACCATAGCCGCTACCGTAACTAGGAATAGCGGGGCTGCCGGGGACTGGGGGCCGAGGCTCATTTGTGACAAACATGCGGGGGTTTTAGCCGATATAATTTACCATAATTTACCTATAGAACCCTGAAACACTAAGAAGAAACCCTCTGGGCACGCTACCTTACCTTTGAATAAAACTCACTCGTAATAAATAAACATAGAGTTCAATTTACATTGAAAAATTCATCGGAGCAGGTTTACTCATGTTTACATCCGCGGTCAAACAGAATGGGGTGCGGCCAAATAAAAACAGATCTGCTTCGTTAAAGCAAATTTACATTTTTCTTGTCGGGTTTATATTTATATAGGAGTATCGACTGTCACACTGCGTCGGGATTAAATATATTAGATTAGGTAGCGATTGTTTTCACTGTGAAGACCTTACACTAGACCTGAGTCACGCTATCGAAGGTTTTAACCGACTTCAAAAAAGGAGGAGGTTCTCAATTTGACTGTATTTTTTTATGTTTGTTACCTCAGAACTTTAGACTGGGTGAACCGATTTTGATGATTATTTTTTTAATCGAAAGCAAGTGCTTGTCATGTGGTACCACATAAATTTGAACGAGATCTGACAAGTAGTGTTTGAGTAATTTTGAAGTCGGTTATTTTTTGTTACTAAAATTTAGATTATCTAAAACGCACATTATAATAAAGAACCAAACACATTTGGGGAAGGGACGCTTATAATGAAGTACGACAAAGTTCTGAAGAATTGTTTAATTAAACTTTTACAGTGCACTGGTTATGCATATGAATAATATATATACTAGACACGCCCTATACCCTACTATCTACCGCCGTGCCCGGGTGACGACTGGCGCAACCTAATTACGCCTCGTCCATGCAGTTACAAAACTGCATTGTGTGCTGTTATGTACAGAGTTGTGCGCTGGTGTCGCTAGATGACGCCTCGCTTGATGATCGAATGAACTAGTCATTCGATCATCTATTCGATTATTGTATTATACGATTACTCGATTATACCGGACCGAACTCGGTACAAGATAGGCAGTCTACGCCAGGATCTCGGGGCAGACGGCTGTGTCCGCGGAGTGTTGTGCGTACTTACAGTGAATATTATAATACTTATAATATTGATTTATTATAAGTATTAATACTCGTATAAATAATAATACTCGTGGTTCGTTGAACATAACATTGGCGACGAGGTTGAAGAACGACCAGTGGATTAAATTCGATTCGCTGTTGAAATACCTAAGGTATACAATGTTATCAAAGAATAATAATATTAGCGTGTGAACGTGCGTGATTATGTGATCGCGCAGATACGAGCCACAAACATGTAAGTACCTGGAATATTTTTAGAAAAAATCTAAACTTCTACAGCGTTCATTATTACAGTGTAACAGTCTAACCTTTATCAAGCTTACAGCAAACAATTAAGGCTAAAAAGTGTAAACTGTTGCAATTATTTACTGGTATTTATTTAATAATAAAATATTTATTACTAAAATAATACATTTTCTAATTATTGCTTCCCGAGTAATGCATACCAAAACAAATATAAGTATTGCTTGGATGTAAGCGTAAGGATCACCATTAAATTTTTATTACGTCTGAAATACACTTTTATAAGGACAAAGACAATATTATTCATTACACGTGTATAGGACGTACACAAAAATATTTTAAATAATGCCTACTAGATTTCGAACAGCAAAATATACCTGTATGCATTAGTCTAGGAAAACAAAGGAATAATAAGATAAAAAGTGAGTTATCCATATTATTTTTGTATTATTTGCGTTACACTACAATTATATTCACCTGAATAACATTCTTGGTATTCAGTAAATGCAAATTAATGTACTTTTTAGGACTCATAAAGTAAAACCTATTATAACAAATTATAGATAATAATAAGATAATCTTGGAGACAAGAGGTCTATACAAATCAGTACACTGTGCATCATAAAAATACCATATATTCTAAAAATAAAAATAAAAATAAATAAAATAAAAATACCATATATTCTAATGGCTTTTACAAAATACAAATAACATTAAACACGTTATTTAATTGTAATTGAGATAAACAAAATTATAGAGCACATCATTGTGCAAGAGTGCAAACTTACAAGTAATATATCACAATATTTCGTCTTTATTGCCCTCGACCTATTTTACTCACTGAAAAAGGGAGGGTATGCATAAAATGCCTATCAATGGAATCAAAGATAATTAATTATCATTTGTTGTTATTCCACACCAAACCATGACTACGCTATTGTAAATATCCTTTAAATAGAAGTCATTCTCATAAACATTTATCTAAAGGAATAAAAGTGTTCTGATGATGCACAGATACCTACTTCTGCTACAAAATTATATAATGTTTGAAGTCTGGCAAAATGCACGGCATAAAAGGTCAAGCACAAAGAAATTAACAAATTACATCATACACATCACATGACATCATTATTTATACATCATATAATGTACCACTTCGATAATTCGAAGACACGCATTTTCAAAGAGGAATATGCGAAGAAAGTACATATGTTATAATTTAACTCCGGTTGAAACTAACAAGTGCCCTAAACTTCATTAATGTCTAGTCACTGAACAACATCAACAAAACATGTATAAACACGCAATAATTCAAATAATTCGAACAAAGCATCAATTCGCTTCTTACAGATTCGATGTGTGCCAATATGTTCCTGTTAAAACTAGCAAGTACTTTAATTAAGACTAAAAAAAAAAAAGTGTTGATTTTTTTCGAAGCTATTTCACAATCATCTTCATGTTAAAACTGCTTGAAGATCTGTTGGTGGGAATTATTGGTGAAAAAATTAAATCCAAAAATTCACACGAGTTAATTCACTTGACAGTTCAAGATCTATTTACTTTTAACATTAATAGACTTTCACTATAAAGAGTGTATCTAAAACCATATTTGCTAGTCTTAACAGAGTGACAAAAAAATGTACTGAAAGATAGTATCTGTTTCCTATAACTACATGCAACTGGTGTAACAGTAACATCACAGGAAATAATAGTTGTTTCCCACTTTATGGTAAAGGCCAATGGTGAAAAAGTGACATAAGGCTAAGAAATAAGGGACAATAAAAAGGAATTTACACACTGAAGTGTTCAACAGTACTACAGTGTGACTTATCATAAGAGATCTTTTATAGGATCCAACTACTTCCGAAATCAATGTCACATTGAACAGTGCCACATTAGTAGTGTAATGCTCACCGTGGTCAAACCACAAAATGGGAAATAATGGGATACGACATCATTTGGAACAATAACATAATGAGACAAATTATATTGAATGAATATTTTGATTAGTTTGTTTTGTAAAATAAATAAGGAAAATTATAACTTTATTGCACTCCAACATTACTCGTAGCATAGGTACAATAACTAATGCTAAAACAGCATTTCCTTCCGTGGAACCGACGTAAATATTAAAATATGACAAAAGCTCACTGTTTAACAAAGTTTAAAGTAATAGTAATCTCTCCCTCCTGGTTATTGCACTGAAATGACAATGTCAGTTGGTGCTGGTACTAACGAGATACTATAAAAAAACATTAAAATATCCCACGTTGGTGGTAGCTGTGGTAGTACGATGTGAAGATAATTCCCATTATAATCGACCACATTTCACCGATATGAAATCGCTGCATGAAATAACAAATTTCAGGTTTTCAGAAAGTTACCCCAATCAATATGAATCACAGATATCAAGTAAAAAGATGATACTTTTTCGGCATCAGAATTCAATTATTATGAAAGGAATCTGTAAATCTGTTTTATAATAGTTCGTTACAGAAGAGTAAGTATATGTTCACATATTCGAGTCAGATTATGACAAAGTATGACAAACGACAGCAGTTATGAGTTCATGATAACGGACTCGACTTTTATGATAATTATTTAAAAAAAATACAATTCTTATACAGTATCATCCACATTCATTTATTGGATACATTATTATTGGAAAAATAACGATTCATCCATGTGGCAATGAGCACTAACAGACTCAGAAGATCATAGTATTTTCATCTTATATCTTGCAATAGTTAATCTTTTTGAGCTGCCGAAAAATAAAGGAAAATATGTGAGGTTATGATTTTGTCTCCATAGTAAAGAGACAATGAGACACTACATCGAGCTCAGTAGTATCTACTAACAAAATACAAAAAATTAGGTAACTATATATTATTTTATTACATTTATTTTAAAATATGAATAAAGGAAAAGATAAATGCTAAGTAATCTGTGAGAGATCTTGTGTCTAAACTAAGCCTTGATTGATACAAATACTTATTTTGCTCAAAATATTTACATACATTAGAAAACCAATTTAATTTTAATTGTTGCTACGCAGATCGTGTTTTGAATAAAACGTATGTTTCCTATTTTTGAAGATTATATTTAAAAAAAAGAACATATTATATAATCTAGTGGTCCAATAAACACAAATATTAATAAATTAAAAGGCAATTGTCAATGAAAAACAAATATCAAGAAAATAAATTCTTACTGCACTCGATGCAAGTCAATTGTTCCAAGTTCCCACGAAGTTCCAACGATCTAATATCCTTAATCCAATGACCGAAATATGGGTAATCAAGAAGAAACATTAACAAAATAATATTTTGTTATAAGGATATATCCTTCGAGGATATCTCAACGCCCAATAACTGAAGGTGGCCGAGGTATTTCAGGAATACATTCTGAAGAGTAGCAGTCAAGATGAACGGACGTTGAAGTGAATGAAGTGCCGTTGAATCTCACAAGGCAATCAAGTAAACAAGCAAAAAATTGTAAGTAGAGTAATCAAGTTTGCTGAATTGATAATTTAATTGGGTATTAGGATAAATATATCTTCAGCCATTTTGTGGGGACCAGTATGAGAATACTGGGCGGTCAACAGATTAATTTACTCAGTCATTCGAGACGAAAATGTTAATTATGGGTAAAATTACCTTAGTTATTCATCCACATTATGGTTTGAAATTTCACCATCTACCATTCACAGATTAACCGAACATCAACTGGGATAGATCTAGGCTGTGTTTTTGTGATTGTGTGATTTAAAAGCCAGTTTAATTTCCTAATCAATAACTGTTAAGTAAAATAAAAAATAGACTAGGTCAGCATCAGGATTCCACCAGGTTCACTCCAAAAGACACAATAAAATTGCAAAGGAGCAACTCGGCGTAAAAATTCTATATTTCAGTGTGCTATGTTAATGGATCAAAATAATGATAACATTAAATTCTTATTAATTACATAAATTACATTAAAAAACTGTCAGCTCCTGGCTGTTTGTCCTCCATTGCGCACCGCTTCCCGCTTAGCACCTGTGGATGTGGCGTCTTGATGATGGTACACGTCCTTGGTAACAGCAACAGTGACGATGTGTTTCCAGGTATGGACTTGTGACAATATGTGAAAACCCCACAATGGAACATCGTGTGGCAGACCTAACAGCATCTTTCTATCGAGCAGGTGATCTTCCACTTTTCATCTACGTGCCTTAGATCACTAGACGTTCTAAACAGGCGATCTTACTTCGTAATCTAATAACTTTCTATGTTACAGGTTTCGAGCAGTATTTATAGTTTTTTTGATGTGAAAACATATAGTAGACAATGATATTATTATCATTAAATTACGGACACCGATGTGCATTAGTCCTTGGTCAAAACCTTTTTGTAATATATATATAAATATCATTAAACAGCGTATATTAAGCTTTCCACCAAAGCAGCTGTTTATAGTTAATTTTTATTACTACCTTGTTACTACTATCCAAAAAAAAAGAAAAGATAATATGATTAGGGAACAGGTATTTGAAAATATCTAATAAATGAAAATTAGTTTCAGGCTTTCCAGCGAAGTAACATCAATATAAGGATTAATATAACTGGCACAAGATCCAGGAAGAATATTGTACATAATATTATAGAGTAGAAAAGTAACAGAATTTGGAACGTTGGAAAAATAAATTATAAAGCTGTGTATTGTTTAAATCTGTCGAAATTAGATCTACTATATGTTTGCTCAATTGTGTCAATAAATTAATTACATATAAATATAGTCACATGTATTATAAACAAAATAAATTAAAAAAAAGGAAGAGATGTTATGTACAGAGTTGTGCGCTGGTGTCGCTAGATGACGCCTCGCTTGATGATCGAATGAACTAGTCATTCGATCATCTATTCGATTATTGTATTATACGATTACTCGATTATACCGGACCGAACTCGGTACAAGATAGGCAGTCTACGCCAGGATCTCGGGGCAGACGGCTGTGTCCGCGGAGTGTTGTGCGTACTTACAGTGAATATTATAATACTTATAATATTGATTTATTATAAGTATTAATACTCGTATAAATAATAATACTCGTGGTTCGTTGAACATAACATGTGCAATTCTCTGCTACAACAACCCCTTCCTTTTTTGAAAAAAAATGAAATTGTTCAAACGATTACAACAAAATAGAAAAATATATAAAGTAGCTTCCAGAGTGCACAAAACGCAGTTGCAGTGCGAGCAAAATGCTGATAGCGCAGTAGACTGCAACTCTACACTGGTATTACAACATGATATATTCAAAACAATATTATTATCTATGTTCTAACTATGGGCACAGTTTTCTACGAATACAACAAAGGATAGATAAATCGTAAGTATAGGTATGCAATGTATGACATAAAATATAATTAATATTTTATACATTAGTTATGAAAACAATAAATGCATAAAATTACATCGTTTACATTGAACCTGAGGCATTTTATTTTATTTTATATAACTGAAAAATTGACACTGAATTACGCATATGAATATGAACAAATCTATACAAAAATTTGTAAATTAATTAACTGACTAACTAACTTTATCGACTAGTTAGTAGTAACTTAGCTACATTTTAATTGTATATATAATTAAATAGTTATAAGATTCGAGTAACAAAATGTCATGACGCAACGACTATTCACTAAATCATTGATCAATAATTCAAAAGTTTTACGCGTATGTGGTGACGGGATGCACGGGAACTGGAACCGAACCCGGCGCGGGCGTGGCCGGTTGCACCTGGATGTGCGCGAGCGGCGGTGCCGCCGCGGCCGGTGCGCGCTGGCATGTCGCTATCTGCCGCTGTAGCCACTTCCTGCCGCGGTTGCGGCAATATCGCCACAGGACGTACAGTGTTACCACCACGAAGAAACAAACCATGGCCACCATGAATATGTTTTGCCTTGACATGTGGGCCTCCACCGCGCTACCGTTCTGCGCGATCACTACTTGCTCTTTCGACTGATTTTTACCCATTGTAATAATCATGAGCCGCGTATTGTCACACAAAAATCGAAACGTAAATGATAAAACATTTCATATTTATCTACACGTTAACTACCTTTTTGCGTCATAACCTAATTTGTTACTTAAATTTACAAATTATATTTTCGTAAATTGCAATTAAACAAATACTTTATGCAAAATAAACATATGAAAAACAATTGTGAAACATCGTTACTTATAACTGATGATTAGTTATTGTCACACATAAGGTATTTGCTATATCAAAAGCGAAACTATCTTACGCTATAATCAAGTGTAATACAATTTATCATAAGTAGTCTATTGGATCTTAACAAAATATTGCTAATATTTGTAATGCAAGTATAATTAAATAATAATGCAAGTAAAAATTCATGTGAAAAATATTTTCTCATCACGGTTTGAACGTGTGACGTTCAACGAAAATCATATATTAAAACGCACAGGAGCGCGTACTACACGTCCACTCCTAGTTTTTTTACAAGAAGTATTCGTAAGATTACTTGATGTGTTTACGTTTTCAAAGGTTATATCGCCAAACTGAGTCGTAGGAGTGTCATCGGATATGTTACGTTCCGTATGCTCCTCGTTCAGCGTATAAGCGGGTTTCAACCGATCTATTGAAACAGTTATGCGTCTCGTAGGCAATTGAACTTTATAAACCTTATTACCTCTACTTAAGACTCGGAATGGTCCGTCATAGGGAGGCTGTAATGGTTTACGAACAGCATCATTTCGAATAAAAACAAATTCACACGATTTAAGATCCGGATGGATGAATATCGTACGTGAATTTCTCTGTCTATCTGGGACTGATCTCAATTTACCTATATTACTTCGTATTTCAGTAACTAAAGTGTGAGGGTCTGACGATTCTGACTTTCTAGAGTCAAAAAATTCGCCTGGTAGCCTCAAGGTACATCCATACGTTAACTCAGCAGCCGAAATTCCGGTATCGCTACGTAACGTGCATCTAAGCCCTAATAGAATAGTCGACAGTTCATCCTGCCAGGATGTAGAGTCTAAACGAGCCTTAAGGGCAGCCTTGAGTGATCTATGAAACCGTTCCACCGCGCCATTGCTTTGCGGGTGATAAGGTGTGCTCCTGATCCTATGGATCCCCATACATTTCATCAACTCAGAAAACAGGTTGCTTTCAAATTGTCGTCCCTGATCGGATGTTAAATATTGACAAATGCCAAATCTAGTAAACCATCCGTCATATAACGCTTTAGCTACGTTTTCTGCGGTTATATCGCGAAGTGGGAAAGCTTCAGGCCAATGAGTACACCGATCTACTACGGTTAGTAAATATCTATAACCGTCAGAAGTGGTCGGTAATGGACCTACAATGTCAGTATGTATGTGTTCAAAACGTCCGGCCGGCGGGAATTGACCCAAAAATGAAACGGTGTGACGTTGAACCTTAGCTCTCTGGCATTTAATACAAGCCTTAGCCCATGTTTTTACGTCCTTATTCATACCTGGCCAGAAATATCGCTGGCCCACTAACTTACGTGAGGTGTTAATACCTGGATGACTCAAGTTATGAATTAAACTGAAAGCCAATTTTCTAAATTTATCCGGTAAATAAGGTCTAACATTTCCGGTTGATACATCGCAATAAATTTGAGTATCACTGTTAGGTATAAATATCTTTTTTATTATAACAGTGTTATTGTGACTACTACTTTGAATGTATTGTGCAAAGTCTGCGTCCTCGGCCTGCGCGGTTGCAATTTCTACGAAATCTAATGCACCTGGGCATGTTATTGTTTCAATTCTACTAAGTGAATCTGCAACAATATTATTTTGTCCGTTAATATACTGAATGTCCGTAGTGAACTCGCTAATATACATAAGTTGTCGAATTCTTCTCGGCGTTTCTTTATCACTAGCTAATTTGGAAAATGCAAAAGTTAATGGCTTATGATCGGTATAGACAGTCAATTGTCTACCTTCGAATAATTTACGAAAGTGAATGATAGCTAAATAAATTCCTAGCAGCTCACGATCATACGTACTATATTTAACTTGCGTAACTGAAAGTTTACGTGAAAAATAGCCTAAGGGTTGCCAATGACCATCAACAAACTGCTGTAAAACGGCTCCAACAGCAATGTTAGAAGCATCTGTCATTAACCCTAGCGGTGCGTCAGGTGTAGGATATGCCAAAGTGGCTGCGGACTGGAGGCTTTCCTTACACTTAATAAAAGCGTTATTAGCTTCATCGGTCCATATGATTTTAGACTTGTCATTTTTCTTAGCTTTAGGTAAACATTTAATAAGATCCGCCTGATACGTCATTGCGCTAGGCATGTGTGGGCGGTAGAAATTGACCATGCCAATGAAACGACGGAGTTCGCATACCGTTTCCGGTCTCGGGAACTCCAAAATTGCCTGGACTTTATCATTAGAGGGCCTGATACCTTCTACAGTTATGTCGTGACCTAAAAATTCGAGTTTATCTTTACCGAAAGAACATTTCGACAAATTAATTGTTATACCAAAGTCATTCAATCGTTGAAAAAGAGCCTCGAGATGCTGTTTATGTTTCGCGCTTGTTTCGCTGGCAATTAGTATATCGTCGATGTAACAGAATATAAAATCGGAACTACTCTCGAAGGTTCCATCCTCCCGACGTATACCTAAACCTTGTAAAACCGTGTTGTTCATGAAGCGTTGGTAAGTCTGCGCAGCGTTAATAAGTCCAAAACTCATCCTAGGAAACTCAAATAAACCGAAACTTGTGATGATGGCAGTCTTTTCAACGTCTTCAGGGGCAACAGGTATACAATGATATGCTCTATTTACGTCAATTTTACTGAAAATACGTTTTCCTGTTAGAATGTAGGTGAAATCATGCAATCTGGGTATTGGGTATCTGTCCGGCTTCGTGACGGCGTTAAGCGCCCTATAGTCCCCACAGGGTCGAATCTCTCCGTTCTTCTTGGGAACCACATGTAACGGACTAGACCAGGGGCTCTTCGAAGGTCGGCAAATTCCCAATTCCTGCATAATACGAAACTCTTCACTAACCTTTTTATATCTATCAGGAGGCAGGGGGCGGGCGCGCGCATGCACGGGCGGCCCCGTCGTCTCTATATGGTGAAACACTGTATGCTTAGGGGTTTCCTTGAAAGACACAGGTTTCGTTATATCAGGATACTTCAATAAAAGGTCAGAGTATGGATGTGATTCATCTACCGTGCTTAAACTAGGCTGTGTACAAGTAACTATTGAACCTACTATATTCAAATTAGTAATTTGATCTACCAATCTACGCTTGCTAAGATCCACTAGTAATTTATGATGTAATAAAAAGTCTGCGCCTATAATAGGCTGATTTACTGCCGCTAATACAAATGTCCAACGATAGGGTCTACGTAATTTTAAATCTAACACTAAAGTCTTTACACCAAAAGTTTGAATTTCTGTACCATTTGCTGCATACAATTTATACTTAAAATTATTAACAGTACTAATAGTTTTACTACGCGCGGGAAGCACAGAAATATTTGCTCCCGTATCAACTAAAAATCTGAGGCCGGAGTTAAAGTCCGTAACACATAATCTATTGCTACTTACACCGTGAGTACAGTCACCCGACACTGGCTGTACTTCGCTCAGTTTTCCTTCTTCCAGCTGCAGGGCGGAATGCACTTGCGCGCATTCTCCTTGTAGCGGTAGTGGTAGAAACACTGCCAGTCAGGTCTCTTTCCCTTGCGCGTGGCACTGGTGTGCGGTGCTCTGGTCTGGCTCTGACTGCGTCCTCGAGTGCGCTGCCTGGACCGCTCCATACGACCAATCCGCTCGTTAATCTTCTTAATCTCCGCGATTATCATGGAGGTGTCGCTCGCCGGCAGTGCTGCTGTCCCGACCTCGGCGATGGTACCGCTTCTTGTGGTCTCCATGACTTTGTCCGCGACCCTTGCAAGCACGTCGAGCTCCGCTGACTCTGTCACCGATATGATCCCTCGTACCGCTGTTGGCAGGTGGCTCTGCCACAGGATCTTCAACGTGTCATCCGGAAGTTTCGCCCTGGCGAGATCCCTCATCCGTCTCAGCAGCTGTGACGGTCGTTGATCTCCCAGCTCCATCTCGCTGATAAGCTTCTGGATCTGACGGGTCTCAGACTCCTCGTAAACCGTCAATAATCTCTCCTTCAGCGCGTCGTACTTTCGTGAGTCCGGGGGCTGCATCAAAATGTCCGTGACCTGTTGGATGGCCTCTTTCGACAGCTTCGTGATAATGAGGTTGAATTTGGCCTCATCCGACAGCTTTTGCGGTGCGAGTATGGCTTCAACCTGATAGAACCATAACCTGGGCTGGTCCAACCAAAATTCCGGAACCCTCGATGAAACCGTGATTGCAGCCATGTCGGTCTTGACTTCTTCCTTCACAGGACCAGGTACTTGTGATTGTTGCGGCAAACCAGGGACCGGCGGGTTCATGTTGATCGATAGCGACGCGGAAAATTTTGTGTGTAAAGTCCAAACAATATGGCGAGAGCGCGTGGGGCACGGCGGTAAAAAATGTGAGTCGTCACCTAAGTTAAGTTCAGTTTTAAAGTTCGCTCACTAAAAAAATAATGTTCAACGCGGGGTCACCACTTTGGGGAAGGGACGCTTATAATGAAGTACGACAAAGTTCTGAAGAATTGTTTAATTAAACTTTTACAGTGCACTGGTTATGCATATGAATAATATATATACTAGACACGCCCTATACCCTACTATCTACCGCCGTGCCCGGGTGACGACTGGCGCAACCTAATTACGCCTCGTCCATGCAGTTACAAAACTGCATTGTGTGCAATTCTCTGCTACACACATGAAAACTCCCCAGGGAAACAAGGCAAGCAGTAGATCTCGCTTCATTGAATCATAAACAATAATTCGCGTCACATAAGGGGTTAGAACACGTGAGTTTTCGAACTGAGATCACTCGCCGGATGCAGAGTGGGTCGTCCACTATACTTATGGATCGATTTTAAAAACGATCGAAGGCTGTGTTATGGCACGTGGTGGCCTTGTGTCAAAGGGCTTCAGTTTTAAGTCGTATAAATTAACTCGGACAATCTCAAGACCCATTATTATGATTTTAGAAAACTAAAGTCTCTCAGAACACGTTTTATAGAAAACTTGTTTGGTCTTTGTTTAAGAAACATAATAAATAGCAATAATAATGTTATAATATATATTTTTAGAGCCTTGTAAACATTTTATGTTTTATTACAAAAATTTGACACATAAGGTCAGATCAGGTCTTTCCGATTACTGGCTATAGCGGCAACGGTTAAACAGGGGCCTTATTCGATTCTTCTTTCATTTGTGGGCGTTGAAAATTTTATAAATTTTCAACCAACGGCGCGTCCTAATTAATTTGATTGGAAACTTTGTGATCAGACGCTATGTTTATTAATTGAAACGCTCATTAATTCTGCCTTATCACAATAACGGGAGTCAAAGAAAGTCCCATCAAAGGATCTACGGAAACTTTGAATCACCATTTAAATAATTGAAGTTATTTCGGAGATAACAAATTAATTTGATGGAAACTAACTTTTGATTAAGCTTGGATAACTCGCAAGTGACAGGGAGACCGGCGTTATTATTATTATTGGATTGCTACTTCCAACACCATAATAATGCCTTAATAATATGGTGAATGAAGGCAAAACACTTCATGAGATTAGGTAAATTATGCAAGGGTTAGAATAATTATACGTAACTAGTATAAATTTAAAAATATCGCATCAATCGGACCTTTGTTTAGGAGCTACGATGCCACAGATAGATATACAGACACGTCGTTTTGCGTCGGGGGTTAAAATGGATGATCTCTTCGATTAATTTATTCAAATGGCCTGTGCACGATTGAGAAGACTGGTCAAAGTTAGAGGTTGACACATTTATACCTTTTTAAAGTAAATTTTGTTCAAACTAACAAAGAGTTCCTCAAGTAATAAAAACTCAAGTATAAAATCGTAAACGCGAAATATATGTTCAGTGGTTGTGAAACACCGTTTTTAATTTGGTGTCCTGACGCTTTCTTCATTGATACTGAAAAAAATTGTCATGAATATCTGGACGACAACCTCATCGGTTTATCGTACCACGCAATGTTAACTCCGATGGACAAAGTCCACATACACATCACTAGTTGGATTTACATCCATCAAATCAAATCAGATCCATTCCCAACTTGCTACTAATTCCAACACAATAGACGCCTCCTGTATACACTCGATCGAGTGACTATTGTTACTATGATTGGCTAGTCCAGTGTGGTGCATAACATCGAGCAAACTGTAAACCGCACTTAATATCGAGTAATATCGATTATTATCGAGTATTATCCGAGTATTACTGACCGCACAATTACGTTCTAACGAGAAACCTTGTGATCAATTTACCTGCACTAAACTAACGGTCTAAATTCTAATAGCGCAAGCTGTTTTGAACCTTAGTGCAATATGACATGGGTTACAGTTCGTTGGGGGTAATTGCTAGTAAGAACATCCTGAATTATTTAGCCAGCATCAATGTATTGTAAACTTTATTTGAAGGTATTAATGTCTTATTTTTCTCTATAGATAACATAAGTAGGGATGAAACAGCCGAAAAAGGAAGCATTATTCTTTTTATAGGAAAAAGTATTTTTGAAGATTGGTTGCAGTACCCTGAAAGTCCTAAACTGTATTAAAAAATATTGAACCTACCGAGTAATATTGGTGTGGCTTAGATTACTAATCCCAATCCCACCCCGGATAGATCTCGTAAGAGACGACTAAATCCAGCCCGCTGGTGAAATGGACCATTGGAAGGATTAAATTGGTAATATTGATTTTAATAGTTCATTAATATCATTATTACCTGAACAGCTCTGTCTTGCTTCAGTTAGCCGCCAAACTTGGCTTGAGAGCCAGTTCTTTCTTTCTTTTTCTTTCACGGCCGACAACGCATCAGTGACGCCTTTGGTGTCGCTGATATCCATGGGCAGCGATAGCCACTGACCATCAGGTGGATTGTCAGCTTGATGATAAATTAAATACAAATAACGTTATCTAAGTATTTCAGTCACAGATATTATTATACATCTTTGTATCATCATGGATCATAATGGCCCATAAAAGCGTTTAAAAATAGGATTAAGAGCCCTTTATGTTTCTGTCAGAATATATCAGGGCGTCGCCATAGATTTATCGGTGAAACGTTTACGTAATGGGATTAGGAGATATGCCCTATCGGTAGTTTATCTTAGGCAAATAATATCGGGCGCATTATTCGGATCGGATTATATCGGCGTACGAGGGAGGCAGCGCTTGTATGATTTCACTCGGATGATCGAAGGCAAATGGAGGTGGTATGTTACATTGATGTATTTTAGAAGCTACGAGCACAGTTAGTAAGCACTGTTTTTTTCTTTTAAAGGATTGTACTCAGACTATCCTTGATCAAGTAAATTTGTAATGCTGCCTGCGAGCAGAATGGTCAATTACTTGTTCTTACGCTCTTCATCGTCAGCACGCTAGTGTCACATCTACTTCTTTTTTAAAATTATAATATCATTACTCTCTACCAAATCATTGCTCTCTACACCTCAAATCATTTATCTCAGTTCAGTATAGCTGTCGCGGGACCGAGCCGGACCGTTGGTCCTGTTAGCGTCATTGCATCGAAGGAGACTTTGAGAGAGGATTTGTTTAGACCGAATGCGTTTTAACAGAAAATTAACATTTAATTGTTGCTCTATAGTATTCATTGATATTACAGTTAATAACTTCTCCGAGACTACAACAATCGTAAAAAATGTTACTTAAAGGTGTGCTATTCGTTGTGTGAATTTGTAATTATGTCAGTCATTTTTATTTTCCATTATATCACCACCATCAAATTCATTTATTCATCACTGATGGATATTTAGCAACATTAAAAACAAACACAACATATTAGTATACCCCAATGCAGTGTTAAAAACGGCATCAAAATTCGTTTCAGAGATTAGCCGGAGCAAATATTGAAGATTTATGATGATGATATTAATATAATAATTATGATGTCTTTATATTTCACTATTTATATAAGTGTAGGCATATAAAGCAGTTTTAATACAACGTAATTTAGCAGATGACTGAACAGCAGTTTTCTTGAGTGTAGGTAATACGGCGTCAGAGCAACGCAGGCTTTAGTGCTGATGGCGTTCTATTTCAGTTTTTACGAGCATCTCTGCCGCTTTGCCTAATAATAAAATTCATAAATCATACCTGTAATACAAATTACATTTTACTTATTTATCAAGCCCAAGCTGGGTTCCAAAGAGCAACACATGAAAACCGCGAGCTTTACGGAAATTTCTTCGATATTGAATTTTCGAGCGGTATGAAACCCCGCGGGACGTTGACTAATGTTGCTTTAAAATCCCTTGTAACGTATATTTGAACCTCTGCATCAACTTGAACCTTATTTAAAACCCCTGCAATCTAAACCCCATTTAGAATTTGGTCCAGGTGGCTGTCAATCGTCGTGACAACCGATGTAAGTTTCGATTCTGTTTTGAACAGAGATTTATGGGGGAAGTTGGTGGTGTGATACAGGTTAACCCCGAAATAGGGGATTTTAATTACTTTTGTTAGGAGTTTGTGTAAATGTCTACACATCGATGAATTTAATTAAGTTATCGTTTCCCTTTGGAATTTTAACTTATTGGATTCTAATTCAAATTAATAGGATATTTGCATTGTAGGATCTGTCTACAGTACGATTTTATCCTTTATGTATATTGTCAAATTCATTAGAACTAAATTAACTCATGTGTTTAGGTATTACGCCAGTACTAAGCTTTAGAAAAACTATTGCTTTTAGCAGTTAACCAGAATTCTAATGCCATTTGATGAAAACTTTAGAAATTAATGATAACGACAAAACACCGCCACTGAATCCAGATAATAATTAATTAGCAGCGATAATAAAAGCATTAAATCACGCATAATTAAAAGCCCTCATATTTCCAGCCAATGGTTTACTTGATTACCATTTAGCGATTGGCTAATGAATACCTCAAATAGATCGCGCCGATGATTAGCGATCTGTTTGCTCGCTCCCACATGTACCTACTGGTTGCGTGACTGTTTGTTGAACAATTGATTGATAGACAACTGTTTGCTCTTTATTAATTTGGTAATCTTTGATTGGATCAATATTTATTCTAGACTTATTTGTGAACGTTCATGGGCTCGATTACAGGCACAGATAAATTTGACAAATAAATGTTTATTCTCAGACAAATGCTTTGTAATGTGTCATCTTAAAGAGATTTGTGAGCACTTTCATTATTTAAAAGAACACATTAAGCACTTGCTTCCAAATTCCAATATTGTTGTCAATTTACGATTTGCTACGTATTGTCCTCAGCACACATACGTCTGTACCAAATCTTTAGATTTTAAACTCGAAAACTCAAGCAGGAGGCAAAATTACAAATTATAATACAAAATATTTTATAACGACGACCTTAAAATATAAAACCAGCCATTTTTGATTTACGAATCCGTAATTACTTTCCCAAATTTTAATTTACACTGAAAGCTGTTGCGACAAAATTCGCTTTCAAATAATGGCGACGAAAGCAAATGACCTACTGTTATTTTTCCGCAAATCTACAAAAAGCATTGTCATTTGGTGAAAGAGTAAACCTTGAAGAGCCGCGACAAAAGCCGAACGATTGTAGAAACAAACGAAGACGACAACGACAAACAAATGAATCCAATAATTTGAAGGTATTGTTTCGTTTCGTTTCGTGAATATCTTTTTGATTTCTCGTTTGCTCGCTAATTGTTGGATTTCAGTCTTCATGGCAATTTGTTTCAAATGCTTAAACAAATGGGTTTTATTTCAAGCGTATAGTAATATTAATTACTTTGAATTAAATCGTGGATAAATTATTCTCTTCTGTTTCGACAATTTAAGCAAAATACGCATATTACAATTTGAAAAAATAATAAAAATGATATACAAATGATAAAAATGGTATTATAAGTATAGATTGTTTTTTATAATTTCTTACATTTCATGTTTTTATATGGTTACTAGCTGTTGCCCGCTGCTTCGCCCGTGGTAAAGATGGATTTTTACAAATCCCGCGGGAACCCTGATTTTTTTCGGGATAAAAAGTAGCCTATGTTTTAATCCAGGATATATGCTATCTCCATTCCAAATTTCAGCCAAATCGGTTAAGAAGTTTTCGCGTGAAATCGTAACAAATCAACTTACATTCACATTTATAATATTAGTATGATGGTATTTTATAATATTTTCTTCTACATTTATGTAATTCTATCGTGTATTGAAATTCTTTTTGCATTAAAATCGCACGGCTTCATCGAGTAATGATGTTTCTTATAATATTTTTACTAACACCAAAATTGTTACTTATTAAGCGTTCTTTTTATTTTCAACTTTAACACTATTTTATGTTGAGGAACGAAATCATCTATATCACTTTCTTTTCCATTGTCACTTCCAACGAGATGAGTTTTAGATTTTTTACCCCGTGATCTACTTCCGTCTTCGATTTGGCTGCGCGCTTTAAGAATAGCGATGCTATTATCATCAATCTTAATTCCACTCCCCTCGTCGCTGCAAATGATCGGACTATGATATATTATATGGGTTTACGGTACTTACTTACTATTCTGCATATAATAATAGTCTCAATTTTGGAATCGTTTACTAATGTTTATAGAATGTACAAAGACATTTTACCTGAAAATTGTTAGGCCCAGTTGGCTGTGATACTATTCACAAAGTGGTCCCGGGTTGATAAAACAGACGGACAGTGACATCATAAATGTTTTTTCTCGGGCCGTAGGTACAATAAGGTACATCCAGCAGTGGACCACCAAGGGCTAATGGATGTATGGATGGATGGATGAGGTATAATAAGCGTAATCAATGTAGATAGAAAACTGAGTATCGGCTCGGAAGGTATTGATTTGAATAAATATTCATGATTTGTACTTTCTTTTAATTGTGTTTTTTGGTTTGTGCAGAAATAAAATCATCATAATTCAATCGTTATTTATAAAATTATACGCATGTAACGCGCGATTGGAAGTAAAATGGATGACCGTTTACAACCAAACTTTTGGGTTTATTGGACTTGTAGGAAACGTTGCTTTCCGAACTTAAAAAGTTTTTGGTGACCATTTGACCTATTGGCAATAAATCTTACATGAGATAGTAGTTGACATTCTCGTTCGATTTTATTAAGTTCTTTTTACTAAAATAGACATATTATTTATAATAACATAGTAATTCATGTGGTATAATTATGCTCCAATTGCAAAATTAGCAATAAAAGGCCCATTTAAAAGTCCCTATCGATGCAAATTCAAACAATTTTCACTTTACCAGTTTCTTTAGAGACTTAATTTCGCAGCGTATTCTGTCGCTGTTTTTGTATACGGATCGTTAGGACGTATATGGTCTGAGCGGTAATGGATGTCACGTCAGTGAATTGGGCGTGAAATGGGGAGTTAGGTATTCCGGGTAACGTCGAGTCGAATTTGTCAGTTTTGTCGCTTTCGGAGCTAATGTATTCGCGGATTTGGGTAAAACCGAGTTGGGTCTCGGAGGAAAAACGTAGGTAGCTAATGGAAACAAGTTAGTGCGATGGATGGCCGGGTTCAAGGTGACAAGGGGTGAAATGCGAGATGAGTTTTGTAATTATTTATTTTCAAGTTTTTGCTTTGAAACAAAAATGTTAATTATTGAAAAGATTAGCTCAGTTTGTCAGCTGATTCCATTATACGTTTACGAAAAACGAGGAACTCATGCAAGGTGGCAGAGCTTTTAGCAGCTTGGATAGACAATGAGAAGTTTTAGTTCCTACTACTACATATATTATTATCTGTGAACTGAAATGCTAGTAAAATTTGTGATTCAATTTTAACTCCGCTAACTTGTCTGAAAACTTTCACACGACAGTAATAAAATCAATGTCACATGTTTGACACTAATTGCATTACGCATCAATGTCGTTCAATTCAATATAAATAGATCAAATGTTAATAGATTTTTAGGTAAACAGTTTAATGACTTTTATGACAAAACAAATGAACGAAACATAAATATCCAAAATGACATGATAGCGATAATCTACAAGACGTGTACGAGTATGTTTCAATTATTCATTTAATTTGTTTCCTTTCTCCTTAGCAATGCCACTCTCGTTCATATAATGGTGACTTCCTACCGTTTATACGTCTCATTGTTAGGGTGTTGTAATATTTTAATTACATTCTCACCACGCCAGTGAGCCGTGCGTTGATTATACACAAAATTCATATGAATTAATAACGCGATGTTCGTTTAATTCGCGTTTTGTATTCCTCGTTTGATTCTAATTTAATTGTGGGATGAATTCATACGTAACGTTTTTGTTGGCTGTTTTAATGGCTTTACTTACTCGTTTTGCATATTATTATATTTTAAAGCGTTTTGCTTTGTCTTTGAGGTTTATGGGAACGAAATGTGTCAGATTATTTATTAGTTTTATTAATTTTTGAACCAGTTGAATATAATCGAACTTTCGGTATCAAATTGTCGAAGTCATTTATCGTTCATTCTTTTCTTTAATTTGTTCATTGGCAGCTCTCTTTAATTGTGTGCTTTCGTCATATTTGTTAGTGATCATAATGAATGATAGTTATTATTAACAATAACTATATACTTTATAGTCCTAATTTTCTAAACGTAAAGTTAGTAAACTATCGTTGACAACAATGTTATCTATAGCATTTAAAATATTGTAAGTATGTGCACAATTACCACGTTATGCCGCTATGCTGGGAATGCTTTGATTTTAATGAACAGTAGCAAATCAAATTTACTATCACAAAACCATTACGTAATAGAATTCAATTTACTAATATTAATTAATGCAACCAAAAATGTTTACCGAATGAACCTATTTACAGCGTTCGCTAAACAATGGCCTATCAAAATGTTTTCGTTATTCTGTTACATCGCATAAAAACTGAAGTTTCTGTTTGTTGTATTACATAATTTGGTAACATTTAAAATGTCGCATAGTTTTTAAGTTAATGCGATCGTAGCTTTGTTTATATTCGGACCCAAATTTGATCACTGGTCTGAACGCCAATTGTACGTTTGTTATTTCATTGTAATATTATGTGTACAATAAAAATAATTTGTACAAATTGCCCCTGCCTTCATGTCTATGTATGTCAAAGAAAAGATTGGCAAGTTCAAAAATTACAAATGGCACAGTCTCAGGTCATTAAAAAGAGAATATACGTAGATATTTCGTCCCATCTTTTCAAATGATCGCTAAATAAAGTCGATAAGCTTTATGAAGTTCCACGAAGATCCGAAGTTAATAGTCTCAGGCGACGACATCGGAACGTTTTAATTTTTAAAACCAATTAGTTCAACTTTTAGAAGCAATTATAAGTCAGATCGCAGTTATCTTGAACTATTAATTAGTAACAGCTATTGTCTTTATAACGATAACTTTATGACGAACAGGTATAACTAATTATTGCGGGGATGCAAAGGCATTGACAGGAATAAATGAAAACAAAAACTTAAAGCGAGAAACGAGTGTGTAACATTAAAGATGTGTGCATATTATGGATTTGTAAATAAGATAATCTTTCTATTAAGAGAGGAAAAAACAAAAGGTTACTTTAGTTAAGCAGGCAATAATATTAAATGCTATTATGATAGTAAAATCGGTTATTTTCAACCGACTTCAAAAAAGGAGGAGGTTCGAAATTCAACTGAGTATTTTTTATGTGTATTATACACATAAAAAATACTCATAACACTCAAAAAATACATCTCTCTCTGATCTCACTGGATGTACCAATTTTGATGATTCTATTTATATTTGAAAGCTGGTGCTTGTCATGTTGTCCTATTTAAATTTGTGCGAGATCTGACGAGTTTTTTTCGAGTTATCCCTCATAATGCGTATTTTTCGGAGACTATTTCTTTGAAATCGGTTATTATTTTAGTAAAATTTAGATTATTTATACATATAATAAAATAAATAAATAAACGCTAACACACTCATACCCCCGCAGTAGGTATTTATTACCTGTGTCGCGGGTGGCATGGACGACATATAACACATCACAATCACACCCATGACCCAAGTACAAATATTTATCTGTCACATAAATATCTGCCCCGGCCGGGAATCGAACCCGGGACCCCTCGCTTCGCAGGCAGGGTCGCTACCAACTAAGCTACAGGGTCGTCAATATATTTATATAGCCGGCAAATGAGCTGACGATCCACCTGATGGTAAATGGCTTCGCCCATGGACATCAGCAACACCAAAGGCATCACTGATGCCTTGCCGGCCGAAAAAGAGAGAAGAAGAAGAAAGAAAGATATAGTCAAGTTTTTTGTATGATACTAAAATTCTTCTAGGTACGCCAATGACAATAATTCCTTCTTAGTTGTTACAATTGTAATACCTTTTCTCGTTACAAAGGGTTTTAGTAACTGTAGTCAATAAACAGGATAGATTTACGAATTTCACCGAAAACCGGATAAAAGCGGTCTCGTGTTTTTCCAACCTAAGAGGCAGTAATGTTGTGAGTGTCGCTATAAAATCGGGCTTTAACCGAATTGATTTTTGCTAATGTTTGATCTCACTAGGAATTGAAATCTATACTAATATTATATAACTAAAGAGTTTCTTTGATTGGAAGCGCTAATCTCAGGAACTACTTACGAATTGGAAAATTATTTTTGTGTTCGATAGTCTAATTATAGAGGAAGTCTATAGGTTATATAACATCATATATTTTAGTATTTAGTTTTTTTCCACAAATTAACACAGGTAAAACCGCGGGGCATAGCTTAGTATTTTATAAATTTGACTCTTGAATAAAACACAAAGAAAAACGTTAGAAGTAAATATCTTTATTCATAGTTAATAGTATCAGGCGTTACTTTGCGGAAATCCATTGATATTTAGTTAGTACCTGTTAGTCTACTTTGCAACAATCCGTGGTTAACATGTATGATGGTAAATACTTTAAGACATGCGTGGCACCTCCCTCCCTTCCACAACGGAAACATGCACTACAATAATTAAAAGTATGTACCAACATACATACCAGCACCAATACATGTTTCGCCCCGAAACGGAGCATCATCAGGATAAGTTGACTCTATCATGGTTAGTCCAACCAAGTAGTTGGCCAAGTTCGAAGCAACTCTTTAACCATCGCAGAGTACTTACTTAATATGTTTATTCACTTTGCAATATTGTTGTAGGACAGGAAATAGAAGCGGGTTCAAGCGATCGCTTTGAGCTTGCTTGGAACTTAGTCTATGTTAATTAATAATACACTCCCGGATGCTTGCATTCCTCCCTTCTTCATTTTATTGGTTTAGAATATAAAATAGTAGAATGTTTAAAACAAATTGTGAATAGTGTTCGCAATTATTGATAGTTGTTATTTTCTTTTGGGGTTCCGTACGAAAAAACTAAAAACGAAACCCTTAAAGGATCACTCATGTGTCTGTCCGCCTTTTACAGCCAATTTACTCCGAAACTACTGGACCAAATGAGTTGAATGGTATAAAGTAAACAACTTAATTTTGAATAAAAAAAATAACGAAATCAAAATAAAAGAACCGTTTTGCAAACCGTATCGTGTGGCACAGTTGTCCGATTTTTTTATATTTTAGATATATTATAAGCAAGACCTTAATTAATCAACGAATTGAACAACTTAAATATAATTTTCGAAGCAACTCTTTTACCCCGATTTAATTCATGTGCCACGAACATTCTATTCATAGTGTACCCTGATCAGTAATCTAATCGAACCACCTTTTCGAGTGGTGTAGTGCGTGCTACTTGAGCTCAACCCACTTTGATTCCGCTTAAAGAATTCCAACTCTTGTTAAGTTCGATCGGCGAGTAATTGGAAAATTCTTTTGCAGTTAAAGAGTCAAAGTTATTGAACTAGTAGCGTATATTTCTTTACCATTGTAGATATAACTGAGTTTTAGTACCACTGCATTCATCGTTGGTTCACTTTTTTAGGGTTCCGAAGAAAAATTGGAATCCTTATAGTTTCGTCATATCGGTCCGTCTGTTCGTCCGAAGCAAAGCGCCGAGACCCTTAGTGCTAGAAAGCTGTAATTTGGCATGGATATTTATTAAAACTCCAGAATTATAGAATAAAATATTGAAAAAATTTTTTTTCAGGGTACCAACGTAAGTGTGGGGAATCGTTGAAAAGTTCATCCAAAAATTATGGGTCTTCTTAGACCATTTTTGGAATTAGCGGTCTGTTTGTGAAATATTTGGCTTTAAATTGCTAACTTTGGTTAGAGTCAAGTGTCCCCCCGTTGCTGGCTAAACGGTTGGAGTTGGACAAGTGAAAAAATTCTCAAAAATAGTTTATTATGATGAATTTTCAACAACAACTATCACGGCTATGTTAGCATTTGTGGTTAACGAGTAATAGTCGATAAACATACTACTTTGAAACCTTACATTGCGCGTGGACTGACACGCACTTGCGCGATTTTTTAAAAATAGAAAACTCGATTGAAACACAACTGCAATAAAGGATGTTTTACTAAACACTAGCTTCTACCCGCGACTTCGTCTGCGTGGACTTGAGAAAAATTAGCAATCAAAAAAGATCCCGGCCAAATGCGAGTTAAAGTTGCGCACCAAGGGTTCTGTCCAAACTTACAGAACCGAATGACCTGGCTGCATAGGTGAATAAAGTCTACTAAAAGTAAACTTAAGACACCTGGGTGAATTAACTCAGGCGAAGGCAAAGTCGACGGCACCGAACATAAGAGCAATGTTAAATCATTCAGTAACAAACTTAACTTTGCCGCTGGAAAACTGTCGTTCCCATACATGGATATAGCGATCAATTAACCAAATACTATTATTCAATCAATTAACTAAAAACTTAAACTTATTTAAGTTTGTTTGGAATTATGCCTCCACGCATTACTAAGATAATACGGTTGACAGACAGACAGACAACGAAATGATCCTATAAGGGATGTTTTTTCTTTTGAAGAACAATACCCTAAAAAATATACAAAAATTCTATGTAGTAGGTAGCACATACATAAAAGCAGTCAAAATAATAATTATAACCTGTAAACACAACTTCCATACTAAATTATTATACCCCTTTTCCTAAAGGAGTAGATCCATCCGCGAGCCTCGAACTCGAACGACCCGATTTCGACGAACATGCAACCTATTTTTTAATGCGGGATATGAAATAACTGGGAGCCAATTTTCTACCTAAAAAATTATCTTAGTTTAAGAAATATTAGTGAGATTTTATATACACGTACACCACTCAGATGATTCTTTCATCTGAGGTACACCATTAGATCCTGAATTGGTCAACGTTGTACTGGTTTTGCAATGTCAACGTTACCAACAACAAATATTCTTAAAAACGTTAAGTTATTCCCACCCATTCTGAGTAACATTCTCGGAGTAATATTCTATCTCTAAGATACACGACTACACCCTGAATCGGTCAACGCTGGTCTTATAATGTCAGTATCGTCACTGGAAAGGCAATAATACTAAAGCTCCATTTTGGCGAAAATGAGTTATATACATCGTTGGATTGGAAAAAATAATCCAAGTACTGGAATACTGGACTGTTCCTATTTATTCATAGATCTCGACAATGTTTTCCACGTAAGTATAAACAGCCATTTTAACCTAAATGAATTCTTCTTCCATTTGAATTACTTAAGTGTTTTCTTGGCACTACTTCTTCCTTCTTTTTGACTTTATGTGTGTTAAGATTATGTTTTTTTTTTGTTTTTATCTGACCAAGTAATAATTCTGTAAGACGGTCCCCATTCTGTTCATCAGATCACGTACATCGGGTGGTTTAGCAGGTACCTGAGATGTACCATATTATTAGGTTTTTCGGTCAATGTTTGATCGCACCGACCACGGGCCACGGGAGTCGCTCAGGGACGTCTCGCCCCTCTACACTTGAATGCCTGAGAGTTAAACGCTTCTGTGGGAATTCAGAAGTCAGAAGAGGCCCCCGATCATCTGGGGGGTTTTGCAACCGCGACACCAGCTAGATTTATGGTAATGAAAGGATCCCCTACGCAATAGCAGGGCCCGCCTCTCAACCGGAAGACTTTATTTTCCTGAATTTATTCCTAAATAACTCTGGGTTTTTTAAGTGTAACTTCCAACTACGTAAGGCCGAGCTTTTCGCCCAAGAACCTGGTCCAAATGACAGAAGTATATATTATTCCTGGAAAACGTTTCAAAATAAACTTACTGTTATTAACTACTTCAAAGTTTGTGGATAAGACAGCGTCTTATTAGTTTATTTTTGCTACTATTTATATAGCTCGATATATCTTAATTTAAAAGCTTTGCTACATTGTAAACCACTGTTTCTAAACTTTATAGAATGGAAATTCAATCATCTTGATAATTTATTATTTTTTCTTTCTTTTATTTTCTTTCTCGGATGACAACGCATGGATAATGCCTTTAAGTCTGATCACAGACGACGCACTCATTCTTCTATGGAAAACGGTGAACATTTACAATCAGGTGACTCGTCTGCTCTTACGTGGCTATTCGCAAATTCAAAAGTATTTTAGTTATTTGTATTGCACTTACGTCTGGTCATAAAATTTGCCTATGCCGGTCGTCTTGGTAGTCATTGACCAGTAGGAGACAGATGGTTATTCGCAAATATTTTAATTTCTTACTCATTTTGATTATTAAATATGTAAAGGATTTGTATTTTTATTATTATCTCCTATGTGCCTATTTCTACATTACAGTAAGGAAATCTAAATTATACAGATAATATTTTGTCGGAATTTAAGATTTTTATTTATTTACAAAAAAAACATATATGGTAAATTTAATAAATTGTGTCTATAGATATTATTGTTAACTCTGATCCACACCATCATACAGTGAATCTATATTAATCCGATAGCAAAATCTAACTTAGTAATGTCTAATAAGTAAATTTAATTAAAACCCCAATGTTTGACGACCCTGTAGCCTAGTTGGTAGCGACTCTGTCTGCGAAGCAAGGGGTCCCGGGTTTGATTCCCGGCTGGGGCAGATATGTATATTTACTTAAAACCCCAATGTTCGACGACCCTGTAGCCTAGTTGGTAGCGACCCTGCCTGCGAAGCAAGGGGTCCCGGGTTCAATTCCCGGCTGGGGCAGATATTTATGTGACAGATAAATATTTGTACTCGGGTCATGGGTGTTACTGTGATGTGTTACGTATCGTCCATGCCACCAGCCTGCATGCATGCGACACAGATTAAAACCTACTGCGGGGGGTATGAGTGTATAAGCTTTTATTTATTTTTTATATATTTATTTATTTATTTTAAATAGGTACACATTAATTTCAATAAAAGATTTATTCACGGTATAATAGCTTTATGTCTTGTTCTCAGACCTACTTAGTTACCTAAACTGACATCTGTTGTTGATTAGCAGAACTAATTCACTGCAAAATCATAAATGTAAAAAAAATATGTACACACTGATTTTTTTAAGAAATAACGAATATTTCCGATACTAAACAGTCTTTTCTATCCCTCTATCGGAAACTTTCATAATTTCTTGCTGTTATGCGGCGTATCAAAAAGTCCTATTTACTGATATCTCGGCTTTTAAGCGACGTATCACAATAAAACGTACACCAGATTTTAAGTTAGACCATCAGCAACACAACTGTGAAAACCGCATTCAATTTCATCCAGTAGTTTTGGCGTGATGCGGTGTCAAACATACAGACAGACAAGATTTTTTAAAATGACAGATTTGCAATCTATTGCTCCTATTGAGTCCCCTGATATCAAATTTTCTTAAATATCTTCAATGTACAGACATTATCGAGTTACTGTTTTATAATATATATAGATTACATCTCTTTTTACTTGTAAACGTATGACGTCTGACATTTTAACATGATTGTAAGCGCATGAGATTTATTTTATTTGTATAAATTTTCACTAAATACTAAATTTTAAAATACTGCCCAAATACCAAAGGGTGCTAAAAAACTGACTTGTATTTAATAGCATTATTCTCCTCAAAAAATCTACACTATCCTCTGAATTACTAAGTTAGCCACCATCAATGCGCGCCTAAAAAATAATATCTTAGCCACTATAAATCTTCGAAGTAAGCTACGTAAATATATACAACTTAGTATGGTAGTTATTTTTTAGCATCTGCATTTGTAACACACATGAAAAATTCGTCTTATATTATTTGGTCTTCAAAATGTAACGAAAATTATCATCAAATATATAGAATTGTCATCAAAATGTACCTAAAATTATCATCTAATAGGAAATTATGGCAACTAAATGTTCAATTTCAATTAAATTATGCAACAAAACTATACTTCGTCATAAATATCGACGAAACCCCGCTTCGCGGGACGCCCGCGTGAAGCCCCCCGTAATCCCCTCCACCATTCATCTTTTTTCGGCAATGTTTAAAATGTTGGTTAGTTGTAAAATCTGTGGCTAAGTTAGTAAATTAGGTGGTAATGTATAAATCAGTGGGACAAGTAAAAATAATTGTTGTTCTTTATTTGACGCTTTCTTTAGAAGGCGAATTAATTTATAAGAAGCCTTCTCATTTTATTGCTGCCGTGGCTTAGTATAAATCAGAGGTTGGTTTTCGTGGCCAAAAATATCTGTGGCTTGACTTATAATTACCCGAAAACAAATGACATAAGGCTCCTTCAGCCAATTTCCATCAGTGTGTCGCTAATGTTCAAAGACCCTCGCTCTCTAATTGAACTGTTCTCTGGTCCGATAATTGGAACGTATGTCGGATGGCCAATAATTATTGGGACCGTCTCTTCCTTGCTGTTAGAAAAAGGACTTGGCAGCAAAAAGTTCAAGCAATTAATCCGATTGGTAAAAGTAATAAACTTTGTGCCTTATTTGTCGACTTATCTCAAGAGGTTTTTTCTCCTATTTATATCTAGCTTTATTAAACTAATTCTACTTCTCTCTCAACCAGAAAATAATAAATGCTTTTCGTTTGTTTCAGATTGTCTTCACTTGCAACTATACAGAGATCCAAAAGATCGATACAAGAAAGGACAAACTAAAGCCTCTCTCTCACTTCAACACTTTTTGGGATTTGAATCTGGATTCACCTTAGACAAGGAGTCGAATACCATCGCTATAATATGTCAAGATGTCATCGTAGTTCTGGCGTTCGAAACCCGAGAGAGGTTGATATCTTGGCAAGTCAAAGTTGGTGGACAACTCGGATCTTCTAAGGAATTTCTGGTAATGATCGGCGGAGGAGGTTCTAGAAAACTACCACCAGGGCCAGCGAGACTACATATCCAAGGAAGAAAATTTGCTTTGACCAGTGGTGTCCCTCCACGTCTTCTTGGGTTGTGGGAGTTGGCTCATTTAAGGTAAGTATAATTGAAGTTAATTAAATCAAAAATATGAAATCTGATAAAATGACAATACACAGACATACAAACACATAAGTTGGTTGGAGTGCAAAAAGCCATCACTTTTAACGTCGATCCATCACAAGTTAGCAAATAAAACTTAGATAGGTAATAAAAGTGACTTAGTGATAGCAGTTCACAACTACACTCAGTTGAATAATAAAATGCAAACATTTCACGGGTCGTCCATAAACGTGGCATCTGTCGGGTTTATGTAGTTCGTCTGCACACCAGCGTGAGTTAATAGCGGCTGCTTCCGGTAAGGCAGCCATTTTGTCGGCTCCACCATTTTGTTCGCGACTCCATTTTGGCCGAGTTAGCCCCCCTGTGTTGCCAACTCTTGCCACAGTCGGAAATTCGAAATATTTTTGAATTACGACTCCTTGAGTTTCCGAGATTGCTTAACGTTCCGTGTCTGTAACTATAACTATGCACTAGTTAAATCTGAACTTTACAGCTATGCGAGTTGTTTGTTTCCATGGCCACATAATATATTTAACATTTATTTTCTTTTCAAATTTGATTTTGAATTTTACTGCCTTAAATTTTATATCAATAGTTTATTTTTGTGAGCAGCAAAACAAATTCAAATTCAAAATAATTTATTCATTTATTCATGTAGGTATCACTGATACAATTATGCACGTGATTTTTTTAATCTATAAGCTTTTCGAAAATGTGCTTTGTCATGGAGGACAAGAAAAGTCGTAAAGAAACTCCTCAGCACATCTTTTAAAAATAAAAATTTATTGCAAAAAAAAAATCACTAACTTGAACGGAACCGGTTGCAGAGCTAGTCATTTCCATGCGTCTTTGTCATTTAAGTACTCATAACACTCAAAATAACATAAAATTTTAGTATTAATTATGATTTTCTGTTAACCATAGCGTCATTATAGAAAACATGGCCATAAAGTTTATTTTATATGAATAAACTGGTAATAAAGTTTTATTTCCTAGCTTCCGTTAATTCATACTTTAGCCATTCACAGTAGACGATTTTTCCCATTTCACTCCACGCGAGCTGCGTTAAGAAATTTCGGTCCAAAAAGTAGGCTTTGGCTCGTTGTTGATTAAGTGAAGCCTTTGGTAATCGCGGATAGCGATGACCTGTGTTCTTTGTGACCATTTATTTATTGATATTACTATTTCATTCGATTCGAATTTCTCCTTGCTCGAAGGATGATTACAACTTCAACCGCGGGCCATAGCCAAGCGCTAGAGGAGGTTTTATTGGATAGTGATGGTGGATGATGAAATTGTAGAGGATGATAAAAATTTCTCGATATGTGACATGTGTTTAAGATGGCTTATTTATTATTATTATTATTATTAAAACATAACACAAAGGTTTGTACCGAAATGCGTTAAACAATTTACTAACCAAACTACAATTGCTTCCACGTTTCGCTGAGTATTATAAAGGAAGCACTATACGAGTTAGTCGTGAATTAGGGGCACTGCTCTGCTATTAATACAATTTCAAATAAAATTAACCAAAGTGCGGTTAAGTTACGCTCGAGCAAATGCAACCTAATGGACAATAATGAAAGTAAAATTTGGTGCAGAGGAAACGTAATTTATTGTTACAAAGTACTTTTTGCAGTTTATTTGGCTCTTCTCCATTAATGGTCCAATGGCACGCCTGCTCTAGTAGGTAGATGGAGAGGTAATGGAGGGGTTAGTTTATAGTCAAGCCAAGTGTCGGAGTTATCTATGGCGTCCGAAGGCCTTTGACATAGAAACACGAAAGTGCTCAAGTGATTTTGCCACTAGCGGTCACCTTTCCTACTATCGCGGAAGATTATTAGCCGCTAGGTTAAAACCTTATTTAATTTAATTGTAATATAGTATTCTTTTTTATTCTTAATTAACGATTATGATGCTCTGATGTGATCACCTTACAAAGTTACAGATCAATTTACAAAGATGAACGTCTCTTCTCTGCTAATCTATAAAGCATTCTGGCGGAGACCGATAACGGCTCAGCCAGAATGCTATTACAGACGCTGATGTAACCACAGTTCATATTAAACTGCTCTCTGAGGCTGCTGTTCGGGCCACATTCCATCAATATATGAGTGACATCTTCAACAATACTGCATGAATCACATAATGGGGAGTCTGTTCTCTTAACTAAATAATAGAACTTGTTGGTAGGAATGTGGCCTGAACGCAGCCTCGTTGTAATTGTTATTGTTATTATTTATTTATTTATTATTATTTTATTCAACAGACGTTATGGCGTAGTGGAAGGACGATTCTGCTTTGAAGGTGGCTCCCACTGCGGCAAGGGGGAAGGACTACATTTGCTTATCACTGATCAAGCACAAGAGATAACGGATGCCTTCGACCAAGCTGCTCATGGAACTTTAACCCTGCAACGACCGAATTCTTCGCGGACTGGCACTGGTAATTTATTTAATTTAAGCATAATATTTGATAAAATAATCTCGTTTATAAAAATATTGAAGTATGTTAATGTATGTATAATATCCTAATAGGTGGTGAGAGGGGGCACAAGATGCGAGCAAATACGCGACTATCTGATCTTAATACGGTCGATCAATCAATACCGGACACAGCAAGTGCTTTATACGAAGAAAACTACTTTGGAGATGACTGCGGAGAAACATCACCATACTGGCCATCTGATGAGCGACGAGGATTTGACGAGCACGATTATAAAACGGAACCAGAAGTAATATGTCCAAAGGCTCCGTGGAGTGGTGCCGACCATGTAACCCTAGAACGCTGCAACAATTGTCAAACAAAACTTGGTGCCATGACTCGCTCGTCAACAATTGCTTTAACGCCCGGTACTCACTTTAATCCTGCATGGACTATGGAGGCTGTTCCTGAAAGCAGCTCGGACAATTCTTCAAACAGCACGGAATACTTTACACCAAAAGCAAGGAAAACCCTTGACACATGTCAATGTCAAGAATGTCCACCGCAAAGACCACCTAAACCAAATAACTTAGAACAAAGAAAGCCACCGGCTCCATTGCCTTCAAAACTTTGCCCGTGTGTGAATGAAAACTATCCTATTAAGAATCCTAAAGTAGGTCCTTATGAAAACTATGATATCCCTAAAGCAGCACATGCCGAAGTAAGTAAAATCCGATTTTTTTTTATTGAGTCTGTGATACTATGTTACATAATAATAACAATTTGTTTGATATTTCAGGTTGATAACGCAGAATACTACGACACCCCTAAAAGAATTAAACAAGCCCTAGCAGATGATTTATTCCAAGTTACAAAAAGTTCTACGCCAGGTTCATTAGTGCTAACAAAAAAATGTGGATGCATATTGAAATTTGGTTCAAAGAAAAAACCTCTTATAGTGGAATGTGAAGAAAATTTACAACCAGTAGAATGTCCATGTCAAAAAGTTACAAACTGGGCAAATACTTTGATAAGCCTTCCTTATTGTAAAAAAAGCCCCACTGGAGACAAAATAAGTACTGATGTTGTCAGTGACAAGTCAGATAGCATGGCTTTGTATGCTACGGTAGACATGTCAAGAAAAACTAATAGACAAAGTGCCGTTGCCGATTCAGATAAGGAATTGAGCATTGCTCCAGATGCTGGATTTACAAATTATGAAAACGTTAAACCTAAAGAAGAGAAAGACTTTGATGGCCCGTATGCAAACTATGAGAATCTTGAATTTGCATTATCGTTAGAGTTTTATGAAAATGCTAAGGATTTATTGAAGAAAGCCGGCGTAACACAAAGTGAATTAGATGCTTTGAGTGCGAATATTGATCTTGCCGTTAACTCCCTTCCCAGAAAACCTAAACTATGTACAAAATGTGTTCAATGTCAAAACCCTGCTCATAAACTGGTAGATATTAAAAGAAATAGAAGCGATGAATACTTACTTATGGAACCATCTCGTGAGGGTAAGTGTGAAATGGCTAATCGGGCTCTGGGATCCAATCCAGGGTATACACCTATGTCACCAAAGCAAAATTGGTCACAAAGCTTGAAACATCCCATACACAAACTATATCGAGCAGACATCGAAAAATCTTTGAGTATACCCACTTTGAATGGAAGCGGAAACAGAACGCAATCTTTTGATGAAACGAATACCAATAACAACAGAGAATTGATGCAGAAACGATCTAGTTCTGTAGATTCAGCAAGACTTTTAGAAGATTTGAAAGAATTTGACAGTAGTATCGGCAGTCATGCAACTTCATCATCTTTGGAGACTTTACGAAATTTAGCTCTTGAAAATAGACTAGCATCTCCACCTTGTGACAATGAAAGAGATTGTTATGACTGCTGTAAGTCATCGGGATCTGAAAATAAAACTTCGGAAGAAAATTCTACCAAAGAAGTGCCGCACTTACGAAATAAGCACATGGATAACGCGCAAATAAAGAGATCATCAAGTGTGCCATGCAAATCTGGTGGAAATAGGGACTCATCGAGTTCAAATGATTCTGGAGTATCGAGTTGCTCATTGAAACATGGCCCAGGTGAATTCCAGGAATTTGAAATGCCTTTGACTTCAGGACATTCAAAATATCAATACATGTTACAAAGGAGAATGAGAGGTAATTTGTCTGGATGTGTACATTCATCATTGCCGAGGAAATCGAAATCATCTGATCCTTTACGAGATCTGTCAATGCAAATACACCGAGCAAATTATCCCGCAAAATCATCGTCGGCTGAAGCAGAAGTACCTGTTTTGCCTCCTAAACAGTTTAAAGGTAATAAAAATTTGGTCGAGTATTTTATTGAATAACAAGCATAAAATAATGATATTTTATTTTTATTACAGGCGTCATGGATACTCACAGCACTTCAAGTGGTACATCTGATATGTCAGACTATATTGAAACTTTATCTCTCACTTCATCACATTCCTCTTCTGATACACCAACAGGTGTGAGGTATGGTTCAATTTATATTTCAGTACTAAATATTTACCACTAATAACCTTATATACCATAAACCTCTATCTCCGTATACTACAATAGCAGGCGCTCGCCAATTCGTTTGTATTTTATTCAGTTTAAGTACTTCTTTAACAAAGTCAAAGCAATGCAAAATTCATATCAAAAGTTTTCCCTCTGATTCAGTGCAGAGATATTTTTTTATAGTTTCTTTGTAAAATTCCCCAGTTAAAGACTTAGATTTGGATTTATTTATTAATAATCTATCCTTTTTTACTTTTTTGTATTTAAATAATAATATCTCATGTGATATTTACAGGATTAATCGTCAGCCAACCAACACGTTGCGGCCTCGCTCTGGCAAGGAATATCATAATCTGGACCCCATCATTACATCGATGTATAAAAACGGAAAAGAACTGTCCAATTATACTAATATACCTTAACTTACCTTTTTGATTTTGTATTGGACACATTACAGAAAAAATGAATATATGCGTGGTTGTGTAATTATTAAAAAACAACAAATTTAATTTAATTTTCCGTATTTACGTCTTCATAAGATTTATAAATGATTTACATAGACGTAATTACAATTAACGATTTTTATACAAAATTATGGCACATCATTAAGTATATTACTGAGTTTCAGTTCTATTCTATTTATGGTATTGCTAATATTATAAGCGTTTATTAGCCCCTTTTGATATTTAAGTTTACTGTGCATAAGACTGAATTTAATACAATTTTTGTGATGCAAGTGTAGGTCACACTACACTGATTATTCTAGTCACTTTAGATCACTGCCATCCAAAATCAAAGATTGTAATTTTAAAATGATAATTTACATTTGTTTTATTGAATTTTTATAGTAGTCCGTTGACCTTGTATATTAAAAGAAGATATTACAGTTCTTTTCAATGATATTATAGTATCTGTATAAAAATATGTACCTAAAGTAATAATAAAGCATAGAGTGACTATTGATGAAATTGCAGTTATTCAAATAGATTCACTTACAACTTTAGCTTAGCAAGCGGCTTTGATAAATGTCGATTTAATTAGAGATCTTTGATATCTATGGAATTTGCAATTTCATCAGACTACCGTTTGGAATTAGATGATTATGATTTCAATAAATATAAAGTGCAGTGTAAAGTTGTAAAAAGGTTTGAATAAAGTTGGACAACGATTTCTCATCGGCATTAGAGCGTAGTTTATAAAGAGCGAATTTTGTACGTATTTTACATCCTTGTAAAGATCATCTTTTAAATTTATATAATTATGTACTGCAGTAAGGTTCTTCATTAGTTATTAATAGAAAATCTAGTTTTAAACTTTGTTAATAGTCACATTTTTTATATTGTACATGCATAAAATTAAATAATAATCTAATGGTACATCTCTTTGCTATACTAATGTGTAACTGATTTTGAATGAATGTATTTCTGACTTAGATATTTAATTATTTAGTTTGGCACAAATTGCTAAAGAGAAATTAGTGTTATAAAAAACTTACAGTTTTGCTTACTAAATTACAGTAAAATATATTCAACGCTGCGTGAACTAATATTTGAGTTAAATTAATTCATTTATATTATTCAACTTTAATGTTCATTTAGCTGTTACAAAAATAAGTGTTTCACATAAAACGACCCATAAACCGAGCCAAGCAAGAAGTTCATTGAAACAAAATTTTGTTGGTGCAATTTGGATGGTATCCAACAGGATTTCCTTCTAAAGATAAAGGTGACATGAACATGAATAGATTATCCTAAAAAGTCATGGATATTAGATTCAGTATTAAGGGTCATTAAGTTTATCACGCACCATAAACAGATATGAAGGAGCGTTGCCAACGAGGTTAATAGCGATGTTCATAAAACGGCTTATGCTGTTAAATAGTGTTTGTTTTCTCGCTTCATCAGCTTCAATAACTAAACAAGATTTGGATATTTTAGAATCCTCATTAAGAATTCGAACGTTAATTTTAAATTATCTAGATTTTGACTGAAATATCCTTGATTTAATAGTTTTACTGTGATACTTATTTGTGACTAATTTTAATTTATTCTATCTATCGTAAAATTAATTGCCTTGAATGTAACAGATGCTAAGTACCGATACGAATCACAATATTATTGTTTATCTCAGCGCGATGTATTTTCACTAGATTTTCTATTAATAGCTATTGCTCGTTGTTAAACTCATATTTTTCATGGTTATCCTTGTGACATGTTTCGTTTAACCTATTATTAACCTGTTTATCTTATACTATACCTATTATATTAAATTTATGTTATTTTAGTTATTTACTTAGAGTAAGGCGTGGGACACATCAGTGCAATAAGTAATGCTTGATCAGAGCGATACTGTATTCTAAGTCCATGTGAATAAATTATGATCTTCGATGTCGTGAAGCGTTCGTATGTTGTATACCTACATATCTGTAGTTATTTCGCTAGTGTATACCCACCCGATACCTACTATCGTTCAAGTTACCTATCTATACCTGCATATACATATTGAATAAACATATAGTTATTTGTATTATGGCTTTTATTTAAATATGGCACATATCTACTTGAATTTGCATTACTACAAAAGTATTTAAAAACTTTCAGAAACAATTTATTCATCTTCGGATGCATCGGATGCTGAATGGTTGCTGTCTCCTATAAACTACCTACCAGAACTATAACAGAATATTTAGCAGACAACTGAGTAAAAATATTGAAGTTTAAATAAATAATGACAGTTAAAAAATAATTTTTAAATTGTCGGTAAATTTCGAATATGTCCTAGACAATATCGCTTTGTAGAACCAGTTATAAGTTACAAAAATAAAACCAGAATAATTAATTGGAAACAATGGATTCAATTAATTAACTCAAGAAGGCAGTGTATCTTCAATAGTGTGTCTTAGGCCTCTAATCCTCCAATTCTCGTGTGAGTTAAGAAAGTTTGCAGACAATCATTCAGACTATCTTATGCCTAAAATCTACATACTTCATCATCACTTTCAAGGGATCAATTCATGAGCAGCAAAAAAAAATCTATTATAGAAGTAGATAGTAGTAATTCAAGTCCGTGATATCGGAGCATCTTCAGGTAGTGTTGCAAGGACGTTAGCTAGGAGTGTTAGGACATGTAACTTGTGAGGTTCATCAATTATCCCGTTGCAGCTTCCTGCATACGCTACCGTATTGTCTTGCAGCACTGTACGAGTGATAAGACCTACTGCGGTGCTTGTACAGGGAATAGCTGGATTGTTATGGATGTTCTTTTAGCTATTAACTACAGTTAGTGAGTAGAAATAGTTGAAACTTTGAATTACTCTACTTACTCTACTCTCAAGTCTCTACTGAAATTACTCTATATCCATCTTGCCCGTATATATTCTGTATATACAGATATTCTAATACGACTTTGGATTCTGCGATCCATAGAAATCCGTTAGCAGTCTCAAATTCTTCTATTTGAGGCCAAACACAATTTTATTCCCAAGTAGCACAAAACTGCATTATAAACTTTCACACAAGGCCCACATCGTCAATCTTAGCATTTGTAATGACTTATAAGAGTTCCTTCGGTCTGTAACAGCTGTATAGAAGGAAGCGAAGCTCAATATAATGCTTTATTCTGTATTGTGGTTCTATTATGCACCACACACACGCCACAGATGTCACTATTATTCAGCGTTTAGTACTGTTGTGCCCTGTCTGCTGTAAGAGCGCTGAATAATAGGCCACGAGGGTACTCTAAAACTATTGCATTATAAGAGAGACCTTGTGAACAACTATAACGCACTGCTAGTGACAAGCCGGTTGACATTGAAAGCTTTGACAGGTGGATGTCGATGACGTTTTGACAGAACGCAGAGTGACGAATGACGTTTGTAATTTTCTGTCTTCCTATTGGTCGCCCGCGCGTCGGTGTTGCCCGCGCGTGGGTGTTGCTGCCAACGAAAATGTTGTGTTTGTGATGTGGCTGATTTGTTTTTCACAAGTGCTTAACTATTTTACTCAATGCTGAATAACAGGCCACAATTGAACATTACATACAGCCCTTAGCATTAGGTTAAGATTACAACTGTTCACTAACATATCCGCCATATTTAATATACTGCGTATTATTTTAAAATTAAAAACTTTTTAGTTTGGTTTATTTTAAGATATATCGACACCAATTTAACTTGATTACCACTGACTAACACGTAAAAACAGCATTCCATGCATATAAATGTACAAAATAATATTTTTGTTTTCTTTACAGTCAATATTATGTTAAAATATTAACATAATATTTTGTATTCACCATTATTATAAGGGCGCGTGAAAATTTTGAACGATATATATATGGTATTTCACGATAAAGTTAAATTCCCAATAAGATTTCAAATATTATAATAGTAAGAAATCGAAGTTTTAACTATGTTAAATTATATTTTCCTTGTCACAAAATGGCACCTGGGATCTTGCACACAACAAGTTTTAAGGTATTAACACTGACAGTTCATATCACAATTTCGCTCGACGTTTACTTTCAACTCTATTAAAACATTACAAATGTTCACTTTGTTTTTATAGGGTAACATGTGGTTTGTTAATCAGGCAGTGTTCAGCTCTTGTAATGTCTGTTACCCACAAAAAATGCTAATATAATGCTGATATAATCCAATTATTTAGTAATGGGATTTCTTATGCAGCTATGTGCTGTCAAATTTGTGCCCAAATTAGAGTTGTATCAGTTGTATAAGCGCTTATAACGCTACTATACTGCAACTTATCAGCTCGCGTTTCCATTGTACTCTGTTGAAATACTGTTATACAGCGCATTTGTGCTACTTGGGTTGCTTCGGAAGATTAAACATGTGTGGTGATGATCTTGCCCACTTTCGGGCAAAAGTATCACTGAATATACGGACAAGTAAGACGGATATAAGAATAAGTTCAGATTTGGTGGTCCAAACGGTTTTTGCTAATCTAAAGCTATTTGGTATAAAGTTGGTAGCATTATTCATGGTTCTATAAATAAAACGGTAATACGTTCGTAATCTCCAGCTCCGGGTTAAATAAAGCTATTGCTGCACAGGGGCGGTTAAGTAAGTTTTACACAGAATCAGTCGTGAAAGAAATCATCTTGAACTTCTTCGTCACTTACAATAAGGTGGGATTGAACTGGAACATAAACTTAAAAATAAAAAAAAAGCTATTGTGAAAAACTGGTAATAATGTTTATTTATTTATTAAAACATTAGTTATTATCCAGTCTTACAATTTATTAATATTTTGTTACTATAATATCTTTTATTTACCGAAGTGTATCTATTTTCATTGCGGCAAAATGCAACCTCTTTCACAGTCATAATATCGTATCAGCTGACCGCACCAAGCTTCACAAACTTTCAGCACTTGCAGTGTGACCAGAGATTTATTCTGAAGTAAAATAATCAGGACGTTTAGGAGCTATAAAGTTTATTCCCGAACCCGCTCGGTGTAGATTTGGGGAGGCGTAAAATGATCAAATAAAATTATTTATCTCGCTCCTATAAAGATATGGTAATAAGATACCACAGTGTTACTGACGAAAGCAAATCATCAATGCTATGACCAATAAAATTCGTAGTCTTATTTTTAACGATAAACGAAATATTGAATATCTAGTAACTTATACGTAACATGATAATTGTCTCTTATCGCAATTTGCAAATTACTAGATTTTGGTGAACTATTTTACCTGAAATTCTATCTTGTATTTTGTTAATCAGCTAAGCAGCATATATTTTCTTTTAAATAAAATTCTAAGTCAAACGCCCCAACTCAGAGTCACTAACTGTTATTTAAATTGCTCTTTGGTACAGAAATTCTATGGCGATTCTTTACTAAGGAGCGATATAACCGTTAGTGACACTGAGTTGGGGCGTAAGACTTCTAAACAGTCACCAGTGACGATTTTAAGGAGAAACAATTCCTTGAAAAAATTCCATGGTATTAAATTGATTAGTGATTTCTATAAACTAAAATTAACACATACATACCTTTATTTTGTTATAAGTGTTTTATGTCTCGTCACAAAATTAAATACACAGACTGACACCTTTATCTTTGAGCAAAAAAATAGTGAAAAATTCTTCAGCGTTACCAAATTATGGGGAAGTTTCAAGCGGACAGCTTTCTTTCGTAGAATACGTAAATGGCTTAGTTCCGCAAACAACATCGGAACAAGGGAGGTCAACAGGCGAATCCTACAAGTCAGCATATCATATCATCTCGTAGATGCTATGAGGCTATGAGGGTCAACAGCTCACGTTCACTGGGACAGCCGGACAGCCCCGACCTAAATCCTCCGCTTATTTTAACGGCTCCGGGCTTTTTCATAATAATTTCATTGGATTTGCATAGTAGCGCGAGAGTTTAATGAGAAAAAAAAAAATTAAAAGAGAGAAAGATGTTTTATGATTTACAGGTGTTTTACTTGGCAGTGCCAGCTTCCCTATCTTCTTAATTAAAAAGCAACCACACTTTAAATGTATAGAAAATTTTATTCAAGAAACTGGTGGAAAACATTGAGTAATGCAGATAAAATAGTATATGGTTATAACCTAAATAAAATAAACTAAAACCAATTATAATAATTTTTAAAACTTATCTTCTCCAATCAATAGGTTGAGTGTGTTTTATAGTTAGGTCTGTAAAACTTACGAATGGAATGATTTCAAAAGTTTAGTCAATAGGAAGCAAAGTATTAGTCGTGCACTTGAAAATACTTAATACATTCAGAAACTTATTTAAAAACTTTGAATTAATTTTTTACATCCCTTATAAGCCATTACCCCCGGGAATCTATCCATTTTCTGTTTGCATAGACAGAACGGTAAATTTTTGAAAATTGTTGTTTTCATATTGAAAAAATTATAACTATAGGCAAATATAAGCGTAAATCGTCAGACTATACCTTATCTCATTTTTACTAACTAATGTTATTATATTACGAAGCAGATATTATCACAGATTGTTAATAATGTTAGTGTTATTATACTACTTCAATTTGTACCTATACTATACTAATAATAATAGTGATTGTCGTTGATCTGAGTATACACTGCCATGTAACATGTGATATATTCTATCCGACTAAAATCGTTCATAAGTGATGACAATAACTTGAAACACACACGACACGAGGCTCCGAGCCCACAGAATTAGCATCACAATTCTGCCGCGCCTTGCTACAGTACGCCACGGTACGGTTTATACAAAACAATAATTGTTCTAGTTTAAAGCGCCGCGATTTATTTTGGTTTTGCGAACGTACTGTAAAGCGGCTTACACATCATCAGAATTGTCGTTCGAATACAATCCGTATTACTTTCTTATTACCAGTGCCCGATACGAGCAAAGCAGTGGAATTTATTTAGCCATACTAAAGATGTGGCTGTGAAAATTTTAGAATTGTTTTACTGTGACGCTATTTTCTTTTAGGCAAAAACGAAATCAGTTCGGCGTTATCAATGAAAAAATTAGAAACATTTTCCAAAGTTTTTTCTTCAGCCTGGCCAGGCTTAGCTAGTGAAGAAAAATGTGAAACTGTCAGTATTTCTATGCAGAATTGATCATAACACGGGAGCTATTTGATATAAATTAAGAAGCCAGACGCAAATGAGTATGGTTAGTGCGAACACCGCTTTTGTAACGGGTTAATGAAAAGCAGGAAAATTAAAATTTTTACGGCTCCCACGGGTTGTTTAATTTTCGATTCCTATTATGAATGTATGTTCTTTCGTTTGGTTTTAATTTAAAGTACGCAAATCTCGCAGTTACCGAGAGGCAGTGTTACAAGTGGAATAGTCCGGTTTCGGCTTATTTAATTTTAGGCTAATTAGTTTCTAAAAGTTACTGAGTAGTAGTAACTTATTAGTGGCGTTGTTGGTGAGTCTAACTAACACTTCTAATCAAATATCCAGTCATCCAAATTATGGAATTTGGATGACTGGATATTTGGTTAGAAGTGTTTATAATGCTACAGGAATATAAACCTGTTTCTTAACTGAATCATTATAGACGAATATATTATAAATGACAAGTTCGCCTGAAAGAAACTGTACCGAGTCCAGCACAGTATTAGTTTTGAAATTTGCTGAGAAGTTTCCTTCGCCTTATCTTCTCCTTCATGACAAAACATCTTTTCGAAGTAAGCAGGATAAAAAATATGTTTATAAGTATCAGTAATACTTACATGATTAAATTGTTTGAAATTTGAGTTTAACCAAAATGTGCTACTTGATAAGGCCGCCTCGTTCGAGGACATTTGACGGAAATCAAATCATACAAAGATTTTGGAATCGTTGACGTAGTAAATACAAAAGAGGCTTACTGGCCGTGAGCGCGTCAAATCATTTAATATTTTATTCAAATTCGAACCACAAATATCTTTATTGGAAATGTACTTATGTTTTAGCAATTTTTCCTCCCGCGTCGGCCATGTCCAGTGTCCACTTTGTCCACATGGGACCGTTCTAGTTGACCTTTTTTTATTTGCCGCTCATGTTTATATTTGGTTTGCAGAAAGCACAGTGTATTCTAGTTTTGGTCGTCGAAAATTTTACCAACTTTTCCCTTTACGGACCAATTTTGTTTTGGACATGCCGATATCTAACTGTAGTTGGCGGATAAACGGCGAATTCATGAAATTTTAACACCAAACTGGACAAAAAGTTAAGTGGTTAATTTTTAGTTCTGCGTGAGTTTGAATCGCGTTTGCGTATGGGTTTTTCCAAAACCGAAAAATCCTTCAGTTATGGCGCTGACATAATTTGACTTCAATCTAATGCTGGAGAGAGACCATGCGTTTGGTTTGTAGTTAAAAATAAAATTAAGTTAATGACGTCATAATCCTTGTTTATATTAATTAATACATCTTTAATATATATAGTATAATATTTTGTAAATCAGGATGTTGTGTAAATCTATTTCAACAAACATGTAACCTGAACTACTCACTAAAGTCCTTTAATAAAAAAATATATATTAAAATTTTCCTTTTGTATGTTAAGTAACAATAATTAATTAAAATAAATGTATAGCCCAAGGTAAACAACAAAATAGTCATAATTTTCTTGTCCCTATGAATTAAGTCTTTGAAATATAGACGACAGAAGTTTATACATCCTTCACGTTAGCATCATATTCATAGTCATAGCTCGGTACCAATTTAAGCACACAATGTGACGTGACAGAACGGTGCCATCTCCGAGCTCGGAGCAGGTTATGGAAACCAAACAATCTTGAGGAACTGTTTTTGTTGTTATAAATGAGGAGCTCCGGGACAGAATAGGTAAACTTACTGTACAGAATGCTGTATCCAGTGAATACACTACACAGACCAGAGCAATCTTACAGAACTTTTAGAAGTTCTGCTTAATGTAAGACAAGTCTTCAACTTGATGTCGCTTGATGTCAACTTTGAGGTCTCAAATTGATGGCTCACTACAGAGCAAGGGTCTCTCCTCTAACGGAGGCTTAGAGCATACTACCATACTTCTCCAGTGAGCGCCAGTGAGTGCCGAAGTTTTGATGCCAACCGAAGACCTCACGAAATGGCATAACGACTGTTTTCTTACAATAAAAATAGCGATGACTTTACGTGCCCTCCGAAGCACGGAAGTGCTCACTTACCACTGCGGTAACTTTATATACTTGTGCCTTATTGCGACTGTACAATACAGTAAGTTGAATCCACGTCCTTCCTGGGTATTCCTTACGGCCATTGATGATATAATTATGCCAAATATAGATTGTTCTCTTAAAATTTCCATTTCAGCTACTGTTTGGTCACTTCAATATATAAGGCCTGCTGCCCACGGCGCTTCATTTGACTATAGCATACAAGCTGTATAAAGAAACATAAGCAATAGGCAATTGCGACGATGCCGTTTCGCGGACAGATTTCATATTTTTACCAGACAAGATGCAAGCAAGCTGCAAGCAAGTGACAATTGACGAAAGCGTGCGTATGTCGTGCGTGGACAATAGGCCTAAGACGACCTTTTGTTTCCAACTTTATACTCAGTCTTAAGACAGCTTTCCTAAATGCAGGTTGTTTAGTTTCCATATCCTCTAACAGAAGGTTACGATGACAGTGCCTCCGGTCTACGTAACAGATTCAGTTCGAAATCGATATAGAGTAAAGTGACTTCACGCCCTGTTAGTGTCGGTTCACCCATTCAGGTTTCATCCAATCTGATGCGATGATCTCAATTCTATTGAAGTCGTGAATAGGTCGAGAGCTGAACCAATCCTTTGAAAATTTCAACCATCTTGACCCGCTTTCTCGTGGGAGATGACAAAAGAATTATTGTCGGAAATGGCTGGCCACAAATATTGGCCAGAGAAAAATGTTTATGAGTGAAATATCACTTTGCACTTCATAATCTTTTTATTTTGAAGAAGTTGAAGAGCTAATTGAGTTAGTTAATAGTATCAGGCGTTACTGTGAGGAAATCCATTGTTATTAAGCTAGTATTAGTCTACTTTGCAACAATCTGCGGTTAACATATATTATGGTATATACTTTAAGACATGCGTGGCACCTCCCTCCCTCCCACAACGGAAACATGCACTACAATAATTAAAAGTATATACCAACATACATACCAGCACCAACACATGTTTCGCCCGACACGGAGCATCATCAGGGTAAGTTGACTCTACGATGGTTAGTCGCAAAGTGAACATCGTTCACTGGGCGTGGCGTATTTATACCCAACTCGCCTACTGATGTAAGTTTTTCATTTGTGATTAAGTGGCCATTAAAGTTAACTTCCTTCTTGGTATGCAATGCGTCGGTGATCTTGGTTCTTACAAATTACGTTAACGTTCATTTGAAGTTTATTAACGCTTTATGCAAAACGCCTTATAAAAAGACTCATGTTTAGTATAACGAGAATAAATTCATAGTTAAGAGTATTAGAATCCAAGAAGTAGCGCTGTGATCAAGTTATAATGAATGATTATAATATCTAGATCACAAAACAAACACTGTTCAAATATATTTGTTGCAAAACAACATCAGTTGTTATTGCGAGAAGACACGCTAGGGACATTTATCTTGTTATTTGACAAATAAAATAATGTTCTTTATCCAAATAGAAAAGAACATGAGGAATATTCTTAAATAAAAGTTTCTTGTAGATGTTAAGTACAAAGATACCCGCTGGAGTAGATAAAGCTGTAATCAGCTAGAAACCGGTTCGGACCGGCTCAGTCCAGTTAATGGTTCGCTCCAGAGGACTCTCCATTACCGCTATTAGTTCGGTTTCGATCGCGTGAAATCGAAGAGAGAATCCATTTTCTTGATTCCTGCTTCAAGTTAGTTTTAGGATTTATGAGCTGATTTGAAAACTTGATATCGATAATTATTAAGACTAAGTTGATGCATTGTTACTTTTACGTGTTAATTATAATAACATGTATGTAGTATTGGATGTAGTCTACGCCTATAATTGTAATGACATTAAGATAATTTACTACAATAAATGTTGAATATTATGTGCTAAAAATAATGTTTGTTATGTTGGCGTTCAATAAAATAAATAAATAAACATCGAATGAAAATGACTATAGTTTATTGGGTAAATGTGAACACATGAAAATTTTTAATAAACACTTAAAAATCAGATAGATCAACACTTATATTCCGTGATAGAGTAAGGTGGGGCACAATATGACATAATGCTATAACATATTATTTTCAGTAGTATTTCTATTTGTCTAATTTGTTATTTTTTGCCAAGATTGTCTTTTGCCCCGACTTATCCTACTTTAGATAAGTGTTACCCTGTCAGATCTTCTAATGTTTATTAAAAGACATGTATTAAGATTTATCCGAGCACTATAGATGCTAGTTGAGTATGGCAACGAATTTCACAAATTAAGGGGTGACCCTCTACAAATCGTGTTTATTAAGTAGTGTAGTTCGATAACAGCTCTCCATTAAGGCTATTAGCTCGATGCCAAACGCGATAATTCAAGGACAGTCAATTTCCCTGATACCGGTTACAACTAGTTCAGCGATTTATTGGATTTCGGCAACTGGAGGAAGATGGGCAGCAATTTTTGGTGTAATAACAGCTACATGTTTATCGAAGTTATAGTAATAAAATAATGTAGGTATTGAGTGAAATATCACATTATTTCTATAGTGGTTTCGAAGGAACCACTCCCAAATTTTGATAAGCATACGATGTATAATAAAATTATCTTGTAATACTTGGCCAGTTTTGCAATTATTTTCTTAATTCCTCATTAAAATCATCAAGGAAGCCTCAAAAATCTCTATTGCTTGTGTTAACAAACATTTCAATCAAAATCATAATAAGTCCAGAAAGGAGTATACGCATAAGCAAAGTACATAGAATAGGCATTACGCATTCAACGGTTGGTAAAAGTCAACATTTTCCATTAAAAAGCCGAACTCGATTTTATTCCCCAAGCAACAAGTAGGTACTCCGAAAGGCACCTTATTCCGAGCAATCAGCAATTCAAAACTGGCTGGGGCGGACATTGGCTACCCTAGAACCGTTATTACACATTCCAGATTATTTTCAAATGAAATCATTAGCATCTATTCATTGACATTTTCGCTTTGCTTTAGAACACTTGATGAGTACAAAAGAGGCAATGGAAGGAGAAATTGGATTGATTTCATTTTGTTTTTGTCGTTTTGTTGAGACAGGGGCAGGGGAGCGTCGGTTCCGTATCACGGTGGTGGTACATTAAAATTCATTTTTGCCAAACGTCACATTATACTGTAATACCTGTGGGAGGCCGCCGGGGGTCCTTTTTCGTCCCAAATTATAAAATGTATAAAATATGTGTAGTTGTGCGCGTCGCGTTGTATCGTTATAGGTAGGGTATATAGAACATAGAATATTATTTACAACAGTTTATTATGCCGGTCACTCACATTCGCGTGAATACGCGAACCCACAAGTGTGGGACGACCTTCGCGAATGATTATGCGAAGTTTTCGAGGCATTCGGGGTTTTCCAAGCTGTGTGGGTTTTTTGTCGCACATCAAAGCGCGCGAACCTCGAACCTTCGTGTAGTCTCCCACACATTCGTACGACCAGTTGCGCACACGACTAAAAAGGTGACGTATGTCTTAATTTTTCGTGATTCGTGGCGTCTAATCGTACTACCATTTATTTTCTGTATTGAAAATGGATTTGAATGACAACAACATATTAACAACAGCAAGATTGAACATTCGTGAACAAAGTGTAGGAGGAAGCGGAAATGGGCTTGTATACTCATATGCGAACCCATTTGCCTGACCGCCCTTCACATATGTGCAAACATTCGTAAAAATGTCAAACATTTGCGCGTATGTGAGTGACCGGGGTTAAACTTGAACTATAGTCACCGCGAACTAAGAAGCCCAATTTGTCGTTTGCCATCACAGTGACATTAGAGATGTACAAAAAAATCGGTTCACGAAAGAAACCAATTTTTACAACAAATCGATTCAAAATTATAAGACCTTCTAATCGATTCGATGATTAAATTTTAAACTAAAAACCGTAATATTTAGGTACCTAGTTACCTACCTACTACCTCGATTGAACTATCTCGTACCGCGTATTCTCAATATGTACCTATTTACGACTTCAATAAAATATTATTTTATCCATTCGCCCATAAACATCAACAACACCAAAAGCATCACTGGTGCGTTGCCGGCCAAGAAAGAGGGAAGAAAAAGAAAGAAAGATAGATCATGATAGAATGAAAGTCCCGCTCAGTTTCATAATAATATTTTGACATAATATTATATTATGAGCGTCAGGAAAAAACTACAGTGAATAAATTCTTGCTTATTTCGTAAGACACATTCATGTATACATAATTATTATTTTGTTGAAAAAAAAATGTTTACCGTAACCTTAAATACATAATTACATAATTATAACATATTATCTGCAGTTACTGTCCATGGATGGCGAAGTGCCCATACATAATGGAAAATGTCCTTTGTTAGCATCCAATTTGTCGTGGTATTATTGGGTACCTAACTTTAAATTCAAATGCAAGCAAATCATTTTTAACAATGTAATTAAATTAATCAATTTTCATTTTTAAATTTCGATTATAGTAATGTATCGATTATGATTGGTTTTATAAACGGTTTCAAGCCGTCACATCAGCCTACGTCAGATTAGATTTAGGCTTCTTCATATAAGATTGTTTCGACGTCATATATTTTAATTAAATTTTGCATAAATTATGTTGTGATGGGATTTTTACTAGATTTTAACGTTTAATATGATTTATAATCAACACCAATGAAAATGAGTAAGGTTTTTTAACAAATTTTGGCAAAATCCTTTGTCCGTAAGTATTCAACTATTCATGTCAAGTAAATGAATATTCCATTTCGCTCAAAGACACCCATACAAGGTTAGTTCATATTAATAAATAGCAGCTATCATTATGGGCATCTTAGATAATTTTGACTATAGTGTAGGGAGTTCTTTTGACGTTAATGTGTCAGTCAAAATTGTTAGAATGTCCATGGGCTATTGTGACCACTAAGACAATATAATTATGTTTATTTGTTTATTTGATATTGAAATATGAGAGCCACGTTACTATTTCTACGAGTATAACAAGTTACTGCTACAAAAAGCACAAACATTTTCTGTTATTCCGGTATATTTTGACTTGGTTGAACCAAGTATTTATCAAACTGAAGCTCGATTAAAACATTGTATATGAAAATGAAGGATGTTTGTGCCAACCTTGGCTATAAAACCTTCAACATTCAGGAATCTCTAAGGGTTACTCGCACTCATTATAATTATATTTCCTATTTCCCATTGAGCAATAATGTTCCTGAGTACTCTTTAAATATTTAAACTGTAATGTAAACTAAGAGCTCATAAAATAAAAAAATATGATTTTCCTTAAGTCCTGGCAGGACTGGAAGATCACTTAATTTTATTAAAAATCTGGCAGATTATAATTTTCGCCAAAATTGATGGCAATTAAAAGTTTTTCATTTCCCTCGCCTGCGCGCTTAGAATTCATTAAGGTTTGAACAAAAGTGAAAGAATACGGTTTTCGGACATTATTATTAGCTAAGAGTCTAATGATCGCTGGAAAAGAAATTAATTCATTTATAACTGTGTTGGAACCTGTGACGAGTTTACTATTAAGGTATGGTGTTTGTAAAATGTGGCGAGTTCACTATGGTGATGACTTTACAACAAGCCATTATACCGCATATGGTACTGAAGAAAACGGATTCCAGTGACCAAGAGAAGTAGGTTGCGGTAAACTATTTAAATCTAGAAACGGGATAACTAAATATATAATCTAAATTTTACTAACAAAAAATAACCGACTTCAAAGTCTCGAAAACTACTTTTCAGATCTCGTTCGTGGGACCACATGACAAGCACCTGCTTTCGATTAAAAAAAGAATCATCGAAATCGGTTGGCGTGATATTGAGTTATTCGTCAATTTGTCGCGCACATCTTAACACAAATTTACGACTTATGTGGTTTTCTCATGGATGCCATTGTCAGATCTCAATAAAATTTATGTGGGACCACATGACAGCCACCAGCTTTTGATTAAAAAAACAATCATCAAAATCGGTTCGCCCAGTCCAAAGTTCTGAGGTAACAAACATAAAAAAAAATACAGTCGAATTGAGAACCTCCTCCTTTTTTTGAAGTCGGTTAAAAAGTAAAAGTTACAACTTTGATCAAATAAAGTAAATTAAAAGATACAAAGAAAACTATTTTACAACTGATATGTTCGTAAAAAGCGGCTATAGTAACTGTCTCACCAGTCGGCATACATAATTGTAAGATAATTATGAATAAGATTTTCAGACATAATTAAGGCCACCATCTAAGTAAAGTAAAATGTAATAACATATAACTATAATCGAAGCTTCTGTGACGAAGTTGACACTAAAGGAAAAATACTTACGTCTTTACAATTTACTCTTAGGGTTTGAGATTCAACAGATTGCAATTCTCTTAATGCACGTTTGTATATTGTTGATTCTGGGTGTCGAATAAAGTACAATTAATGATATACTTTTATATTCTGTTTGCGTATAAGTTATATCGTGTTACTACAAAATACTTCAAAGTAGCGTCAATTATAAAGCTAGTTTTTTATTATTAACGAGTAACCGCCCTCGCTTTGCTTCGGTTTTCTTATTTTTTTACACCTTAGGTTACATTATTGGAGTTTTATTAAGGATTTCTAATTTTTTTTAAAATATAATATAGCCTATGTTACTCGGGGATAGTGTAGCTTCCCAACTGTAGTGTATGTGTACAGCGGGCAACACTGGCCAGTCTGCAGTGAGACTGCGAGCTGAGTAGAGTGTACAGACGTGCGTCTTACGCATACCTATCTCACCTATTACAGAGTAAAATGTGTGTATTATTGACCCTCTAAACACTACAAGTGGCGACGACGGAAAAAACTAATAAGGAATTACCAAAAAAATGTTGGAAGAAAAAGAAGGAGTAATGCCCTTGCTTGCGTATGCAATGTTCGGGCAGGCAAATTCCTTACGAATATGTGTTCTATTATATTCGTATTTAAGTAAGTAAAGTGTATTATTACATTACAACCACATAATTTGTATGTGGGGATACCTAATAGCGTGCACTTAAGTAACAATTATTTGAGTGTTAACGTTTTAATAAGAACTTGGCAACTAAAGTACCACTGCCATATTTGTACAGAAAATCTAAGCATCAAAACTAAAAGGCCATGCAAATCATTTTGTTCACAAAGGGCCATGCCTCAAGTAATTATTTCAAATAGACCATAAATTTCCTATGATATTGCTGTAGGAAATTGTAGTATGTGAAAGAGTAATTTATTTCGTTTCTTATTTCAAATAAAGCTACCGCATCACAATAACAATATCCTAAATTTTGTTTGTATTTGGTGGGTATTTAATAAAAACGTGAAACTCCACGTTACCCTTACAATAACTTGGAAAGAAACGATTGAGAATCTACCCCACTTATTAATATAATGCTGTGGTTAATGTTTTCATAATTCAAATACGGTTCTACTGTGAATTGAAAAGATTATGATTATCTAAACAAGTTTTAGACGTAATTTTGCTAATTAATTAGCAGTTTAATATTATTATTATGGTCACGGCAATACAGTTCACTTAAAGATCATTGCCTATACAACCATAATAAGGAAGAACCTGTAAAGTAGCTACAAACAATGTGTTATGCATATGCACGTAATATGTAAAAAGTTTATTATACCTTAAAATCCGTATTACGTAGCAATATTGAAGCATTATATATGTTAATATTTTTATCGCTAAAACCAATATTAAATTAAATATATTGATAATTGTAGCTACGTCAAGGTTCACGCAGGTTGTACGGGTCTATCCCACTTGTCCCGTTACAAGTATTAAGTCCGGATTGGGCACGCAAATTCAAACAAGACTCGTAAGGAGCTTGTTAATGTACCTTCAGTACAAAAAGGCCTACAAGAGGCACGCAAATTGAAACAAGACTCGTAAGGAGCTTGTTACTGTACATTGAGTACAAAAAGGCCTGCAAGGGGCACGCAAATTGAAACAAAGACTCGTAAGAAGCTTGCTAATGTACCTTGAGTACAAAAAGGCCTACAAGAGGCACGCAAATTGAAACAAGACTCGTAAGGAGCTTGTTAATGTACCTTGAGTACAATAAGGCCTGCAAGGGGCACGCAAATTTAAACAAGACTCGTAAGGAGCTTTTTAATGTACCTTGAGTACAAAAAGGCCTGTAAGGGGCACGCAAATTTAAACAAGACTCGTAAGGAGCTTGTTAATGTACCTTGAGTACAAAAAGGCCTAAAAGGGGCACGCACATTTAAACAAGACTCGTAAGGAGAATGCTATACCTTGTGTACAAAAAAGAAGCACGTTATTATTGTAATATACTTATCTTCTTGTTTGTATAAATAAAAATGAACTTTAGTATTTCTTGATAGCTTAACCGATTTCACTGTTTCATTCAAAAATTTTCGTAATGGCTCAAGGATGGCTGTTTCGAGAAGAATAATCAAAGTTCTGGGTAAAGTGACGTGGAACATTTTTATGTTCAGCCAAATTATAAAAGACATTAAAATATAGTGTTTGCGGAAGTTATTCAACATAATGAGTATTTCCTAAAAGGTATATTAAAATTTAAGGATGGATGTACTATGGAGAATACTAAAGTCCCGTCTAAAATGTCAGAGATATTGTAACGCTTTTATAGCTAAAACATAAATAAATGAAAAAAGTTTTCAATTTTTTGGGTATTTACCATAATAAAATTATCATAAAATAAATTAAGGTACGGAGTAGGTACTTGACTTGGAGTTCTGAGGAAGAGGCCAAACTAATCGATATATTGAATTGCTGCTATGGCAAGTCATTCGAGGTGATGAGCATTATACATTATACTGTAATGTATTCTGTATACAAGTGGTATATGTATAATATACCGTAATATATGTATACTGTCAATTATAAATCAATGTTTTAAGGCTACGCAGTCATGTATCTGTTTCACAAGAAAAAAGCCATGCATACACGGTGCCCGCAAATAATTATAAATCAATGTTTTAAGGCTTTGCAGTCATTTAACTGTTTCATAAGAAAAACGCCATGCATACACGATGCCCGCAAATATTTATAAATCAATGTTTTAAGGCTACGCAGTCAGGTAACTGTTTCATAAGAAAAAAGCCTTGCATACACGGTGCCCGTAAATAATTATAAATCAATGTTTTAATGCTACGCAGTCATTTAACTGTTTGATAAGAAAAAAAAGCCATGCATATACGGTACCCGCAAATATTTATAAATCAATGTTTTAAGGTTACGCAGTCATGTAACTGTTTCATAAGAAAAAGCCATGCATATACGGTACCCGCAAATATTTATAAATCAATGTCTAAAGGCTACGCAGTCATGTAAATATTACATAAGAAAAAAGCCATGCATACACAGTGGCTGCAAATATTTACAAATTAATATTTTATGGATATGCCGTTATGAATATCATTGAAAGGCAAAGATGTCTGTTGGATATGATTCATGAGACACCATTTGAGATGTCTGATGAAGATGATTCCCATCATAATCGGCCATATTTCACTGATATGAAATCGTGGGATGAAATAACAAATTGCAGGTTTTCAGGAAATTACCCCAATCAATATGAATCGCAAATACCAAGTGAAGAGATGATTTGGCATCAGGATTCAAGTATTATGTAAGGAATCAAAAGTAAGACAGTGATTATTGGTATTTTATTCCATTAATGTGTTAACATTCCATAACTTCTTTTGAAGTAAATTTGAATCTGATCATGGATGAAATGTACAATGACATACGACCGTCATTGAAGATTCATTATTTTATAATAATTCGTTACAGACGAGTATAATATGTATTATGTGAACATATCACATATTTGTGCAGATTATGACACATGATGACGAACGACAGCAGTTATGGGTTCATGGTAACGGACTCGACTTTTATGATCATTATATTCATTTTTTTTGCAATTTTTAGATAATATAATCCGCAATAATTTATTGGATATATTATTATTATTGGAAAAATAAAGGTTCATCCATGTGGCAATAAGCACTTAGAGACTCAGAAGATCGTAGCATTTTCATCTAATATCTTTACATTGCAATGTAAATGGTAATATTTTGAGCTGCCGAAAAATAAAGGAAATTTGTCAAAGTTATGATTTTGTCTCCATAGTAAGGAGACAATGAGACACTGAGAAATAGAATTTTGGTATATGGGGCTAGTCCAATAAAACACGACGTTGTATTTTATGTAGATACAACTTATTACTATGTAATATGATAGGCCTTCAGTGAGATAACTCTTGCTTCCGGCTTGCATACAACTTGAACCATCTGCAGAACAACAACACCTTGGGTGTTTCTCTGCGCTCTTTTCATGTAAAATCGACATAAATACGCAAGTGATGGCTAATGACCAAAAGGTTATTTTAATCAGCTTCCATACTTTTCACGACATTATACAATTACAGTACCTACCAAGGGCGAGGTTCATACTGAAATTATTGAGTATGCGTTAACAAAGTGGTTTGATTTATTTATGTCAGACTTAGCCAAGATACTAAGAAGGATACTAAAAAAAAAAGTGTTGAATGACAGTGCTAAGTAGCAACTTTAGAGATTTAGCTCTAAAGCAGTACAGTCCGAGGCTCGTCGTTGGTCTTATATTTCTGTATTACAGATCTATCAAGTATAAAGTGACGTTGATGTTGTGGAAGTTGAAAGCACTAGATCTCCATCTAGAAGCTGGAGTGGCCACAACACTAAGCCGAATGTACATATGTGTAAGTGGGTGTAACCGTGCACGTAGGACCACCAACTCACAAAGCATTCTCACACAGAGTGCTTGTCAATGATTGGAAACTCCTCTGGGAAGCAAAGGTTACGCAAATTTCCAGAGAATCATAACTTAACTGTCTAAACTGATAGTGAACCATGTGTTAAGATAATGAAGTGAATACTCAAGTTCGCATAATAATTAAAGATACAATAAATTGGTCAGCTGTGATCGTAGTTTCACAAGCAATAATTTTTTTTAAGATTATTAGAGATTCTATTGGTACTATTCTAAATATCCCTGTGACTTTAACAGTGTAAATACTGGTAGAACCAAATAGCTAAGCATTAAAGGAATGGGTTGCCAATGGCTTGAATTCCTTAGTGACAAGAAATGGAAATAATAATGTCACATAGGAAAATTGTTTAAAGTTGACCCTTATAATGTGCGGAGTGAGTTGTGTAGGCGACGATTCGAGTGAGATGAGAGAAACTCCAGAATAGTTGGCAAGGCGAGGTGGTAATAGAAGGCAGTGGCGTAGAAAACGTGTTGTAGTCATAGATGCTCAAAAAAGAACGTTGGTTTTGTAAAGCGCTGTTATGACGGTGGATTATATATAAAATTTCTTACACTACCTTCTAGTAGCCGGTCTCAGCCGTTTATTATTTATATAATGTGACAATAGATGGCATTGTAGGTACAACAGATATTATATTAAGATTTATTTAACTTTGATTTTTATACGCGTCACGCACGTCACTAACATTCTCCGCCCTAGTGCCGTCTAAACGTTTAGGCACTCATCATCCGTTGGAAATAGTGCGACGCGTGTTACCGGCCTGCTAAATATGCCTGTCTTTGTCTTAACGTCTACTACACGTATACGACCGTCTTTCCCTGGATGAACTTGAGTAATAAGCCCGCGCGGCCAGGTATTTCTAGGTAAGTTGGGGTCACAGATAAACACGAGGTCCCCCGGTTGCAACGGTTTCTCCTCGCTGTGCCACTTGGTTCTGGGTACTAATGCCGGTAGTACTTCCTTGATCCACCGTTGCCAGAACATATCCGTTAGCCTTTGAGCTATTCGCCACTGTCGTTTTAGGTAAAACTCGTTATTGCCAAATGATCCCGGAATCGGAGATGGAGAAGCGGTGCCGATAAGAAAATGGTTTGGTGTTAAGGCTTCATCACCGTGACTGTCTACTGAGACATGGGTCAGGGGTCTGCTGTTAACCATGGCTTCTACCTCTGCCAGCATGGTGATCAAAGTCTCTTCACGTGGGGCGCGTTCTTTTAATACCACTCGTAGAGCCGTCTTGACACTTCTTATTAAGCGTTCCCACGCTCCGCCCATATGTGGGCTTGTTGGTGGTAAAAAACTCCATTCTACACCTTTATCACTCGCTCTCTCTTGTACCTGTAATTTATCTACTTCAAGGTATGAACGTTTAAGCTCCTTGTCCGCCCCTCGGAGATTGGTACCGTTGTCGGAATATAACTTGAGAGGCCAGCCTCGGCGTGCGGCCATTCGTCGCAATGCCATTATCAACGTATCAGTGGACAGGTCTGATACAACTTCGATGTGTATGGCTCTTACTGTAAGGCATGTAAACAATACACCATACCGCTTCTCTCTTCTTCGACCCACGGTTACATCCATCGGTCCAAATAAATCCACTCCACAGTTGGTAAATGGTCGGTGGTGGTGCATGAGCCGTGCCTCTGGTAAGTCCCCCATGCGTGGCGGCTTCGGTATAACCCTCCTCATTCGACAGAACGTGCACTGCGATGCTACCGTTCTCACTGTAGGTCTCAAACCAATAATCCAGTACCGCTGCCTCAATTCGTTAACAACCATTTCATTGCCTCCGTGAGCGGCGGCTTCGTGGTATTGTTTAACGAGCAGTCGCGCGATTCGATTCCGACCGTCCAGGATGACAGGTTGCTTCGTCTGCCAAGGGATGTGCCGGGCGGCGTCGATACGACCGCCAAGTCGCAGCAGGCCATCTTCATCTACGAAAGGCGTAAGTGATCGCAAACGACTATTCTTAGCAATATCTTTATTCATTTTCAGCGCTTGTATTTCAGTTGGGAAGGCGAGGGCTTGCGAGTACTGCAGCAGCAACGTTTCAGCCTTATGGAGTAGATCACAGTTTATTTGTTTTATCCCAGTTCTCTTACATCTTTCAATAAATAATAACACTGTAGCGGTGCTACGGCGTAATCGATTCCACGAAGAAAACCGGTTCGGGTCGGGCACGATAGGTACTACAGGTAAGTTGCATACATCTACATTATGTATAATTTCTTCACTGATTAATTCTTGTATTTCTGTTACAGGTGGTTGCGGCCAGTCATCGAGCGACGTGTACAGGAACGAGGGACCCTTGAACCATTCGCTGTCCGTGATTAAGTTATATTTGTTTACCTTTGTTGCAGCGTCGGCTATGTTTATACACGTAGGGATATAATGCCATTCCGATATTTTACTCAACGCATCAATCTCACCCAACCGGTTTGCTATAAATACATTATAATTTCTATTTTCATTTTGAATCCAGTGTAAAACAGTCGTAGAATCGCACCAATAATACTTTTTGCTTGCGGCTATTCTGTGCTCCTTTTCAACCAGTTGCGCTAAACGACAAGCTAACAAAGCGGCCTGTAGTTCAAGTCTCGGAATAGATGTTTCTTTTAAAGGTGCTACGCGGGTCTTGCAAGCGATAAGCGATACGCACACACTCCCGTCGCTGTATAGTTTTCGCCAGTAGGCGACGGCTGCGTACGCGCACGGGGAAGCGTCACAGAACACGTGCAACTGCATATCTATCCCTGTCTTTTCAGTTGTATGTAATATATGCGAATAGAAGTACCATCGTGGTATGCGTATGTCCTTTATTTCATGTAGTTGCGAAATCCATTCATTAAACAATAGTAACAGTTCATCTGGCAGTGTCATATCCCATGTTATATTTTGTTTCCAAATAAGCCGAAGTAAAATTTTTGCTTTTACAGTAAACGGAGCAAGGAATCCATAGACGTCATAAATAGACATAACAATTCGTAAAACGTCCCTTTTAGTAGGCTTGCATTTTAAACTTAATATATCAGCCGGTATCTTTTTAAATGTTAGATCAAAACAAAGAGTATCGCTCGCTAAGAACCAAAACAGCCCAAGCGTCCTTTCTTGATCGTTTATTTTGAACTCTTTGGCACCATTACTTAAGGCTTCTTTTGGCTTGTTCTTTATAACTTGAGGCTCGTTACTAGACCAGTTTCTTATCTCGAACCCGCCACATCTATGTATATGTGTAATCTGGTCGATCAGCTGTTTCGCTGTAGACACGTCATTCACCGAGTCAATGTAATCGTCCATATAATGCGATTTTGAAATTGCATTCACGGCTTCCGGCATGTCTTTGACAAATCTTTGTGCGTTCTTGTTTTTTACAAACTGTGCAATGAAGGGTGAGCAATTTGCGCCGAAGATTAATGACGTCATTGCATATTTTTTAACTGGTTCGTTAACGTTATTATCACGCCACAAGAAACGTAAAGCATTCTGATCTTCACTTCTTATTTTTATACGAAGGAACATATCTTTTATGTCTCCCGTCACCGCTATAGACCCCTCTCTGAATCGAAACATAATACCTAATAATGATTCCAATAAATCTGGTCCCTGAAGCAGGTAATCATTAAGGGAGTGGCCACCTGATGTCGCAGCGGTGTCGAACACGACCCTCAACTTTTTTTTATTTGGATTATCGACAGCGAAGTGCGGCAGGTACCAAGTACGCGTCGCTGGCTTCGAACCCAAGACTTCCCGCGCGTAGCCGTTCTCCAACAGGTGCGTCATGCGTTCTGCGTATCTAGTTCCATAATCGGGATTTTTAATGTTCTTCCTTTCTACAGCCATCAATCTTCGGTACGCGTTAGGATACGATTCCGGCATGGCGGCGTCACTCTTCCAGGGTAAGCCGACTTCCCATTGACCATTCACTAAAGTAGCGGTTTCAGCGATGATTGCCACGGCTCGTTGTTCGTTCTTGTTCGGTCGAGGATTGTTACTTATACCGATTGCATCGAGGGCGAATGAGTTACGGACGAGTTCACTAAGCTCTTTTAGGGATTGGTCGTTGTTACGTGTAGTAGAACCGTTATGTTGCGTCGAGTCCGATATGAGTACAACTGAGTCGAGCGGGGGCGCAGCCGCGAGTGGCGCGCGCGCGGTACACGGGTCGCGGGCGCCGCGCGGCGGGCGCTCCGGCCCCGGGGCCGAGCGCAGGGCGCCATGTACGCTCCAGCCGAGCGGGGTGCGCGTGACGTAAGGACCGTTTTTATGTAGTCGTATACCTTCTATAGGCATAAGTAAATGGTAGTTGTCTTGACCGATTAATATTTTAGGTTGAATGTTGTCAATGTTAAATCTAATATCCGTTTTATACCGATTTAATTGTTGGAAATCGACGTTTGTTATACTTTGAACCGGCAGCTGTAGCTTATTTATTTTTCGCGCGTTAAATTGTAACACTTCACCGTCACCATTCGTCAGTTCGCAGTTTATAAGTTCAGATTGACACTCGAGTTCACTTGATTCCCACGCACTACGCACACGCATTTTTATACACTTGCCGTGAAGTCCCGCTTCGTTTGCGATATCCGCTGACACTAAGCTAACCGTGGCTCCATCGTCGAGCAACGCGTATGTATTAACCGATCTATGAGGACCGTGAATCGTCACGGGAACTATCTTTAAAAGTACTTTGGAGCCTAATGACGCGATAGCAGTTGTCACTGTTTCACAGCCGTCGGCGCGGTCGGCCTCCTCTGGCCGGGATTGTACGCTCCGCTTCGTGCTCCAATGCAGTAGGCGATGGTGGTCACGCCCGCAGTCCTCGACGTCACACGTAGCTGCAGGGCATGTTAGCCGGTCGTGGCATGAAGTCAGGCATTTATGACACAATCTGTGTATTCGCACGAAGCGCCATCGGTCACGTCGCATTGCGCGTTTAAACTGCGTGCACTCAGGTATCGGATGATAGGCCATTTTACAAAACTTGCATTGCTCTGTGTCACCGCTCACTGCGTGCACTGAGTGAATCACTGGTCGAGTGGTCCTTTTGTCCGACTGACTGTACATGTAACTGACACCAGCCTTAGCGACCTTAGTTGCTTCGCTTAGTAGAAAATCCGACAGCAGCTCGAATTTTGATTTATTGTCACTTCCTTGTTTGTCACACATGTAATCCATCCATCTATTTACAAGTGCACTTGGTAACTTTGATAATATTGTAGCAGTGAGTTCCGGGCTGCGTAAGTAGTCCGTTTCTTGCAAGGATTGCGAGGCGGCGACAAAGTTTTGTATTTTGGTGGCGAACACAGCGATATCCCTGTGATATTCTTGAGGTAACTGTGACATTCTCTTGAGCTGACCGACTATCTTCATTATGATGTAATCAGGTCGTCCAAAACGCAGTTCAAGCGTTTCAACTATTTTATCAGCACTCGCACCGCACATTAGTAATGATGATACTGCTTCCTTTGCCTCCCCCTGTAAACACCGACGTAGATGGTATACTTTTTCAAGGTCACTGAGATTACACAAATCTGCGGTTTCGTCGTAGGCTCTCTTGAAGTGTAGCCACTCAATTGGATCGCCACTGTAACTCGGTAAGTCCTTGACTTGTTGCATTCGTGTAATTATTTGAGATTGTTCACGATTCATGCTGGCGGTGGAAGACACGATCGCGCGGTGCAATGCAGTCGCTAGCTTATCAATGTCGGTAGGCGCGCCGGCGGCGCGGGCGGCCGCTGTAGCGGGCTCGGTGACGTCATGCGATGCGCCGTGCGAGGGACCAGCCGTTATTACATGAGAATTATCGATCCACTTTTCGATTTCCTCGTTTCGCGACCTTTCAGAACACACACTTTTTTCTTCCTCGAGTGCAGCTAGATCTGCAGCTAATTTCTTCTCTATTAGGTCCTTCTCAATAGCAGCCTTAGCAGCGGTGGCTTCCAAAATAAGTTGCTGCCTGCGCGCCTCCGTCGATGCACGAGAACCACTACGCTTCGAGCGCACGCTGCCCTCTGTCTTCACTGCGCTGCGGGCAGGCTGGCTGCGCACCTTCACTTCCGTATCGGCAGAACCAAATTCACTTCTTGAAGATCCCTGTTCCATCGCTGAAGATCGTTCACTCTGCTCCTTGCGGAGGGCTCCGCGGGTTTTCACTGTGTACGGAGTTTGGAACATCTTCTGCTGTCACTCGGGTCACTAGTTCGCAACTGATTCGGCTCGAAGACCAATTTGTAGGCGACGATTCGAGTGAGATGAGAGAAACTCCAGAATAGTTGGCAAGGCGAGGTGGTAATAGAAGGCAGTGGCGTAGAAAACGTGTTGTAGTCATAGATGCTCAAAAAAGAACGTTGGTTTTGTAAAGCGCTGTTATGACGGTGGATTATATATAAAATTTCTTACACTACCTTCTAGTAGCCGGTCTCAGCCGTTTATTATTTATATAATGTGACAATAGATGGCATTGTAGGTACAACAGATATTATATTAAGATTTATTTAACTTTGATTTTTATACGCGTCACGCACGTCACTAACAAGTTGTTTGAACTGTAGACAATTATATTGATATCATGAATTAAGTCTTGTTAAATGACTAAGATTCTCAACATTTACCCCTTACCATGAAATTAAGCACCCTCAAAAATGTGTCTGTGACTTTCACAGTGGTGGTAGAATTAAATAGCTTGGCATTAAATGAATGGTTGGCAAATAGTTTGAATTTCTTAGTGACACGAGATGGAAATAACAATGTCGCGTAGGAAAATTGTTTAAAGATGAGTTCTTATAATGCGCTGAGCGAGTTGTATGAACTGTAGATATTATATTGACATCATGAATTATGTCTAGTTGAATGACTCAAAATTCTTAAGATTAACTTTTGAAAATTTTGAATTACCTTCAAATTTTGTGACCTACCCTCAATATAAATGAAGTACCAAAAAAAAAATTGGAATGTAATATCACGATAGGTCAAAATAGCAAAAGTTATTTCCATAAATAATTTAAGAGTTTTGTTCTCACTTAGTCTTGAAGAAAACAAGACAGCGTTAGGGAAATACCTGTAAGTCATGTACCAGTCGAGTACCTATAAATAGGTAATCATGATACTGAACGATACGAGATCAGTCTCCATCTCGAGAAAGAAAGTTATGAAGTTGAAGAAGTGAAGTCTGGGGTGTGTATGGGTGATGCATATTGCACACATATGATTCACTCAATGGATATGCATATCGGCTGGGAGAGCCGTGACAATAGAGGGACTTCCACGAGATTTTCCACAAGTTATGTTGTTACTTTTGATAACTGAAGTAGACGACTGTGGTAAATGGCTTGGGTTAATCTACTTTCAAAGCTACGTTTCACGTTGTTAAAAATATAATTATGATCTACAAGAGTTTTATTTAGTGAAATGCGAGATAAGATCTCCTACTTGACTTATGCGAACAAAATCATTTTTTTTTTATGAAGCTTCCAATCACTTCCACTAAAATACTTTTCACCCTAATAATGGCAGTATTATGAGAGACAGGAATTGGCAGGTCTATGTTTCAATTAAAGAAAAGAGGGAAACCATATGTGGACAGTACAAAGTGAGCTACAGATTCTAAATTGGCTACAGGAAAATATATCGATGAATAATAACAAACTGAGGCTAACAGATTGCCACCAAACTTTAACCCTGCACTCACATAGTGGTGTGAGTTTTGATGGTGAAAACCATGTACAGAAATGGGAAACACATGTTGTACAACAATAATGATAATGAATAACACAAAGAAAATAAACGTTGGATATTAAATAATTTATTATTGTCAGATCTATCTCGATGTTTGCAATATATTAATTGCTATCGAACAGTTGTAATCAATTATTATTTATTATAAAATAAAGAAGGGATGTAGTGTATGTGTACAGCGGGCAACACTGGCCAGTCTGCAGTGAGACTGCGAGCTGAGTAGAGTGTACAGACGTGCGTCTTACGCATACCTATCTCACCTATTACAGAGTAAAATGTGTGTATTATTGACCCTCTAAACACTACACCAACAATGAAAGAATTTTTCAAATCGGTTTAGTAGTTTCGGAGCCTATTCAATGCAAACAAAAAATCAAATCTTTCCTCTTTATATATTAGTATAGATAACTCCCACATTGTACTTTGTTATCACATTGTTCCATAACACGCTACTAAAGGTGTACCAACATCTGATGGCAAAATGGGGTAATTAAAATTGGAGACGCAACACTCCCCAGCGTTGGGGAAATTTGAATAAAACTTCTTGATCATTGATATTTTTATCATAGTGTTAGTTTCATAATAGGTTACATGAAAAGTCTGGTTTATTACCTTCAGAGAAAATATATAAAAGACAATGTTAAATTAAGCACATTAATTTTTAATATTATAATTGATTATAACAGTGACTAGGTAATTTATGCTACAACAGTTTAAAATTTTCCATCTGTATAGGTATTATATATTGGTATTTTTGTTGAGGATAATAAATAGATAATAATAATGAATTGCTCCTCCAACATTTCAGTGATGTGAACTTGCATGATATAAATTTTCATGTCATATATACAACATTTTTGCAAGCTTTAATTTGTAACAATGTTTGTATTCTTCATTTAATTTATTTTAATATCATTTGCAAATCTATTTACATATAAAGAAATCATAATTAGATTAATTACTAAGAAAATATAACCAAGAAAACAAAGTATCAAAACGAGTCAATCCTACGAGATGGATAATATTAATATTGTAGATTGTCGTTTAAATACATCTTTTTTCTCACATGTTTTTCGATAAACATTGAAAATAATATTTCTGGTTTGTGATCGTAAACGTTTTTTTAGGTATTAAGTCGAAAATAATCATCATTTTCAAAAAGAAAAAAAATCCATACAACTCTTTTTTTGACTTGACAATTTGATATAGTTTTAATAATTTTCATTGCCATATTAAAAACCCTTTTTTCTGCTTGTCAAAAATGTCATGAGATTCTGGTACACCTATACCTATCAGTATCGCTGAGGTTCTTACATGAAAGCTATGGTCTATTCTGAGGTCTACGTCCAGCAGTGGGCTTTAAAAGGCTGTTAGTTAGATGTTCTTACTGACGTTACATTTTGGTTGGAGTAATGCACTTATATCTGTGTAGAACAATTATAGCGGACGCACTCAAAGGGCTCAAGGAGACTTGGCAGCGGCTGTCGAGGCACACAAAGGGGCTTAGAGTCGCACTGTCCTATGATAATGTCGGCTTCGTGTGTGCGGATGTATCAAGTGTAATGGGACGTGAACACTATTGCCACCATCGTTCTCCCGCGCCATTGAGCATGATGCTACACCACGAAAACATGGAAGTATGAATGTCTGCGGTGACAGGGAAACTAAAATTACGTATCTTTGGGGGAATACACTCATGCGCTCATAGCCCGGCGGCTTGCGTCGATCCTATGTGATCGTCAAAGTTAAGCAACAGCGGGCGCGGTCGTTAGTTGGATGGGTGACCGCTAGTGGCAAAAATTTCTTGAGCGTTTCCGTGCTTCGGAGGGCACGTAAAGACGTCGGTCCCGGTTGTTATCATGAGATAACAGTCGTTAAGCCATGTCGGAGGCCCTCGGGCGGTTTGAAAACTTTCGACACTCGGGTTGGCCACTAACCCCTCCACCAATCCGCATTGGAGCAGCGTGGTGGAGTATGCTCTAGGCCTCCTCAAGAGGAGAGACCCGTACTCAGTAGTGGGCCATTAATGGGTTGAAGCCAGCAGGAGGAATACAGCGCGTTGCTACAGGGGCTTTAAAAACCCCTCTGTTTCTTGCCGCTGCTTCTCTCGAGATCTCTCATTGTAGGGATTTGTTGATGCACTGGTGTAGGTTCTTTCAAATGTTGTTTGTAAAAATCTATTTAGAATAATAATAACTCCAAGCTCCTTTCGTACTCTTGATATACACTGTTGCGTAGTTCGACGCAAAGCTCTGTACCACCAGAATTGATCCTGCCAGTACTCATGCTGAGGTTTTCATACCCGTCTGGCTTCCTTTCAATAGTTTCTACGCGTTTTGGTTGTACTGCTAAAGAGCCAATAAATTAGTCTATAGCTTGCGTTCTCGCCCAGGCTAACTGTGCGGCAAAAAAACGTATAAAAGTATTGTTTTATTACTGAGTTTCGACAATTTACTGCAGCGGTGTATCGAAAAACTGTAGTGTGCGTCTGGGCTTTGAGCATGGGACTATCACGGGCTACTAATGCCACGCATTTTGTCGACATAAAAATTAGAGTATTTACATGGAACTCAACATGCAGCATTATAACGTAGACTTATCTATACTAATATATAAAGAGGAAAGATTTGATTTTTTGTTTGCATTGAATAGGCTCCGAAATTACTGAACCGATTTGAAAAATTCTTTCACTGTTGGAAAGCTACACTATTCCCGAGTAACATAGGCTATATTATATTTTCAAAAAAAAATTAGGGATCCTTAATAGAACTCCAATAATGTAACCCAAGGTGTAAAAAAATAAGAAAACCGAAGCAAAGCGAGGGCGGTTACTCGTATTGTAATAAGACGATAGATTATTTTACATAAAATAATTCGCCTCTCTGATAAACAACAAATATCAGCATTGGACACGGACGAGGCTACCGTTCAATTCTCAGTCTCCGATAGAGCTGCAGTTCCGAGTTATTTATTAACAAGCAAATGGACAGTTAGATGGCCGTAGTCATACGGCTTGCGTCCGTCGTCATATCGACAGTAAAGTGGGTCGTTTGAAGACAATACAAGGTAACTAAACAATATTACATGTCGAAGTATGAACATGACATGTATTAGAGCCCTGCACGTAAGGCACATCCATTTCGTAATCATAAAATTTCACTCAAAAAGATAGAAAAGTATTGAAAATTAGAGTACCTACAACCTATATATTTTAAATCTTTCCAAAATACTCTCCATGCTCTATACAAAGTTCCGTTGTCTAAAGTACAGTCTTCAGCGACGTTATTTATACGGACAAAAAGGTTTCATTTTCGATTTTTTCCATAGACTTGTGACTGGTTTCAAATCCGAAATGAGGATATCCTGAGGTGCGGACGGACCACGTATTATGTAAATATTCAAAAGGTCCAATTTAATCCCCAATCCCTCCTCTGGACGAGAGCAAGTCGATAAATCAATCCGTGGGTCATTCCATGTTTGTACCGATGGCTATTCAGTGTTTCAATGTTTGGCAACATATAGATAATAAATAAGTAGCCGATGTGCAGCCGCTCTAGGATATTGTTCGTGGCGGGTGGCGTGGCAAACACAATACGTAGCAAACATGACCCTAAAGCAAACATTATTTTGTCTGTTAAAAGTCTGCACGGCCGGGATTCGAACTCAGGACCTTTTTCTTTGCAAGCAGGTTGATCAATCCCCCAGGGGGAGGGGAGGGGCAGGGGGAGAGAAAGCGGGAGGGGAAGGGGCAGGGAAGAGGGAGCAGGAGGGAAAGGAAGAGGGAATTTAATGGTTTCTGATTTGTTAAACCTACCAAAACTATAAAAGTTAAAAGTAATAACAAAGTACATTCATTGATTACTATGTGGTAAAAAGTTCTCCAAGACAGCTAGTTTGGCATCATTAAATATTTTATTCAATGATGCCAAAGAAGTATCACTTTTCACGCGCGTACATAATGTTAAAGATAAATAGTTTTTCAAACAAGGTGTAACTATTTAAGTACTATTAAGGCATCAGTGATTCGTTGACGACCAAAAGAGAAGAGCAAGAAAAAAGAAAGACCTGGCTCCCAAGCCTCATACCGAAACACAACTAGTCGCTTGGCGGCTGACTCGAGGGTGGTAGCTTACTATTCAAACTTGACGGTTAAAGTCTTCAGAATCTTTATCGGGAAAGTTGGACAAAAAAGACAAACGCTTAACATTTAGGTATAGTATAGTAGTTCGCTATAGCATTCTAAAATATAATTTGGCGAGATTAAGCCGTGAGTCAGTCACGGACATACGAGGGGTAGTGAGAGTAGCGGGTATCTTCGGAGCTATAATCCGATGAATCAATTGCAGTTGCTCGACTATTTGTTCCGACGCGACATCATATCGTATTGTTTGTTTACTGCATTGTTTGTTTGTTGTCAATGCTTCCGTTTTTAAACCATTAGTTGTATTTTTGTTGGATGTCACGATATTTTAGGGTCTTATAACCATTTGAATTGAAAGCATTGAAAGCATAAAAAATACTTAGTATTTTTAAAAGACCTCAAAAAAAGGAGGGAGTTCACAACTATCTACCAAACGCCACATGAACAGCTTGATGGATTCTCTAAGCTTCTGCAATTATGAGGAGATGATTCGTAGTGCCCTGTTAATAAGTTGAGAACATGACACAGTATGAGCAAATATTGTTTGATTAAATTAAATTCAGGTTATCTCTGGCTACAAAACCAAACGAATTGTAAATGGTGAACACCAATGAGTGGCCTTTGTTCAGTATTTTAATACCAGTACCAGCAAATAATTATGTCTCATGGATGGATGAAGTCATTAAAAATTCTTCACAATATCCACCTTCACTGAATAAAATGATAATTTTTGATACGCACATACTAGTAACTTGTTACAGGTAAATGTGAAAGAGTCCTACCTTCAAGAAACCACGCTACTGTCTTTCCACTCCTTCCTAACTCGCTTTCATAGACGTTACACGAAACCATTAAACGGTTGGCTATCATACAATACAGTATGTGCGTAGTGTCTACACCACACTCTATGGTGGAGTAGATAGTAGCGGTGTCTGCAGCGATGGTGCAGTGATGCTGCAATGTCCTATGTTAATGCCGGCCTAGGGTGATTCCGGCATAATGGGACACAAGACAGCCGCCTAGCGCCCGGACTGCTCCGACCTCGGGTCAGGATGCATTGGTTGCTCGCTTTATTTATTTGTTTTATATATATGTGTTTTATTTTATTTGTTGTTAACTGACTTGTTTGCGGTAGGAGTTACACAGTCAAGTCAAAATGTAGGTTACAAATCACAGTCTGCGTTCTAGGTATTTGGTTGTGTTAAGCGAATAAATGATAATCCTAATACCGGTTATTCATTTTCGTTTCGAAGGTGTTAGCAAATATAGTAACAGAGCCAGAGCCACGGACCTAAAAAAAGACGGACGTAATCCTAACAAAAAATTCAGTGGGCAGAGCAAAAAATTTTGGCAAAGAATCACTTATAGTTGCAGATTAAAATTCAAATTAAATAAGTTTTTTGCGTCCTGTAACAGACGGTTTATACAGTTTTCACTGGTTGTGTTGTTATTATGCTTGTAAATGTGAATTAAATGACTAATAATAAATGTGAATTAAATGACTAATAAAAACCATTACATTCTACAACGGCAAATCGGTATCCAACCGGTATTTGACGCCAGTGTGAGCTGGGTCGAGCTGTAAGGATGCACTCCGGCTTGTCGCAGATAAATGCTAGTTTTAGCCGGCGGTTCTCCCCGCTGAGGAGGTAGTTTGTTTCCGACAAAAGCTAAGCTGTTTTAAGTTAAGAGTTAACACACGTCAGATGACGCAGCTTTAGATTTTATGCCGAAACTCCTAGATAATAAGGAAAGTTTCTTGGCTTTATTCTACGATGTTTAGAATTAGGTAGGAACAAGTAAATATTTTCAAATTATTACGATGACTGAAGTACAAGTTGACAATCTGTTTAGGGTATTCGTTTAGGCTTCTTGATGATTTCTATAGCTTTTTTGTAAAGCTACCAAAAACTCACAATTATGTGCAAACTATGTTTGATTGTATTCTGTTCAAGAATTTTGAATTTGAACATGATATTGAATTATACATAAAGATAACACATGATGAAGACATGGTGAATGTGATGGCAAGTGTGTGAAGCGACCAACATATGGGTGTAGTGTATTGGCCCTATGCTTTTTCGTGTGTTTTTTTTAATTTACCGACTTTAAAAATGAGGTTATCAATGCGATATGTACCTATGTGTGTATGTACGAAATTTTCTTATAATTATTTTATTCTATTTCGAGTAGACCAATGAAATACGGAAAGTGTTAATGAGTTTGGGAGTGATTTAAAGTGTGTGAGTGTTCAGAATGAACATAAATTCAGCCAATTTTGAAATATTTTAGCGGATACGAGTAATAATGTTCATTTGAAATTCATCCAAATATTAAGCGAAATAGCGAATTACTTGAATTATTTGCTCTTTACATGCAAGTGTAAAGTTTGGTACACACAGTACAATATTATTTTTTTGACACTAAATATAACTTATTATTTTACTTAAACGACATTTTAAAGATGCCAATAGAGGTAATTGGTTGTACTTTATGAGCCAGTTGTTTTTTTTTGAGCCAGGAAAAATCAGTTCATGGGCCACAGTGCGTCAAAGATTAAATATGACTTAACTTCGTTTAATCAATCTGCTTGGCTATAATTATTCTTAAAAATACTAGAAGAAATAAATTGGCTTGCTCAAGATAGTTTGTTTATTACTTGTCATTTATTAATTCCTTACTTTAATTATGCCTTTTTCTTTCATACATCACATTTACGAAAATATATAAATAGGAATATCAATGCAATTAACACCTAAACTAGCCTCTCTAATGCTAGTATTTGTGATTCCTCTTTTTAACGGACCGTGACTATTCCGCTTTACAAAAATCTTTATAAACTCCGAAGTGGGCTCCAAAACTAAAATGTGTCAGCGGGGCTCAGCGGGGCTCAGCGGGGCTCAGCGGGGCTCAGCGGCCCGGCGCTAATACAATGTACCTCGAGAACCGTAATTTTTGCTTACATTGCGAGAAACTGCTTTACTCAATTTTAATATTACCTCGCTTCGCTAAGGAACTGACGGCATGCAGCAGGCGTGAAGCTTGATCGCACTGTTGTATGCTTAACAATAAATATTGCAATATTATAAGGTTAAGAATTTGTAAGCGATACTCTTAAAATTCATGAATGTGTACAGTCAACTCGTTTAGGTAAACGTTTTTAGATTTTTATTTTATACCAGTATCTTATTAAAGATGGGGACGCTAAAACGATTAAAGGACCGACAAGATGGCTAGATAATTATTTTACATCACAGTTAAATTGTTGCCTGTTGTACCATTTTATCTATAGAGTTTTGTTATTGTTATTGTTAATTTTTTATTGCTTCATATTTCAATTTCAAAGAGATATGCGGTTGCGTCTAAAACGCAGCGTTTCCTCCGCCATGTCAGAACAAGTTGTCCTGTATAGAAACGACATAATTTGATCTGTGCATCGCAATCCCGCGCGATGCGCAACGCTGCGTTATGCCACTACACCTACTTGTAATAAAATCACGTGGCTTCTTCAGAAATACTAATTTTAAACAAGCGTGAGCATGTTCTTTTTCATTTTTATCAAAAAATAACTTTACATAGTTGTAATTTTTTCTGGAACGAATATTATGTTGTATGTAGTAAAAGCAATACTTTATATACATAGTTAATAGTATCAGGCGTTACTTTGCGGAAATCCATTGTTATTAAGTTAGTATTAGTCTACTTTGCAACAATCCGCGGTTAACATGTATGATGGTATATACTTTAAGACATGCGTGGCACCTCCCTCACACACCAGCACCATGCTGGTATGTATGTATGTGGATATTATGTAAATACAAGGGGTACTCACGATTCGTATTTTGTAATACCGATATTTGCTAATAAAAATAATTTATAGCTCATTTATAAATGCTAGGAAATAATCATTAAAATCACAAAAAACTTCATTCACAGAAACTATTCGATAGGTTAAGCGATAACATTACTTTTGTTCAACACACACCATTGTGTTGTCTTTCCAATTTGCGAGGTTTTTTTTTATATTTCAATATCACCGACCCTTGAAATTCTGCTCTTTATTGGTTCAAAACGCGCTCCCCAATTAGTACATTGTTGGGGAATGACGCAGCCAGTCGAGTGTGGAGATCGTATTGTGCATGTCAACAGGCAGACAGGATGTCAAGTGTCCTATAACCCTATACGTACTAATTATTCGAACGATCAAATCTTCAGAATGTTATGATGTGACTCGCTATCATAAGGTTGGTGGTAGGTCTTGAGTGATGCTGTTTGATGCTGACTTCCTGACTCGTGATGAACCGAGATAGCAACTGTCTAAAGCTAAACAGACAGTTTGACAAACATCAAACTTGCAGCCAGTTGGCAAAAAGACGGATGATATTGTAATTGTTATTTGGTAAAATTCATTACTTAAATATCGGATGCCTGTACAATGGAGGTAGAAAACCTAAAGTTATCATTACTAATATTGATACCAATCTCTCACATGCAGGCAAACGCCTATAGCTACATCAATCTTCCAATTTAGCTATGCACTTTTGTACCACCGACGCAGACTGTTTTAGTTTTGGAGAGTCACAAAGAAGTATAAGGAATAAAAAATTTTTTAACCGTAACACCGTAAGCACAACTCTATGTTATAATGAACCCAAGAACCCAATCACTGTCAATCCAAGTCAACTCGGAGTCAAGTGACACACAAAAACTGTCGCGTGTAATTTTCAGCTCGTTAGCACTAACCCTAAATTATTAATGCACTGTTGCAACACTCTTTGTTGTGAGCCCCTTCGATAAATTATATATCACCCCTCGACTTACGTCTCCCCTTAAATGTGTTTCGGAAATCGCTAGTTACGAAGAATTGTTACGAGTTGAAAGAAACTCGTTTATGGGTGTCGTAGGGGTAAAGCGAGTATGATTGTCACTCTTTTTAATGTTGGCATAGACCTTGGCTATGCTTGTTTCGATGGTCAATGGTAAGAGTATTATAATGTAAGTTTAAGTAAACACTCTTCAACCCCTGATGGTATGGCATTCTATCATGAAGGGATTTGTATTTATCGTAATATCAGGAAGTAATTGTTATTATCGATATATTTAACGCTAACAAAGCACTGTACTACAGCTATCGAGACTGAACGATCTATTAATATTTAAACAGTAAATAAATTGAATGCGTAAAATTTTATTACTGATTATATCCCGTCAGTAGTACAATTCTCGCGTTTAAGATTGTAGGTCAAAATTTAAACACAAACGTTTAAGAAATACAATATTCGTTCAAAGCAAAAAAGCAAAGCAACAACCCATAATTGTCCCACTGCTGGGCTCGGGGTCTCCTCTCACAATTTGAGGGGTAAAGGCCATAGTCTACCATGCTGGCCAAGTACGGATTGGTAGACTTCACACACCTTTGAGAACTTTGTGGAGAACTCTCCGGTGTGCAGGTTTCCTCACGATCTTTTCCTTCACCGAAGCAAATGATAATTAACTTCTAATACGCACATAATATTTGAAAATCAGAGGTGCGTGCCAGGATTTGAACTCGGGCCCCTCCGTTCAAAAAACCAACGTTCTAACCGCTAGGCTACCACTGCTTTCAATATTCGTTCATTGAACTTTAAACCACCAATAGTTTAAATCCCTGTCTCCGTGAGTAAACAGCGCGGAACTCGGGTTTCTTGTGCGTATGCCAACTAATGACATAGATATCAGTGTAACAAGCCATTTCTTTGAATTACGCCCCTCCTTTAAACAGTTATCTCCCCTCAGGGGAAGTGGTCGTTACCGGTTGTTCTATTTCCTTGTTCTTTGAAAATAAAAAGTAAATTTCTGTGCAGTAGACGAACGAGTGATCGTACAAGCGATCACTTAACGAAGGCTCATGAACGAAATTCCATGATTTGTTGACGAGATTTATGTTTTGGTAATGTTATTATTTTAATTATCACTTTTAGTTCATAACAAACTAAACAAGCTTACCTATATGCGCCATAAATACTTCCAATTTTAATTTATTTGGACTTGAGGTTAGGTGAGTTAGATTGAGTGGGTATACCTACAGATAGGTAATAATTAATAAAACTAATTATTGGGTGAATATCAGAAACGTTCATTTTTTTTCAATTTTGGTGGCGAAATTTTCTCTTCAGTTTTCGTGAAAAATGAGGACCTGGTATAATAATAGAAAGTCTAAGCTATAAGAACCTTCAAGAGGTCTGAGAATATCTCGATAACTTTTTGAGATATTTAAGTTCAAACTCTAGTGTGGCCACCTGAATTGAAAATCGTCCACCAAAATTGAAAGTACCCACCAAAACTGTAAATCAGTGACACCAAAATTGATTTTCTTGTCACAAAAGCTCTAAAGTCAATAAAATAGAGTTCAAACTGGCTAATCTCACGAATTCTCGGGAATGATCAATAACTTTCATCGTTTTATAAAACTCTCTATTGTTAAAAAAATATAGATATTTAACATATAATCCATCAGCCCTTATTAAACATCTATCAATCCATCAGCCCTCCCCTAACTTGCGCCACTCTGACCAGTCCTGTGCCTTCTGAATCCAGCGGATGCCTGCTGTCTTCTTCAGGTCGTCAGTCCACCTGGTTGGAGGGCTTCCTATGCTCCTTTTTCCAAGACGTGGGTGCCATTCGTGGACCTCTTCCCCAATGGTCATCGGTCCTTCGAATTATGTGGCCAGCCCATTGCTGCATTGCACTTCAGCCGGCGTACTCGATGAGCTATGTCGGTTATTCTTGTTCGATCACGTACAGAAATACCGAGCATAGCCCTTTCCATCAGCTCTCTCTCTCCGTCCGCTGTGTGACTTTGAGCTTATGAATAAGGCCAATAGTAATAAAGCGCGACGTCTCAGAGCCGGATGTCATCACTGGCAACACACACTGCTCGAACACCTTCGACTTCAGGCACTGAGGTAGTGTTTTGGACGACAAGATTTGACAGTTTCCCGAATGCAGCCCATCCGAGCTGAATTCTACGAGTGACTTATTTCTCGAAGTAGATCATACGTACATGACATGGACATTGGACATGATTTTCGTCTTGTACATGTTCATCTTAAGACCCACCGATTGTGGCGCTGTTCAAGTCCCCTATCATTTTACCAAGTTCCTCCAGGAATCTTGCCAGAATGACTATATCATCGGCATATCGCAAGTGTGTGATGTCACTATTGGATGTTAACACCACGTTGTTTCCATTCCATCAGCTTGAACACGTCTTCCAACGCAGCAGTGAACAGTTTTGGAGAAATGACGTTACGTGCCTGACACGTCTCTGCTGTTGAATAGGGTTCGTAGCTGTGTCATGTACTCTGACGGAAATGGTACCTGATGATTACAAACACTTCAACACCTCGATATGAGAATTAAGTACCGATACCGATAGAATCAAAGGCTTTCTCATAGTCTACATAAGCAACACATAACAGCAGATTATACTCCTTGGTCTTTTGTATAATCTGCCTCAGTGTGTGTATGTTATGGTCAGTGGTTCTGTAGCCTTTAGGAATCCTGCTTGTTCGGGAGGCTGGAAGTCGTCAAACCTGCCATGCGATTTGTGAGCACCCTCGCAAACGGCTTACAAACGTGGTTCAGAAATGCAATGGGCCTTTAGTTCTTCAAAAGGGCTTTTTCGCCCTTCTTGAAGAACAGAGTCATCACAGTTCTGCTGCACGCTTCCGGGGTAGTTCCAGTATTGATGACGGAAACGAACAGCTATTGGAGCATCATTAGTAGAGGTTTCCCATCAGCTCTTAGTAGCTGTTGTGAATCCGTCATTTCCCGGAGCCTTGTTGTTTTTAAGCTATTTGAGAGCCTCTCTTATCTTATACAGGTGGCTTCCGGGATATCCTGCGTGTAGTGTCGGGTCAGTTTAGCGTGCTTGTTATTGTTCTCGCAGGCAGCTGGAGCTTGAGAGGAGGCATACGACCGTCTCTTAGAACTTCAGATTTCGACGAAACCATGGTGATAGATCGGTCTTCACCGTCGTAAGCTGACTTCACCCAACAGACAGATCCCTGGCGAACACTTTGAAGCCCTAGTTTCGCTCAAGTGGCTCGTTTTAAATTTTGGTCACGCATAAACGCCACCAAAGCCACCTAAATTGAGCCACCAAACTTGGAACCATGGATAAAAAAAATCTTTAAAAATATAGGTTTTAAGTTTCAATTAAATTTATATAACTGTTTTATGCGTAATCCAAATCACTACTTATATCGTGTAGCTTACTATAAAAGCACTTAAAATAAACAGCAAATCGATCCACCAAAAATTGAACAATTCTTGTCCCCCTGTGCCACCCAAGCGGGTACTTTTGTTTTGGAGGGAAGTCATAGCTCTAATCGCATACCCGTTACACTAAAGCGCTAACACACAACTGTGCGATGCGAAATAATAAAGCGTGAATGATCGCATACGCAAGAAAGTTCATGTTTCAGTAAGTTGAACAAGAGTACCCAAGATTTTGGTTTTTTCTTGGACAAATTTTGATCGAGTACCCTGGGATGTTAAATAAGATTTAATAATATGGTTTAGTTATTTTTAGATAATGTGTGTTATGCGTATACTAACGAAATTATATATTTTTTATTTTAACTTCAATTGTCACTGTGGTGAATGAAATTATATCAAAAAATGGAGCTGGGACATACCACCAAACTTGAATTTTAAGGCATTTTCTTTACCCTGATTTTTTATATACACATATATTTAAAAAAACAATGTGGCCCCAATTAAAAGAAGTTACGTAGTTTACTATATAAAAAAATTAGAAACATTCTATAATTTTACACCTCGATTCTCAACGTGGACACGAAAAATTTGCCGATTTGATATTCACCCTATTGTATGATTATTATGGTTAAACAACATAACAACAACCAAAAGTTAAAATATTAGCAACCCTAATTCAAAATTTAATCAATGCCTTTAAATCAGCTGCTACAATAATAATATTATCAAACATAACCTTGATGAAATGGGCAAAAGTCGTATAGGCGCTGAGAGTACTCAAATGTACGGGCATTGGATTGATTCATTACATTTTTTTATCAAAACAAAGGCAGCATAACTAGAGAATAATATCTTAATTAAATTAAATTAAATTAAATAAGCATTTCAATTAATTAATTGACAATTAGTTAATCTATCATGTAGTCCACATCTTTATGAATATTAAACTTAAGTAATGAAATTGCTAACGTTTATAATGATTCCCAATGTCCAAAATTGTCGGTGAGTGAATGTCCGCATGGATGAATATTTACAAATGAACTGAAAACACAGTTGCGATTTAAGAATATACTGCTGACTCTGCAAAGCTGCCGACTAACTTTTCTCTTCGAAAGTAAAATTACTGGACAAGAAATCGCTTATCAATGTGCTGAGTCACCGGTTTAACTTGTGACTTCCTTAACTAGAGGGAATGTAACGCAATGAATGCTAAGATTTTATGGGCGAACATTTTATAATCATGCTCAATATTATGTCAATTTATAAAGCTTCAATAAAGATGCATGTCGACGTTAGTTCTTATATTATCATGTACAGATTTCTATTAATCATGTGTTTTTAGATTTATTGATCAAGTACAATGACGTACCTTATAAATCTTCACATATCTACATATGTGAAGATCTTGAATCTTTATACAATGTCATACCCATAAAAAGGCCCTACAACATAAAGGGGCCACCAGTGGACCGGATTTAGTCGCCTCTTACGACACCCATCCGGCATGGGATTGGGGTTTGTATTCTAAGCCACCCCAATACGGCTAAAATGTTATGATTATGTTGTACTTGTAAAATGTAAAAGTTACTGCTAAGTGATGAACAGTGATCTAATTAAAAATGATATGTTAGGTTAGGTGAGGATCTTACGAAACCCGATTTTCTATGTGGCACTGCCTTTATAGGAAAGAAGATGAATGTCACTAGGGAAGGCATTATTTAATTTATTGAGAGAGCTCGTCGCAGTTCCATCTCTATATCGACTGACTATTGCATAGTAGTTATTTACGTAGTAATAGCCTTTAGTAATAAACTTTTGTGTCAAATTTTCTAGTATTATAGGCTCTGTCAACAGAAATTACCAAAATAGTTTTGTAGACTCTTTTATATATTTTTTATTTTGTAAACCTTTTTAATTAGTCTTTTTGAATTTACCGTAACTTGTATTTACCATAAATTTAAAATGTAAAGTAAAAGTGTATGTTAAAAATTAATTTAATGTATTTTTGTTCATTGAGGGCACTATTTGCGACAGAATAGTTTCCCCGAAATAAAGCGTAGGCGGCCCACTAGCTATAAATAAAAAAGAAATACCGTCTTCGCCCTTAATGTCGTTGGTAAGTATTAAGGGTATGAATATCGAGGGTGGTGATTTAATTTCACTTGAGAGTTTAATAACGTGTAAGTCGTTGCTCGTTAGAGTCCCATGCTGTGAGAAAATTAAACCCATGATTTAGGGTCTATGGAGATTGGGGAGAGGAGACCGAATTGAAAGATGAGGGTAAGATATCGAGATAGTTTGCGACGGTTAAGTAAAAATATAACATGACCCAGGACCCTACTTAAAGTGACATTTGAATGTTATCGATACGACACACATTTTTCGTACATGATTTCGAATACATGAATATGACAGTTGACATACAGTTTGCAATTTAAATGTGAAATAATTAAGCTTTCAATAATCTAAATGACATAATTTGTAGAACATTTCATATCAGAATTGATGTTACTTGTTTAGCTTTGTGCGTATTAATTGATTTTCAGAGCCCATTGAGGTCAGGCGCGCATCAGACAAAATGTTTTGAATTACAAATGGCTCCAAATTGTAAATGGAGAAGCGAATCGATTCGAAACAGTCTCAAGGGTGAATGCTGATGGAGTTTCTGAAAGGATTAAACGTTTATATAATGAAACAAAAGCCATAACGAGTACTGATTAACACTTTTAGTTGATGTTACTATGTTACTATGTTACTATGTTACTATGTTACTATGTTAATGATGTTTAACTATGCGTAGATATTTATTTGTAGACCTCCGAGATTGTCAGCGTCATTTTGAACTGGAGAGAAAACTCCTTAAATTTTATTTTGTTCTGGAAGATTAGGTACGTAGTTTAGGTACAAAACCTTGTACCCCAGCTACGAACGTAAAACGCATATCAAGCCAAAAATATGATATTCCATGATCATATTATAATTATATTTGAACTCTTTTATTGTATTTAAGTTGGAGCATCATATAGCGCGAAATGAGAGTTGAATGTCAGACCACTACTAGCAAAATATTTTCACGGCTTCGTGCTTTGCTGTCGTACGTCGTCGTCGTACGTATTCGTGGCTAAATCAAAATCTAGGTTGGTTACGAGTGGCTTCAGATCACTTCAAACATTTTTAATATGAAGATGAAGAAATACTTTTGACCTGTATTGGACAGGTAATGAATTGAAACAATGTTATACAACCATGAAAGTCAATTCACTTTCATTCAATTCCAGAAAATCAACTTTGAGTTGTACGCACCGCCATCTATTGTACACAACTATCATCAATGCATTTTTAGGTCCATTGTCAAATCTTCAAACTGAATTTTAAACGCCCACAGGCCGATCCTGAGGCAAATAAACGGACTGCTCCATCGGGCTACACGTCGTAACGTGAACATTTCCCAAGAGGAGTTACTATGCTCTACTTCCACTTTAGTTTCCTGAATATCGAATCCAGCATAAATTTCAATATCGCTATTGTTATCATATCGGCTAGCTACCTGTATTTAAATTCGTCTTTTGCTTTCTATATTTCAACTACTGCCGCAAACGCTCGGTTCACTTCAGACGTAACTATTAGATACGTAATAGTATTTATTGTCGACTAATTCGTCTGTATTTTTATTACGTAATTTGTTGTTTTCTTTTGATAACAGGATTACTTCATAGACATGACGTGGTAACTGCTTAGAATATTTGCCCTGGTTTCGTATTTTCATATCGTGGAACTTTTGCAAGAGTTTTTTTTTAATTTCATTTATCTACATTATTGATTACATATTAAAAGCAGTGATAGCCTAGCGGTTAGAACGTTGGTCTCTAAAAGCAGTGATAGCCTAGCGGTTAGAACGTTGGTCTCTCGAACAGAGGGAGAGGGGCTCGAGTTCAAATCCTGGCACGCACCTCTAATTTTCAAATATTATGTGCGTATTAGAAGTTAATTATCACTTGCTTCGGTGAAGGAAATCATCGTGAGGAAACCTGCACACCGGAGAGTTCTCCATAAAGTTCTCAAAGGTGTGTGAAGTCTACCAATCCGCACTTGGCCAGCGTAGTAGACTATGGCCTGTATCCCTCACGTTGTGAGAGGAGACCCCGAGCCCAGCAGTGGGACAATTATGGGTTGCTGCTTTGCTTTTGCTTTTTATCTTCATTATTGATTTTTTTTTTGTAGTAAAATAGTAAGTTTAATTTCACGAATGCTTGCTTACACTGTCATGTTGTCGGAAACTCAAAAAAAACTGACTAAAACATGTCAAGCCACGCGTAATGTATGTAATTTTAAGTTGATCGATTACTTCTCTAGCCGAGACCTTTTCAACGATACCCCACACTATAGATTAGATGAGCAAAAAAGACATGCCCTCTTTTCCTGTACCCGGTAAATAGCCGGATTTCCTTAGACACGATTATTTTAAATCTGGCAGTATAGTAAATAAAAACCTAGCCTTCTTAAATTTACTTTTTTAAAATTTTGCCCAAAAAATTTCATTAATGCTATCAGAGAATAAGATTTTTCATATACAATATGTCATGAACTCCCTGATTGTTTGCAAATGTCTTACCAGGCTCAATTTCTTAAAGCATCATTGCGATAAGGATAAGTAAATAAGGCGGCGAGTGAAGACGGTCCGAACAATCGTGAAACCTTCGCTCCCTTTGTTTAGCTGTAAACTCGTTATTTTACCCTTGCTTCATATTTTTGTTAGTGGTGTGGTCTAATTCTTACGTTCCAGCGTTTGTACTATGTGTGTGTATACTGATATAAATGAAAATAAATTCAACGTCAAAAAATATAGTGAGATAAGAAAGATAAATAATTATTTGTGCCTGTGTTCTTAATTTTGTGATTTTTTAATAAATAGCTCGTCAGTCAAATGCAAGTGAAAACGATTACATGCTATTAAAGTTAGAGCATTCTCCATGTGGATTGGAGGATTGGTTAGTGGCCAAATGTCTGAAGTTTTTATGCTATCGGTCTCCGCTCCGACATGGCTAAAAACAGCTGTCTAATGACATCATCCTGGTCCGATGGATTTACGTACCATCCGAAGCACGAAAATACTCAAGAAAGTACGGTCAAGAAAGAAAGAACCGCGCCCGCTGTTGCTTAACTCCGTCGATCACTATAGAGCGCTTTGTTAATTTTATTACTACCTGAACTATTTGAATATTTTTCTTTGTGTTAATATTCAAATTTTATCTGTTTAATCAAAAACGCATTTTAACATTCTAAAAAGATATCAGATTGCTTGACTAATATTCCACCTGATGATTATTTGTTTGACCTCTCGATGTTTGTACCACACTCGTGATCCTCACCCCTATGTGTACTGCGGCGATGGTTTTCTTTCCCCGTTTTATTTGTTTCCGTTTCGCAGCAAATGATATTATATCGCGGGTTAATTTCATCTCCGGACGACGCGGGATTCAGTTTCAGATCTCCTTTACCTACATGATTCCGTTTCTTTAACAATTCTCTTCGACTTCCTGTTCCTCTTACAGTGTTAATAATAAAGTATTCTTTGTATCACGTTGTTGTTAAAATAGAGAGAAATTTTGATAAAAAATCATTTATGTATTTAAAGGACACAATTTATCAGCGTTAGTGAAGGCATCTATTTTCTTAATATTTTTATTTTATTATGAATTGAAAACGTTATAAATACAAATAATAATGAAAAAGAGTAAAAAGTATATTCCCCTTCTATGTAAAACTGAAATAACGTTCTGATTCTTGTTTTGAAGAATCATTGTATCGCTAAAAGCTGACTATAAGAGAATAAATTAAATTTTGGATTAGTTTAGGAGCCTATTCGTCAAAGTTTTGTACTATTCATGACAATGAAACAATTGATTTTTTTTTGCTAAGAATTCCGAGATCCTTAGCAATCTGAAATCTCTTCAGCCTCCGTGGTAATTTAGGGTTTGATATTAAAATTCTGGAAAAAGTAAGTGTATCTATTTATTTATTTATCATTTATGTTCACACGAGAGTTGACAGGACAGTTACAGAAGGGACCTTCTGTAACTGTCCTGGTTAAGGTTACCTTTGTAGGTAGTGCTTATTTCTAATGAAATATCTTCCAGCAGACCTGCGACTGGAGAAGTGACAGAAAGGTAGACAGTTCAAAAACAATGAATACCTATAAACATTAATTCTATATAATACATAATACAGATAGCATATAAATTATTAATATAATATGTATAAATATTAATGTATATTAAATAGACATATACCTTTAAAAATACTTTATAAAATTATATACGAAATACATAATATAATCAATAATAATGATAATAATAAATTATAGTTTAAAAAAAAAAAACTAAAAAAACATACCTTTATAGAAAATTCAAGTAAAAAAAATTGAAAATATATTTGAATTAAAAATCGTGTAATTGTAAAAAAAGCGTGGGGTGCTTTAAAGGTATTATTCCTTATACTCATTGACACCATGCACCCCACGCTTGCTTCACTGAATTTGTTGTTGGGATTACGTCCGTCTTTTTTTAGGTCCGTGCAAACGCGTCTATTGATATCTTAAAGAATAATATTATGCTACACATAATTATACAAGATAAGCGCGAAAAACACAACCCTTCCTTGGCAGTCGGGTAATAAAACATAACGAGCTTCTCAGGCCAATTACCACCATGATGGTCACCAACTATTAGAGTCCTAGGTGCTAGTGTAAGTACTAAGTTGCGTAATACTTTTACTTTTAATGGAAATAGCCAACAAACGAGCTAGAAATCCCACCTAGATCCACCACTGATGCGGTGCAGGCCAAGAAAGAGAGTTTAACTGACATTATCTGACACTAGGGATTAAGATTGGGTTAGGTTCAAGTTAGAATCTCGTCTTCATATTAAACATAGACACGACACACCCTATACGAATGTTAATTTCGGGAATATAAATCAGTGTCGGAACCTCTGTTGATTTGTGTTCGATTCCCGAATATTCCTCGTCTAGTACTACACTTGCTTCAGTGAAGTCGTATAATGGAAGGAAAATATTTCAGTTATCAATACATTCATGTGAAGAGTGCTAATTTGAGCTCCCCTAACGTTGTAGATGAATTTTACTTCCCATTCACCAAGTTTGAGGCCAGGAGTGTTACAGATATCTGATGAAATGATGGCTTCAGATATTAAACATCGATCTGAATAAGCAAAAATAATACGTTCATTGACATAATAATATTAGGTACTGACGCAATTGAATGATTTTAAACAGTTGTTTAAAATCTTAGAATTTTAATTAAGCAGTTCAGGTGTCTTTCATGTGATATAACACTGATTAACTCAATATTATAGATACGAGTATGTATCCAGTACCAAATGAGTTTACCGCGGTAGTTAATATTATAGAAACTTTAATCAAGTAAGATGTCTCTGAAGTTTAAATAAATATTCATAGAGCATGATTATGACGATATTATCATTTAGTTTGTGCCAGACTTGATGAATCTCTTAGGTAAATTAAGGTTATTAATATTATCGCTCCCCTGAGGCTAGATATAGGTTATGTGTATATAACCTGTAATAACTTGCTAGGCGAGTTGATATTGGTGAAGCGAGAAAGGGTTATATCAAATTATTTTGTTTTGATAAAATTATTTCATCTATACTGTAGCAATATTACTCGAAATAGTTTACTGTGGACAAAAAATATGCACTATAAGCTTTCAAGTTCGTTTTTATCACATCTTCATTTATTATACACAATCATTTAAAACTATTAAAGACCATAACAAAAACAAAAATCTATTTCGCCAAAAATCTTAAGTAACAATTTCTAATTGGTCTATTACTGAAGATAAATTACCTAATTACGAATCCCCCAGGTTAGGGCTGCATCCCTCGATTGCGTTCCAAAGGCAAGAAATGGTACAGATTCTTATGCAAAGTAAGTTTGGGGTATTTTGAAATGTTTGATACAGACAGTTAATCTGCAAATAATATTAAGTGTTCCGTATCTATTTTAATCTTGTGTTATCATGAAAAAAATTAGTAGATGGCGCGCATAAAAATACTTTAAGTAAATGAATGTAGTAGTAGTTACTTTTCTCGTGATTTTAATTTGAAGGTGGTTCGACTATTATAATTTTAAAGTTTTTTCATAATAGATGTAATTATTATTACTTGGCAAAATAATATAACATAATAATATAATTGCACATTCTAATTAATTATTCATTAATTAGAATATCACTGTACCGCTGTAGAAAGTAATGCTTTCAGATAATTGTTCGCTGTAGGATCGACAAAGGATGACACGAACCACTTTGTACGAGTCAAAGGGATGTAAGATAGTAATCCCGCGATACGGCTATAGATATGTTCTACAGTGAAGAGGATCACTTAATTTGATTATGATACGACATAATTACGTTGTGGTATTAGTCATATATAATTAATATCAAATATAGCTATTTAGCTGGCTAAACATCACTTTTATGTAAGCGCAATATAATGTTTTGAGGTTTGATTTTGGATAGGGGAAAACATTACTGCGATACCTAATTTAACGTTGTAGTGTTTGTAATGTCTTATTTTCTTTAAATAGTCTTTTCCACCCTCGTACAGGGAATCGTAGTGCGTTCGCTTGAGTCTGCAATCCTATAGTTATTATCCTATTAAATATTTGGCGGATCCCTAAAAAGTTGATTATAATCCGCTTTTATTTCACCTCCGCATCAAACTTTAAAATGTTCCGAAGACCGCAGCCGTAGAGCTTTAATAATCCATCGTCGCGGCGATGCAGAAAAAATCGCTTAAGCGTTTTTGCGTGCTTGAATATTTAAACATGGCCACCATTACGATCGGACGGAGCAGTGGGGCCACTGGGGGGCACTGGGTGATACTGGGAGCATTGGGGGCTAAACGGCAAAGTCTAATTGAATAAACGTGTCGGATTGCGGATAATCGGCGCGGCGTCGACGAACCACATCCGATTGCTACGATTTTAAATTTATCCGGATCCGAGAAAAATGTTAATGTTTTTGTTACAGCCTAGGTGACTAAAGCGATCCGTGTTTATGGAGCGTATGGTATCATGATCAATGATGGGGATGGACTTGTTTTATACAGACAGTTTTATACAGAAGTTTTGCTATGTCTAAAGCTCCAATATATGCTGAGAATATGCATTTTTTTAAATAGAAATATCCCGCAAACGAGCTGACGATCCACCTGATGATAAGTGGCTATCGTCGAACAAGGATATCGGCGACACCAAAGGCATCTCTGATGCGTTGCCGGCCAAGAAAGAGACAAGAATAAGAATAAATTAAATATTGGAGTATGGTAATAATTGATGACTTTTATATTAAAATATTTGAAAATCTTAACAGCAATGTTAGCAGTTCTGTTGCTAATTTAAATAAAAAAAAACTTGAGTGGTGTCAAGGGACACCCGGATGGAACGAAGTTCCTTGCAGTCAGTAGCAAGTTGCTAGTAGCAATTGCTACTGACTGCAAGGAACTTCGTTCCATCCGGGTGTCCCTTGACACCACTCAAGTTTTTTTTAACAATTGCTACTAGCAACTTGCTACTGGCAACTAGGTGAACAAAGCCGATGAGAAATTTAATACCCCAGATTTGTTTTGGCACACTTGCTGCATGTTTTTGCTATCCTAGTACTGACTGCAAGAAACGAAATTATCTGGCTTACTTTCTATGTAAAAAAAAACTACGAAGGCAAAAAGTTACAACTTTTCGTTACAAAATTTTCCGCCTAGCCCCCTTTCGCAACGCGCGATAAGGAACTTCGTTCCAAAAAATAATAGAATTATTACGCTGACATAGCTCTGATCACCTGCTTTTCTCTTTACAACCTTTTCTGACGTAATGTTATCTATTAGATATACATTAAAAATATATATATGAGAAATATTCATAACTATTTAAGATGTTGGCAATGAAATACTTAACCCAACAGGCGAATTTACTTTTGAACACATTTCGACTTTTCAAGCAACCCGTGAAAATGTTCCGCTACCCAAAACTTTCGAGTTTACCGCATTTTTAGCGTTGTTCCAGTGCATCTCGGCTAAATCGGCGTTTCTTCTTGTTCCGTCGGGACTGGTAGCGTAATTAGGCCAACGGTTCTTGATTGCCTAAATTGTGTTCGTGTGGTAGGCGCACACCGGACGAGGCCTTTCTCAGAGGTAGTTTAGATAGTTCTCATTCACTTGGAGGATTAAAATTGCTTAAATTTAATATTCAAAGGGACAATTTTTGGACACTGTAGGAATGAAATTTACACGAGTAATAAAAGGCCGTGTGAAGGTTTAAATTTCGGAAAAATTATGACATCCACTAAAAGGCACCACTTTTAATGATAAAAAATATTCTGCAAGTCTGATCTTTAAAAAAACTTACACAGAATCACTAGGGATTTACTTTAAATGGGCAGATATAATTTTAGCTACGTTCAACCTATATTTACCGTTGCCTTGTCTCCGCTATATCTGGCGGCTCTCGACTGCCTCGACGCGAGGCAAACATAATTCGAGCCTCGTTTAGTCGCTGTTTGTCTTTACACTTGGCTCAGCCACATTTGGCCATCCGCTCCTTTGGCAATGCCTCGCGAAGTGTCTTGAATGTTAAACGCTTCTGTGCCGCATGATGCATGTTTATTTACTCTGTATACTGCGTCAATGATTACAGTGATGTGAATGCACGGATAATCATTAATCGGTGTTATTACATTGACCCATACTGCTTTACGACAATGTGTCTCTAGTAATAATACATTGATTTTTAAATAATTTATGGAATTTTACACCACTCTTACCAGAACTTCCGGCGATAGATTCCCGCATTTATGACGAGCAGTTTTTGAGTTATTCCTGATTTTGAAGTCGTTTATTTTTTGTCAAGAATTGCACATGTCATAAAATATTACAGCAGAATTGATATTTACCGCCATTTGCAAAAATTATAGCATTTTCCGATAGGATGATGACTTTTGCGCCAATCTGTATAAGCAAATTATTAATATAGTTTTTTTTTATATTTTTAGGGAGAAAAGCATCTAAATAGGGAGTAAGCGTGTTTAGGCTGGCCAAATTATGTGGGACGCCTATTAATTTAAACACCCTATCACATTATGCAAGAGATAAGATTTCGTGGCATCCAATCTAAACCCAACATAAACCACAAGTTTAATCAATATTACGCAGTTAATTAAAACTTTAGCAAACTTTGGTTCAATAACATAAAATAAATACAATTAATACACCTGAGTATTTACTGTTTTCATTCCAACGTTTCAGACATTCCATGAATTGCGGTAGATAGAAACATTGCTATGAGCTCTATTCTTGTTACATAGAGTTGTAATTCCTTTGTGGCTAAATCTAACAATAATTGAAATTACAATGATTAATAAGCTGGCTTTGCGGTGGGTTTAGAACTTTAGACCAATATAATTATTGTTTCATAACAGTTGAAAGTAAGTCGTGGGACGTCTCCGAAATGATATTAATAAGGTATGAGGATTCATTAGTAAATTACTTTTAATCTATAGTAAGATACTGTACGTATACTAACGTAGGTAACTGTAGCAATGTCTGTTCGTCACTTTTTAGTTGTTAATAAAAATTTTGGATGAAATGTTAGAGACATCGAGTAACCGCCCTCGCTTTGCTTCGGTTTTCTTATTTTTTTACACCTTGGGTTACATTATTGGAGTTTCATTAAGGATCCCTAATTTTTTGAAAATATAATATAGCCTTTGTTACTATACTAAAGAGTAAAGATTTGATTTTTTGTTTGCATTGAATAGGCTCCGAAACTACTGAACCGATTTCAAAAATTCTTTCACTGTTGGGAAGCTACACTATTCCCGAGTAACATAGGCTATATTGTATTTTCAAAAAAATTAGGGATCTTTAATAAAACTCCAATAATTTAACCCAAGGTGTAAAAAAATAAGAAAACCGAAGCAAAGCGAGGGCGGTTACTCGTACCCTTATAAACATAAATGTGACCGTATGTGCGCGATTTCGCTGTATGTGTAACATGTAAAACCTATTGTCTAATTAATTAACGAATCGACATTAAGTACTTTATTTCTGACACAGCTCTAAAGCACTTGATTTTTTATTAGTGCTTGTAGCCCCGTTATGGGCAACTTTGTGCCCACGGTGACCTATTCAAAAAAAATTAAGGCATTTGGATAGTGATTGATTTATGTGGGTATAAATAGTCATCCACAATGCAATTTACCAGATAATGAAAGTAAAAAGTATTTTATACACATTGTGAACAAAAAACTAGACACTAGTTCTTAAACTAAGATTCAAAAAAAATTCAAATTAAAAGATCAAACACAAATCCTAGAGCCGCGTGTAAAGTACTTACCAAATAAAAACAAGGCACCCTGACTTCCAGTAATTAATTTCAAAGTTGCTAGCAGCAAATTAAAAATAGTTTATAATATTCGCAAGTCCTTAACATATTTCATGCGCTTCACACAAAAGCCTGCGGTTTCGGTCTATCCCGCTTCCATCCTCGACCTCAAAGTTTAAAACAGTGCCCCTAGTTGAAAAACTTTTAGTACGCGTCAAAATAATACCTAGAATCTCGTAACAAAAAGCAGAAATAGTTCGCAGCCTCGTTTGACCCGAGTTTAGCTCATCGCTAGATGTACCATTCATCATAGCCTTTGTTCGTCTGTAAAACGTTTCAATTGCTTTAGTATTGTACACTTTACAAACGCGGAAACGTGGATCCCTTTAGCATTAGCAGTCTCCGAAGAAGCAGCAAAGTACTTCCAAGAAGAATAGTTTACTTGTGATTCAGTATCTTTGAAATAATAAACCAGTTTATGGCATAGTTTTGGATTATGAAGGGATTTTCCATTTAACATCCAGTTAATCAATGGGTTTTATTATCGCTGCTTACTTGTGCAGCAATTTGTTATTGAGTATTACGTATTGGTATTGCTGATAGAAGAAATATCATTTCGTTACGGTGGTTGCAGATTGTACTGAATGTTTCATATAAAGGTTACGATTAATCTTTTTTTTAAATAATACTCAAATAAGAGTAAAAGCTTGCTGCTACTCAGTGCTTCATGATACCATTAAAAGAATAAGTTAATAAGACAGCACACTCAAGGATATGGAAACAAGAAACAGTATCAGGATCTTCTTTATCTTAAAGTTAATTTATCCTAAACTGTGTTCCCTATTATGTGTTAGGTACTTGTGTTCCCTACAAGCTGGCACGCAATAAGTTGACCACTTTCAAGGACAGATAAGATAACTTTATGTTTCTTGGCAAAACATTATCTACCTCTATTATTCTAAAACTGTTTTTGCTGACTCCTTTACGCCTTAACCTCCATACATTACAAGCAGAGTATATAAGCAGATTTTGGATTTATTTGCAAGTCAGAGATGGTCCGTTTGTTCAGTTGGTATTACCAAGTAACTACTAGCACAGAAGAAATTAGTACTACTAGTACAGTTTGACAAACTATCATTATCAACAATCATTGTAGGACTAATGTCATCGTCAGGCCTTTTCTCAAATTGAAAGGCATTAAGATCCTACAATGTAACACGTTGTATACTTGAGGAAGATTTCGTAACTTCGTTTGTTATAAAATATTCTGTGAATACTTTGTTGTTTACAATGATGATGTTTTTTCGAAGAAAAATTGTGAAAAAGACAAATTCTCGTAGGAACGATGTCATAATCTAGATACATTATTATGTTACTCTTTTAACGAAATTAGAAAAAAGTTGCAATCTATACAAATAAATAGAATTGGAGAGTCTGTTTGTAATATTAAAATAACCGCTTTTTATTAAGTGCATTTGGATGTATACACGGTACATATACCAAAACAACATTTTTTTATAATTTATGTCTGTCTGTCCGTCTGTCCGTCTGTCTGTCTGTCTGTCCATCTGTCTGTCTGTCCGTCTGTCTGTCTGTCTGTCTGTTTGTTCCGGCTAATGTTTGAAATGGCTGGACGGATTTTGACGGGACTTTCAGTGGCAGATAGCTGATGTAACAAGGAGTTACTTAGGCTTCTTTTATTTAAAAAAAATGGCATGATAACGTCTGCCAGGTCAGCTAGTTAATTATGAAATTTCTATCAATTACCAACCTGCCAAAATAAATGTATTAAAAGACAATCAAAATTAGTTGAAATAACTTTCGTTGGTCGTGAGGGTTAGTTGATGCAAATGTCCGGCGCCCGAGGGTATTCGTTGATTGCATTCTCCTTGCGAGGACCGCCCGTGGAATTATGAGAATTAGGTATTTAACTGCATTACAATAATTATTAATGAAGTAAACTCACATTATTATAAATTCATAATGCTCATGTGCTCTCCTATATAAATTTCTAAACCAATAGGATCACATGTGGTATGTCAAGAACACTCATAAACATCTTTCTTTTCTCATTCTGAAAAAGTAAATAAAGTTAATCTAGTTCCTTTCAGTCAGTCCTATGTACATACTTTTAAAACAAAAGTGACCACACTTTTTTTAACCTCACGGCATCATCAAATAGATTTGAAAAATACTAATAACTATGTAAGTAATAATACAATAATAATAACGCTTCACACTCATAGCCCCACACTAGGATTTCCTGTGTCGTGGGTGCCATGGACAACACACTAGACTAAGACATTCACACCCAGACCGAGAACAGAAATTCAAACCCATCATTCAGATTTCCGCCACGCTGGGGATCGAACCCAGGACCCTTGGTGCGGCGATCCGGCATGGTAACAATTACGCCACACGGGTTGTCGAATAATAAAAATAAACATCAACTAAAATAATCACAATCCGTCTAATTGAGTTACAAGTGCCAGTAACGAGAACAATAATGGAGGATGCAAATGTGCGCTTGAGGCTACACGTTGATTGCGCTCACCCTCTGTTCGTGGAACTGGCTGTAGAATTACGACAATTACCTCCGACTTACTGTTGTAATGGGACTCCTGCAATATTTATAATTCCATGTTTCAGATCTGCATTTTATTGCAGTTTGCAGTTTCGGCATTTTATTTGGTTTTTATTCGCACAGATTGTGGCCCATGTTGGGCGCCAATATTACTTTTTCGAGTTTTAAATGTTTAAAGTTGGGATATCTCTATAGTTTATACATATTATATTGGCTATAATATTACATTATTTTTTTTTATGGAAAAAGCCGGCAAACGAGCTGACGATCCACCTGATGGTAAGTGGCTATCGTCGCCCATGAACATCAGCAACACCAAAGGCCTCACTGATGCGTTGCTGGCCAAGAAAGAGAGAAAGAAAAGAAAGAAGTCACTACGAAATAAAAATCTCCTTTTATAATTAAGACACATAATTACTGATATAGAAATTTCAAAAATATAGTCAATAGTTTTTGCTACTAAATCCATAATTTACTACGAGCTTTATAATTTCATCCACTTCCTAAGAATATATTGCATTGTAGCAGCACGTCGCAAATGTAACAACCAATAGGATGAAGAATATAATAAGCACTAGTAGTATAACCCACATCTTAGCACTTTTTTAACAGACTTTTAGCATGAATTCAAAACTGAACCGAGCTAAACCTCAAACACAGTAAAAATAAGCAGTATTTACTTTTTGTAGAATAACAATGAAGTCAAAAATTAGCCATCAAGATGCAGAAGCTGTAGAGATGCAAATGGCCAGCGCCCGCGGCTGTCTGTTGATTGCCTCGTCGCCAAACATCTCCAGAATTACGACTATTACTCCGAAACGTCTGTTGTGGAATGTAAATATCATGTTTATTGTCCATTTCGTTTATGATGTCGCTTATTTATTTAGAAAACCATTAATAACAACTTTTACTACTAGCTCATTGTAATTTGTTTCGTCAAAGAAAAATATTAACACGCATCGACGAGAGATTTGGTTTCAGTAATATTTTCAAAGATGAGCGAAGTCTTTAAACATGCACTCCTAAACTCAAAAAATGGTTGATATTATTTTAAACATGCCAATAGCTTCTCATTCTCTCTGACGACCCTGTAGTACCTACTATAGGTAGTGACCTTGCCTGCAAAGCGAGGGGTCCCGGGTTCGATTCCCGGCCGGGGTAGATATTTATGTGAAAGACAAAAATATCTGTACTCGGGTCATGGGTGTTATTGTGTTGTGTTATATGTGTCGTCCATGCCACCCGCAACACAGCTGAAAACAATATTGCGGGTGTATGAGTGTGTAAGCGTTTAAGCGTTTATTCTCCATCTTAATATTTTATTAATTTTTTAAGAACTCGAATGTATTAACCCAAAGTTCTCTGAAATAACATCTAAATCTAAATACGATGACAAATATTACACCATCCTCAAGTTGTTCAACCGACAAACGGCCGCAGTTTTTGCTGCGATAATGGGTATTGCAGCACAAATTTAATAAAGCGTCATGGTTTGCCAAGTTCTCCCATTGTATCGCGATGCATTTTACAACTTTGTGCCAAATGGAAATAACGCTGCTTTATGCGATCCTTTGGTCGCTCCTTTTTGTGTGAAGCCAATTTTCTGTTATTAAGTTTATCAATTGTTACTAACTGAGTTCAAGAACGAGTATTTATATTTATTCCAAGTTGTTTTTGTAAATTAGGATACCCTTAATTATATACTTCTCTCCTGTATCTCGTTTTTAATGCACTTTTTATTGATCAATCGTCAACTGTTATAAAGTATTAATACGTTAGACAACACGTCTAAATAATGTTTACAGCTTCATAATTTAGGTATTTTTGTTACCGATGTTCTATATTGCCAGTGGCAAAGAGCCTTTCAGTGTTTGTTGACTGTTAATATAATCCCATCAAAAACATAAATGTGAAATGAGAGCCAAGTTCAAAATTATGATATATGCCTTTTTGTTGACATCAGAAACAAAAGAAGTGAGATCTAAATGGGTGCAAAGTTCAGTGATCAGTCCTTTCTTTCTATCCTTTCTTCTTATAACTTAGGACAATATATACAGGCCTAAGGTCTGACTTGGCTAGTTTTCATATAAATTTGCAATAGGCATCGACAGAGATGGCTGAAACCTTGACTGGCCTAAAAGAAACCGAGAATGAAATATAATAATAATAATATCTTATTTATTCAGCTATCAGTCGCTAAAAAACGGAGAGTGAATATAAACATAAATCCTTGTAAAACTTTGCGACTAGTTTAAGGCACGTAATATTTACGCAAATGTCATTTCACACTTGTGTCATCTTACATAACCTGATGGTTAAGACAAAACGAAGAACCAAGCGTTGAGAATGAGCAGAAATGTGCTTAAACCTCTTTGAATTCGAAAAGGGTTCACAGATCTCATTACTTAGTGGGATCGACTTAAGCATAAAATATTAAAGTATAACTTACCGGATCGAGGTTCAGTCTAGTACTTACAGTACTTATGTCAACGAGTTGTATCTTTACAAACCGTGATCTTCCCCTCACTAAACATTTCATCCGTCGCAAAGCAGTTCATTAAACGGCAACATTATCTCTGTACTTCCTTTTTATCTGCATTTTGAATGAAAAGGCTGAATCTTTTAATTAAGGGCGCGATGATACTTCGTACTACCGTGCTGTGCCGGGTGCCACCGAGCTTTGACTGACGTTTAACTGGCGGTTAAAATATGTTTTTGTTTTACTGACAGGCTAGTCTTTGAGTAGACATTGCGTTTATAGTTTAAATACACATTCTTGTTAAAAGTGTCAAGCAAAGATATAAACAATTGTTCTTTTTTAAATTTTTAAATCTATTATAGTCTGAATTATTTAAATTTCATTAATTGTAAATTTAGGTAATGATTACGGGTCATGGGACGGCTGACAGATGTGAAACATTGAAATGCGTCGCCACGATCACCAAGTCTAAAATCAGGTTTACCCCTCGCGTAAAGATGTTTCACATCAAAAACATTACCTCAGTTTACTGTTGAGCTTGTAACAAAAACCCATCAATATGATATCAAAATTACAACACACAATATTACAACAAAAAAGTAAATTTAAGTCATCGTCTTAAATAGACCTGTCCTCCAATTAAATGTAATTAAATCTAAATCAAGTTACCCGACTACCCGTGGAGCCCACCTTCCCATTACACTTGTACTTACAGTGGAGATGAAATTTGAATACAGTGCGCTAATGGCTCCGACGGACAGACAGACAGCTCTTCACTACAGATGCCGCGCAACGAAAGCTATGGCGACGTCTCAAGACGCTACTTTTGTAGCGTAGTACGTTAATTTTATGACAGCATTTCCATCTTGTCGTAAAAGGAATTTTTGAACAAGTGCGCTGTAAATATTTGAGTGTTCATATTTGTACATCTTACATAGATTAAATTCTTAAGTAATCGATCAAAGATTATACATTATATCCAAGCAGCGATGAATTGGGGGCCACATTATCTGTAATATTGAATGTACTATTTAGTTGGTGAGTTTAGCATAACAAAAATTTATTAGTTCGTTGACTAGGGGCCAGTTTATTACTTATTCAGTATACGCAAAGCAACTCTTTATACTACTTACTTTACTATCAGTCACGTCACAAAATAATTGAAGAATTTTCTTATGATAATTGGTTTTGGCGGCAAAGAATACTGACCCTAAATCCATACCAGCAGATCAGGTTGTGGTAAAATATGACAGAACTCGGGTCCCTCCGCTTGGTGGTAGGGTTGCTAATATTGAGTAATTTAAATTAATCCTGCTATTATTTTACCGTAAAGTCTACCTGGCTACAACTCTTTTGCTTGAGTCAACCGCCAAGACTTGTCGTATTCCGACTGGGGACTTGAAAGCCAGGACTTTCTTATTCTCTCTTTTTCTTAACAAGCATTCATGCATTGCTGATGTGATAGTCAACGATGACATACATTCAATTGGCTAATTTGTCATTTAAAAAAAATATACTCAGTGGCCTACTAAGATTTTTTTTGTGTGTAATCCTTATCGAGCTAATATTATATAGGCATTACCCACATTAATGTTGCAAAGCAAGCTATTAGTGTAATTGGCGGTGGATTACCGCGCATGAGCAACCCGCTCGTTTAATTTGGACGAATAAATATTTAATGACGGCGGATAGATAATGCTACGGCATATTGTAATGTAATGCTGGTTGATCCGCCGCGATCGAACGGTTGGCTTGTTAACGGGGTAATGCCCGCCTTCCACTGCGAGCAGAACGGTCTCCGAACGAACTTCATTCGACTCGCAATAATACATTTCATAGAAGTGCTTTCAGCGCCAACGAATGAGCGGAACGAACTAAGCGAGTATAAAAAATTGCAAAATAGTTCGGAATATTGAATTTTGAAGGCAGATATTAATTTTCACACTTTCTTAGTGGAAGGTCGAAACTGTTTTGCTCCGTTCCGCCCAGCTATTACCCTTCCGCAGTGGAAGGCTGGCGTAAACGTTCCCCGCTCGCTCAAATACCGGAACATGCATTTAATGTTGAGTTGTACTACTATGTTGGGAATCTGTAGTAGGATAATGACCTTATGTGAGACTATATATGTATTACTAATGCTGCTTTTAGTTTGTAGCAACATCGCACTACAAGGTCTACAAGTCACACGGTGACGTCACGCCGACCTGAATCACGCTATCGGAGTTTTCTGCATCGGTTGCATAATTATACAATGCTCTGTCTAGATCATTTTGGGGGCACCCAAGCAACACCATCTAGCCTGACCAACCACCTGATGTTAAATGGCTATCGTTCTCTATTCGTATTTAGTCGTTGTTTTTGTTGACACTTTGTGAAAACTTGAACAATTACTTGTGTATTTTTTGAATCGTCAGGAAATTAATTATTTATTGGGCTGTTTTAATGTCTTATTTTATTGTAAAGTATTTCCTACTTTTAAATAAAGTGTTTTTTTATTCATTATATTTTTTGTGAATGTCTGCCAACGCCTCGTAAATTATATGTAAACTGCAATCTTGATATTAATACAAGCTATAAAAATTAAGTAACTATAGTTCTGTATATCTCTCAGAGATGGCGCTACAGGTAAGTGTCGATTAAAATGATTATAGTGTCGTGAGCTGATTGGTTTTATCCCAACTCAAAAATGCCCAAAGCGCCTAAAGAAGTTTTCACTTGAACAAGCCAAACAAGAGTGACCCGTGCAAGTTATAAGTTGTAACCTCGACGGCCGCAAACTCCGTTTAAACAACACAACAGTTCCGACCTTTCAACTTGCGGCCGAAGTTCAAATATTAATTAAGCGCGGTTATCTTTGATCCGCGCAGTAATTAACTTTAATCAAATATTCCGCATTAAACACAAAGCTCAGGTTTTGCTTCAGCTCTGTTAATAGAGTACTTTGGTAACGAAAACACTTCCGCTGGGTATTTGTGGAAAGTTGTGTCCACATAATTATCAATCTGATCGCTTTACTATATTTTAATTCCTAACAAAGTATTCATTGTTTTCACCTTTGGTAACACTTTGTTGAATGAAAATAATATCTTGGTACAAATGGCATGTGTTTAATTTCATAGGCCTGTGCAGAAGTACACGAAAATAAAAAATAAAAAATGTGCGCAATTCACACGTGGTACAAGTGAAACCTTCAAAAATAAAGGTATTAATTTAATAACGTGTATCAGTTGTAATTATCTTTCAAAAACTATTTTGTACTAAACACAAGCGTGTACTTATGTACGCGCGTGACACGTTATACTTCTTTGGTATCATCATAGATTACCCCCAATAGATTCCGCATTAGTGAATATTTCTTAGACTTAAAAGTCACAATTTGGCGGAAGGTGCGGTTTGCGGGGTACGAAACAGATGCGCTGTGATTGGATATTTAAAATTCAAACTTGGAATTTATCGAGCTCAACCCGTCCGTAGTGACTGAGTATGTATGATCGATAAATCGTACGATCAATGTTTGTGATTATCATTATTTACTTTCATCACATTTATAATGAATAACAATACAATATAAATATCGATACTTTTAATAATATAATATTAACAGTGTTTATATTATACAATGTCCGATTAGATAAATCAAATATACAATGCTATTCGCGGCTAATTACATTAAAATAATAACATAACTGTTCGTAGTAGGACTGCTTCTTAGCTTCATGAACTTAAAAACTATATTTTTGGGTTTTTAAGACATCATTTTTAGGAATTATTTTTATTACAAACTAGTTGACCCGACAGATGCTGTCATATCTAAATTTCAATAGGTTTGTTACTTTTCCTTTCGTGTGTATATTATTTTCATCACACTGATGTTTTTTCTGCTACGGTTTCAAAATTTCGATGTTTGTCATTTCATATTATTATTATTTTATTGTTTGGCTAATCCCTTAACTTCCAAATGAAGGATAACAAACCATAATTTATTATAGTAATTCCTAATCTCAATTTATTACTTTTGTTATAACAGCATTCCAATATCTCTAACTGTTAACTGGACCCTTATTAATGTACCACATCAAGAACTTCAGACCTCTAGTTTTATTACATTTTTATTTTACTTTAAATTCTCATTACAGTGAATAACTTTTGCTTAGTAGGCAAAATGGTATAAAAAAAGGAAAGAAAAGAAAAATAATTATAATTATAATACGAAAATATGTATAACATATCGAGTTAAGTATATATAATATGATAACCTATCTACCTACCTGATATTCACGCAAATAATAATAAATAATAATATAATCAATATTTAGCTGATTTTCCACATAATTTCTCCATAACTATAGGAAAGAATTTGAAAGTTTCCATACAATAACATTGTTACTTTTTATACTTAGACAAAGTAAATGTATTCTATTCTTTTCTATTCTATTCTCGATAAGAAGTATAAGACCCATAACAAAACTGGCAAGTATAACTATGATACAACTGAATCCATCAACTGTCATCTGAAAAGTGTGTTGAACAAACGACACTGTATTTGGTAGGAAACCATCCCTGTCCACGGTGTATTGATTCTTTCCATTTTTCCTTCCTCTCGGGGCATATAGGAAATCTATAAAACCATTACCACAATGTTTTTTCATATAATAAATAATGTTATCCTTGACTACAGCAACCTTTGTCCCACTTGTAACCTGTTAAAAATTATCGATTTCATAGCAATATCCTCAAAATGAATATCGATACGTCTTTAAAATGAAAAGTTCACTTCCCTAGTATTGTCTTTAGTCAGAAACAAGATAACTATTTTGAATTAGGAATGAATTTTTTACAAAATGTCACTCTCAAAACCAGCTTAAGTTGAACTCTGCTTCATTATAAGAAAATTTGTAAAATAAATATGAATTACTAATTTATTAAATGATATGGCATCTTTTGGGTAACTGTTTTTTCGAACTGATTTTCCATACCATTTAACACTACAATAAGCCATGGTTTCATCAGTAAATTCTTTTTTGAAATTAATTAAATTCTGAAAGATCCGCGTGTGTATGGGTCGAAGGTCTTGGTCGATACTAATGTCGTGAATGCTAGTATAGCTTTATGTGCATAGCAAAAGCACTTCTATGTTGCCGCGCGTCAGTTGCCTTGTATGCGGTATCTTTTGGGGGTAATCTATGGGTATCATTAAATAAATGTTTAACACTAGCTGTCTTGGCGGACTTCATATCGCCTGTCAGTGATTCATGTACTTTGTTGTTACTTTTAACTTTTATAGTTTTGGTAGGTTTAACAAATCAGAGACCATTAAATTCCCTCTCCCTCTCCCCATCTGATCTAGTAGTAGATCTAGTCAGATGCATATCGAGACATCGTATCTCAATCAGTCGACCACACGTGATCTTGATACATCTCGAATACAGCAATAATACACGGTGATCACTGATAAAGTAATAGCATTATTTTGAATGGAAAGCGATCTCGTAAGTCACACGTTATGTCTTATACAGCTAAGTATGCCTAAGCAATAACAGATAAGAAAGAAAGAACTGGGTCTCAATCCCTAGTTGTAACACGACGAATCCTTTGCCGGCTGACTCAACCAAGCGGCTGGCAGACCAGGCGTGTCCCACAAATGTGAATTATTTTGTGGACTAAGGAAAAATTGATCAATGTTGGGTCAATTAGCAATGTTGTGAGTGTTGTAATCCCGTGACCTGCCATCTTGAGGATGAGTCAGAGATATTTTAGCAGGTTTTACATAAGACAACCCCCACAACAGAGAAGTGGAAAAGATATATCCGAAAGAATCCAATACCAAAATTGTAAGAAATCTCCGACGTAATTAGTTGACGGTCAAAATCATGCCCAGATACATTATAAAATTTATAAAATAATTATATTTATAATATAAAAATATAATATCTAAATATTGTAATATAATTTATTATAATATAATATACATATATAATTATAGGTTTATAAAATCACTTTTTCTCTTTAACCAAACTCATTATAAAGCTGTGGTATTAGTGGCAATAAAAACGAACAGTCGGCTTTATGCAATTAAAATGTTCAATTAAAATAATTATGTGTATTAATTGTAATAATATTAACTTGTCATCACGTCAGTCAAATGACTGTGTCCGCATGGCGTGGACTCCGCTCGTAATTAGCCACTGTTTTGTTCGCTTTTAATTAGTCATGAATAAAGATTAATTAAATGTCAAATTTAAACATTTACCAATATACACGGTGATCGCGGTAGAAAAAGTAGACTAATAATAAATTGGTAACAATCTATTTCCACAAAGAAAACCCTTAAACTAGTAATCTCCTCCTTCGCGGTTAGTGCCCAGTCTACGAGCCAAAAGATCTGAGGGTTTCGCTTTCGCTTATGCACTGAACTCGTTCTAACCATAACTACTATCATGTTTTCTGTGTACTGTATTATAGTGTGTATTCTACAACTTAAGCGATTAGCTGTCGGCTGCCACATATCCCGCCACCTTAAACAATCATCAAGCCTTTGGACTTTATGAAATTAATTTTAATCTATACATCTACTGTATACATCTATACTCTATACAAATAAATAAAGTTGGAGTGTCTGTTTGTAATATTAAAAAAAAAACGCTTTTTATTAAGTGCATTTGGATGTATACACGGAACATATACCAAAGCATCATTTTTTATCATTTTTGTCCGTCTGTCTGTCTGTATGTCTGTCTGTCTGTTTTTCCGGCTAATCTCTAAAATGGCTGGACCGATTTTGACGGGACTTTCACTGGCAGATAGCTGATGTAACAAGGAGTACTTAGGCTACTTTTATTTTAGAAAAAAATTGTTTGTTAGGCGATACGAAGTTTGCCGGGTCAGCTAGTGCATAATTTATTTATTTATTTTTATTAGATTTGCCAACAAAATTACAATGCTTAAATTACATTGAATGAGGTAGGTTTGGGGTATTGGTTTAAATACAAGTAATTTTACTTATAGGCAAACACAACTAATGTTAAAAACAAGTGCATAAACATTACATTGGTAGATGCATAAGAGAAAAAAGAATTACAATATAATTTAGGTACAAGGAAATAGGAATACCATATTATTATAATTATGTTTTAAGAAAATTAATAATACAATTTAATATAAATATTTGTAATATAAATAATAAATACATACGTAATAAATAATTGGTATATTATATAGTAATAATATAATAATAATATAATTTGGTATAATGTATAAAATATAAAATAATTACATACATAGATAGAAGGCCTAGCATTTTGTAGAAGATGGGTGCAGTACCCTATGTATTTTCTTTTTAAACTGAGAGAGCCCATCATGGAAGACATCGATGGTGCCATCCTTGCCGAGAAATTCTTTTAACAGTTTGGACAACCTTGGAATCAAAGAGTGGTACCCTAGGTTGGATTTGTATACTTTGTGTGTGAGTATGGGTCTAGGTTGCCGCGGCATTTGCCTTGGGACACATATTAGGAGTCGGCTAAGTAGCTCAGGATTATCAAAAATATTGTTAAAATGTTTATAAAGAAACAGCATGTCCTGTATCTTACGCCTGTCAGATAATGTCATTAAGTTAAAAGTTTTAAGTCGATCTGTGTACGGTGCTCGTTTTTGTTTCCCGTGTAAAAAAAATTGAGTAAAGCGTCTTTGAATACTTTCAATACGGTTTTTGTGAATTTGATAATTTGGGTTCCAAATAACAGCACCGTATTCTAGTTTGCTACGGACCAGTGTAGTGAACAAGAGTTTTTTTGTGCTCAAGTTTATATGAATGTTATTATTTATAATTTATAATTTTTAATATTCATATATTTACGAATATTAAAAATTATAGTATAATATATCAATAATTATACTATAATTTTTAATTCCAAATAGCAGTCGTTAATTATTTGCGGGTGTTATGATGGTGTCAATTTCCCGACAGAAAAAGTGTGTGTCCTTTGATTGGCAGTGCCCCGGTTAAAGCTTTAGTGTTCCTCAAATTCAGACTCATTAATTAATATGGGTATTTTTTACTCGACTGGGTTATGTTCTTGTATATATGTTTGTATGCATGTAATATTCTTTATTACCTCGTATCTTCTAAACCGCTGAACAGATTTCTATATTTAAGATATCGTTAGATTCGTTTTGATAACCCAAGTGTTCTTAGATAAATGAAATTAAAAAAACAAATATCACTATATTTGTTTTTTTTTTGCTGTGAGATGCCATTGTTTGAGATATCAAAAAAAAAAAATGGAATAACAAAATATGGGTATCAAATTAAAGAGCTCACCATAATAATTTCAAAAAGGTATATCATGATAGCTTTTTTGATAGCTATAATAGTTAATTCAATACACTTATGAACATCAATTTTTATAATCTGCGACTCTTGAAGTTCTTCTCGTTTTTCTTCTATTCACATCTACACAGGAGCAAAATGCCCTGTGCATGTAGTGCACCATTACCTCATCGAAACACAATTGTAACAAAACTGAAGTGCCATTATTACCTGGCGAGATATTTATCAAAGCCCGCTAAAGAAAATTTCTATCTCAATTGCTGGCCATAACTCTATCTTCCTCGCGACCGACAAAACGCGTGACACGCGAAATAAATCAGCGTGAGGCGCTTTGTCGCGACCATTACCTTCTTTTTGTCGTAAATGTGTATCACATGTATCCATTGCCTTTTTTGTCGGAAAAGTGTAAGACACATAATATATCTCTTAAGATATTGTTGTGTAATTCTTTCCGCGTTTCGTCCTGTGATTCTTTTTTTGCACAATTTGTTGACGGATAGACGTCTATTATGTTGTTGAGATGTGATATATTTATGTGATTTAATAAATGTACACATTTAGTACACCACTGTTATTCATGAAAACATTAAACTAAGTATATTTTCCATAAACGCAACATTGACTCAGCAGTTCGCGCAACGTCCTATGAAGAAAGCTTGGTAGTATTGTATCATGTAGCGATTTTTCTATATTTTTCTGATGATGGCATCCATTAGAAATTGTGTTTAGCGATAATTCTAGTGGTATCAAACGCGTCAAAATCGTTGAAGTCGGTTATCTTCGGTAAAAGTTTTGTTACTATGAGAATGTCACGTTAGTTGACGCGGGTCACGTACTCACGTATCCCTGACACATCAAATATCACTTCTAATAAAAGTATCCCGTCACTAACGGTTCATTATATTTATGCGGACCAATACGTTGTTACAGGTTAAAGGACGAACGGAGAGGTGGAGCCCCTAGACGTAGCTCGCGAAAGTCTAATAGCAGCAACTGTTGATTATAATTTTGTTTTTACAATTTTTAGGAACTGTTTGTAACATTGTTACAACAGCTTAAACTTTTCCTCTTAATATTATATCCGTTGTAATTACTTCAAACACGTTTTATTAAGCAATGTGACAGAATTAATGTGGCAGAGAGGCTGTACATGAACATTGCAGGTGTTGTTCATTTTGAATTGCGACGTAGCAGATGATATTTGACATTATTGTACTTTAGGGTCTAAGGTGTAAGCACTAGAAGGCTTCTTAGATATTGTTTTCCGAAGGAAAGTGAAGTTGCTACATACAGCTATTTCGTTATTCAAATAATGAGCAAAGAAAAAATACGTTTACTCCAATCTATTATTACTATTTTTTACAGTTTCTGACTGATGTACATTCGACATTTTGTTCAGTTTCCGACTGATGTACATTCGACATTTTGTTCAGTTTCCGACTGATGTACATTCGACATTTTGTTCAGTTTCCGACTGATGTACATTCGACATTTTGTTCAGTTTCCGACTGATGTACATTCGACATTTTCTTCTTTTCCGAGTTTTTCTCGCACCTTATTTCGAGGATGAATTGTGCGCGGTGAAACAAAGCGGCTGGTGTTTGAGGTGTAGTCTGTTTATTGAAAAACATCAGCTATTACAGAGACGTTTACCTGAAGGGTCGTGTCGGATGTTCGTAGCGCCGGTGACGTAGATTTATGTTGCAGGGAGAAACGGAAATATGGCGGAATTTCTCCGTTAAGTATAACTCATAATTCCTATAAATATAAAATGAATTAAAAAGAGATCAACAAACAGGTAATGCCTGGAGAGCGGCCGTGCTCCCATAGTCAGCGTAAACCAACAAATGAAGTGAATTGGTAATTCGTTATTCATTGTTATATTACTAAAACTACTACGTTCTTTTTTTGGTTTATGCGAAAATTTCTAACGAATACGGAAAAATGGTTTATTACATTTCCCCATTTCTTTCTTTCTTTCAGGCAAAGAATAACCAATTCTTCTTTTACGTGAAGGAAGTTGCTATTTTGAGAACCTCCCAATTACACTGTCTCCCTGCGACATAACAGCAGGAGACCGCCGCGCCGCGGGCGCTAGGGGGTGCTCGGCGGCGCCCGGGCGGCACGCTGTTGTTCTTATTATCCTAGCCTAAGTAACCATTAAAATTAATTTTTAGGCCCCATGGCCTAAACCGCCCCTGCTTTTTTCACTTGAGGGGAAGCTACGATAGGCTTACATCCTTATATATAAATGACTGTTACTTTCTTTGTAGTCGAAAGATGCTATTAGTGATAAATATATTATCATCGTTCCGGTGATCAGATTCTGGGCTCAACGTTGTGACGAGTTTTACCTATGACATACATATAACTCTTGCCGCGGTTGCAAGGTACCATGTACTGTACACACCTGGTACATTAAATGGATCCTTGTCCCTTGGAAAATATTGCACAATTCGTAGTTTTAAAAATCAACATAAAGCACGTAATGTTTTGTTTGAGGTTCATCAAAGTTATTATGATATTGCTGAGTGATTAAGGCACTATTCCATTATGAAGATGCCAATAGTGAGGCAATATTCAGTTGATGACATGATAACCTATTCACTGAGGGTAACCACACATTGCGAGAGTTACGCTATATTGCACTTATTACGGCAAGTTCCGTTGCGCAATTTACGCGAAGCACCAGTTTGAAGTAGAATTACGCCGTAATTCAGTTTTAACTGGAGTATTAGTCCGCGTCACGTATTCCTTTGCATCGTGTTTTGAGAACTAGTTTGCGCCAACTTCACTAAATTAGTTTTTATTGCTGGCGAGTTAACGGAGCCGATTCTACAGTTTGAGTTGCGAAACTGTTCAGCTCGTTATTTTACTGCAGTTTCTTATTTATTGTATTTATCTTGGTTACAAGCAAGCCAACTTACTGCCCAGCATATCTGGGACCGCAGGGAACTCCATCCATCCATGCTTTAGCTGATTCTCGCATTTCGTGTCTTCTCCGCTTGTAATACATCCTATCGACGGACGAGGCATCGTCTTGGCTCTATACCACTCAATTTTAGGTTGTCTAGTTTATAACTTTTGTATGCCTCAGCAAAGTCCGCAAAAATAAAAGCGAGGAAGGTAAACCACAATGCACCAGTAGGTATCATCGTGGTGGTGATTGCTGCGCCAGAACCAAGCTTTCTCTAACAGAATAGTGAGGTCAATAGTGTCGTCAAGCTATACGAAGAACTTGGAAAGATGAAGCCCTTTACACACACACAACATAATGTACTTAGCATACCTTTAGCATTTAAATAGCAATAATGAATCCGGTTCTACCTTACCAGCGCTGAGGACACGTAATGTGTAGACACTAACGAGTACGTTAATTCTCTTCGCTAACTAAACAAACTACGACAAATATGTAATAATTACGAAATTAAGACAACATTCTTTTCATTGTATTTTCAACCGTACCACCTTAACATAACACTCATTTTATCAGCAGCTCCCGTAACAGCTATTCAAACAAATGTCAAAGAAAATTACACGCTTAAAACAAAACAACAGGATACAATTTCGCCTGCGTTTGATATCTGTATAAAGCTATGTACACACCAGCGCTAGCAATCAAATAGTTTGTCGTTCAATTACGAGGAGTCGCGAGTGGCGTCGATTTAATAGCTCCCATACAGAAACAATGATTAACTACACAATCTGGGTTTGGGGGATTTATTGACTGGCAGCCGCGGCGTCGCGAGATGGATGGGCCGGCGACCGATTTCAAATACCATGGAACTTTCACTGTTTGGAACTTATAGCAAAATCATACAGACTTATTTTTCTTCTCTGCTTATTTCAATCAGTGTTTTGTAATTTATTTTATTATTATAATACTTAAGGTCGATGGATACGTAACGTGTTTTTACCCCGTACGGGACGGGGACGGGGCATAAATATACGTTCGTGCCCCGTTCCCGTCCCGTACGGGATTCCGCTGCGTATGCACTATCGTATACATTTTCTATGAAACGATGTTTCCAAAACTTAACGTCCCGTCTCGTACGGGAAAAAACCCGGTACGTATGCATTGACCTTTAGAATGAGCAGGATGATGATGATGATGATTATAATACTTATTATATTGCAACACATGAAGCTATTTTCGATCGTGTCTAATTGTTTCATTAAATATAGTATAGTTATGTTCGATTTTATAATCGTTATTATTGATACCAAATAAAAAGCGGCCAAGTGCGAGTTGGACTCGCCCATGAAGGGTTCCGTAGCAGCAAGTAACATAATATAAAAGTTCTTTTAGTTCGTTGTAACTTTGATCGATGTTTTTTGTGGTTTACGATTTATGACGTATTAAAAAAAAACTACTTACTAGATCTCGTTCAAACCAATTTTCGTTGGAAGTTTGCATGGTAATGTACATCATATATTTTTTTTAGTTTTATCATTCTCTTATTTTAGAAGTTACAGGGGGGGGGACACACATTTTACCACTTTGGAAGTGTCTCTCGCGCAAACTGTTCAGTTTAGAAAAAAATTATATTAGAAACCTCAATATCATTTTTGAAGACCTATCCATAGATACCCCACACGTATGGGTTTGATGAAAAAAACATTTTTGAGTTTCAGTTCTAAGTATGGGGAACCCCCAAAATTTATTGTTTTCTTTCTATTTTTGTGTGAAAATCTTAATGCGGTTCACAGAATACATCTACTTACCAAGTTTCAACAGTATAGCTCTTATAGTTTCGGAAAAAAGTGGCTGTGACATACGGACGGACAGACAGACAGACAGACAGACAGACAGACAGACAGACAGACAGACATGACGAATCTATAAGGGTTCCGTTTTTTGCCATTCGGCTACGGAACCCTAAAAACCGGCTAACCAAGATCAGTCTGGTAATTTTCGTATACACGAACATAGCTTCTGAGGGTCAGGCGTAGATGCATCTGTTGATAGCTTATGCCCCAACTCAGAGTCACTAACGGTTACTTTATCGCTCCTTAGCAAAGAATCTCCATACAAAATCTGTACTAACTCTGAATGGAGCAAATGATCGTGAATATTTATGTGCTGGATAAATATTTGTCTCGGGTCGTGGTTGTTAGTTATGTGTTATTTGTGTTGCCCATGACCCTCGGATCCGGAGTCCTGCTGCGGGGAGTATGAGTGAGTATTTTATTATTATTTGTAGTATAAATTGTCATAATTTTTAGGGTTCCGAAGTAAAATCGGAATCCTTATAGTTTCGCTATGTCCGTCCGTCCGTCTGCAAGCGTCTGAAGCAAAGCGCCGAGACCTTAGTGCTTTATAAGCTTTATTTGGTATGGATATACATATTTCTTAAAACTCCAGAATCGTAGAATATAATATTGAAAAACATTTTTTAGGGTACCCTATCAGTAACATGAGGATGATTTTTTTTTGTCGCGTACCCTATAGTGTGGGGTATCGTTGAAAAGGTCTTCCGAAAATATAGGCCTTCTTAGACCATTTTTGGAATTAGGGGTCCGTTTCAGATATAATTGGCTTTAAAGTGCTAATTTTTGATAGAGTTCAGTATCACTCCCTGCCGCCTAAACGGTTGGAGTGGGATAAGTGCAAAAATTCTCAAAAATAGATTATAATATGATGAATTTACAAGGAAAACCATCACGGCTATGTTAGCATAAGTAGTTAATGAGTAATAGTCGATAAACTTATTATTTCGGAGCAATACATTGAGCATGGCCTGACACGCATTTGCCCGGTTTTTTTTTTTCATCATTTTAAAAGTGAATCTTTTATATCTGGCAAAAAAACAATGTTCGTAATAACAGCAACTTTTAGTACTGACTTTAAAACAAAACAATGAACCCTAGAACATCTAATTTTGAATGTGCCTTTCCCCCGGGAACCTCTTAACATTAATGACGAGTTGCAAGCTAAGAAGTAAATGATGATGCTAAAGATAAAGTGCTTTCACTAACATTGCTGCAGCAATATGTAACTAATATTTCACGGTTCATTTAAGTCGGAGAATGGTAGCTTACGATGTAGGTAGCTTTGCCAAAACAAGCAGGAAATATATGCGTGAACTCCAGAAAATACAAAGCCTTTTATTCCGACTGTTACACGAAAAATCTGTGTCATTCTGGAGAATGCTAATGATTTGCAGCCATTTTTCATGTAATTTAGCTTTACATCCAAACGAGGGCAATCTATCAAAGCCAGCCAAACTCCGCCGCAATTCGTCAACAAATCACAAACAAAACCCAAAAGATTTTTAATCCGGCCATCATTTCACGGATCTTCATTGCAATTCATTTTGCGCAACCGTATCCGACACTCGATTTATTGCTTGACGAATGGCCGGTCGCAGGTGTATCACTCCCCTTATAACATCGCCAACACCTTGCGCTTACGTCGACCTTATTGTTGAGACATATGGTTCATATTCATTCGAACCAGTTTCAAGAGGTGTTGCCAGATTTGAGTTACAACTTGATGTAGGGCGATTGACACAAGTATGTGGGTGGTGCGGGATAAACGCGTGTAGCTATTTTTATTTTCTTAGACGTTTAAGGTGTGACGTGGGGTGAATAGAGATTTCCGTTTGTTTCCGCAACACTTTTTGTCAATGCAATGTGTGGAATAGTGATAGCATTTTTTTACAAGTCGCGATTTTTATAAACGCTACACATAAGCAGATGGATGTGTGGTAAGTGAAAACCACTGGCCTTGAAGATCTGTAATACATAGTGCGTCACCGATACGTTACAAGCCAAGAAGAATGCAATGTTTTGTAGTATTTAATACATACTAATTAATAAACAATAATAACTAACACATAAGTATGTTTTCACATAACATAAGACACGTTACTACGTAAATGACATGACATCACAACAAATTATAGTTCATTTTCTGGTAGATATTAGGAGATTTTTTTAATTATCTACTTAATTTCTACGGGGTGTGTCGATATTATGTTAACAGAGATATAAAAATTATTATTCGAAGTTGGTTTTTGTCTGTATTTTTTACATTTTTATGTACATAACTACACAGTATTTAATGAAACTAACACTTATTTTTTCTCTACCGTGTAGTTAATTTACCAAATTAAAAAGATATATTTTCTGATGTGGGTATCACAGTTTCCAGTATACATCGACTTAATAAAATTATACTATTTTGAAATAGCCCTATCCTTTAAATAAAAGCTTACAAAGGCTCAAGAAAGCAAATTTGCTATTTTTTGCTACTTTAGATATTTAATTGAACATGACGTGATACAAGCTGAGGTCGTCAGAATATCATCAAAGCGTGTACCGGAAGAGAGCGACACGTCACCGGAGCTGTAATGAGGTTCGAACGAGACTCATCGCTGCCGCGCCGATACGAACGTCCGATCTATCGCATTCATGATGCTGATGTTTTGCATGGCACTAGCAATGGGTCAAGTTCAAATCGAACTCGTATGAAACTTGCATAATCTATCTATGTAGCATAATTTACCAACTTCTATGGAAATTTTAACATTTTTCGGTTTATTGAACGATGTTTTATTTTTCTTTTAAATAAAAAAGAGAAATGGATGATTGGTATTTTAACTTTGTTTTTTTGAAAAAAATAATTAAGAATCAAAAAAAAACTTCCACACCTATTTCATCTATAGCTGTCATTACAGATGAATGATCAATTCAGAGATACGGTAATATAATAATTATGTTAAAACTTACTAGTGCTCATCATTACAAATCCAAGTTCATCCAAAACAAAAAAGATGTCGACAGCAAAACGTAATGTCATCGCAGCATACTAAGTAAAATGAGGTCAACCGTTCAGAAGCAACGAGCCAGAAGAATGATATCATGGACTCACTTAGCATTCTCAGCGCCGGTAATGAGGTTCGAATGCGAGGGAAGGCCATCGGGCCATCAAATACAAGCGCGACACACACGACACACACACCAGCCCCCGACGAATCTTTCAATCGTTATCTGTTATTCTGCGTCCCGGTCTTTCTGTTCTATGACGCGGTTTAAGACAAAAGCGAGTAGCTTTCACGTGTTATTTGTCTCGCTCGCACGCAATGAAAATAATATTATTGTTAAAGAAATAGCAATAGTTAGTTGACATAGGTAGTTCTTTGGATTTTTACTTCGAGTTTTCATCATCACACCATCCAAACAACGGCAATAATAACTGTAAATATTTATTTTGTAAATATATTTTCATACATGTTAGACTTTAAACATAACAAGTATTCCATAAGATTATCATAATAATCTTTTGTAATAGTGTATTGGTGACCGAATTGACTACATAACTCCAAGCCCTGCTCGCTTGTAACTTGGCCCACAGCTACCGAGCACCCGGCTTGCCAAATTTATAGCGGTTACCTACGCATTTCGCAGATTTATTCAGCGGCCGTCGGCGACACTCCTCCAGACTTACTTCTTGCCCCGGTGATAAAACTGACGCTTGATAGAGGGCGCAATATGCCGGCGCAAATGTGCGGGTAAGTGTCGTAAGTCGAGAACAGACTTCCTAATAGTATCAACATCGCGGGATTATTGCCTGGGCGGGTTTTGATTTCTGTATAGCATTGGAAATGGTTTATTTAGTAAAGGGTCTACCTTTATTTCAATATTGACAGATTTTCAGTACGCATATCTACGGATGTGGACAATATAGTCTTGACTCCAAACTCAGAGTAAAATAATGTGTTTCATTAGTGGTTAATGGCATACGACTGAATGGGATTTGGGACTGTACACATTTTCAAATTATTCATCAAGTTAATTATGTAAAAATCGGTGCGGGCTGATTTTGAGCACAATAATTTTCCGCTGTAATACATACATACCTACGAAATATCAATAAGAAAGAAAACAAATATTTTAAAGAATAACTGCATTAATTTTCTGTGACCATGTACTCATAATAACAAAGATTCTCAATTACTGCTGTTACAAAACCACGTGTTTAATATATTTTAATAATTGTAAGTATAATAAAATAAACATTTAACCAATGGATACCTACTAAGTATTTACTCATATATTTTTGATGGTAATGAAGTAAGGAGTTAGGACACTAAAGCTAGCAGTCGTGTTCTTTGAAACAAACAAATGGAACATGGTTAATTCTCACTCATCCTCTGCTTCTGCTATAAACTTGCTGCACATCGCAATGAATACTTTATGCCTTAGCGCAGACTATAAATATTCAAAAGATTTTGCCTTAAGCGATGTTGTAATTATCCTACTGAATGTTATGTTTAAAGAAATTATACGATGCAATATTAGTCGGCAGTCGTTGTGATGACAGGAAGCCTATATCCTAAGCCTATATCACGTCGGGGTCACCAATGTTATGATAAGCAGATCAGAAGGTTGCAATGAATTTGAAATTAAAGTCCTAATGTGTTAAGTCGTCTTTACTATTTCACTTTGTCAATTACAATAGAAGGTACCGGTACAATTTAGTTACAATTTAAACACACACACTAGGATTGATGCTGCTGCTACAGAAATAGGAGCGAACCTTTCGAAATGCAAATAACGAGTCAAAGGATGTCATTTAGAGCCTTGTATTAACGCCAATGGCGGTAATTTCGAAACGTTATGAATTAATTACTGTTTTTTTAATAAATGATTTAAATTTGCACTTGTCTTTATTGTTTCCTTACATTTAAAATTATTCTATCAAAGGACAAAGGTATTTTTGATAGTAAGACACTTAAATGTTCCACTAGCCTGGTTTTAAAAGTCTACTCTTCTTACTATCGAAAATAGGGTGCATATTTCAAGAGTTTGTAGTTCGGTAATTGATTTAGATAACTACAAACATGTTAATGTGATTTTGTAGGTAATATCGTGCAATTTAATAATAATTGATAAAATAATAATATTCATAAGGCATTTTTCCAACTTTTTAGCGAAATTAAATAAAAAGGGTAATTTTTTTCAAAAAAAATCAGTTAATGTCTTTAAAAAATACATTCTATTTAATTTTGGGTAGATTTTATACCTCGAATAGATAAACCATGATAACAACTGGTAAATAAAAAAAAACAGAATGAAAATAAATGTAAAAACAAAAAAAAATTCGAAAATAGTGCAGCAAGTCAGATTTCTTTCCAAAAAAATTAAAAAGCTAATAAAAAAACCAAACCGATTAGACCTGTACTTTGTTATGTACTTTGTACTTAATAGTTTTGTCCAAATAATCAATAGACGCCGGGCAGTCACTTGGCCCTGGGTCACCCTGTATATGTATTTGCATTGGTATTTTTTATTTTATTCTTTCCGAAATAAGTAATTAATATCATCGAGGGAAGTGCCGACGGCTTCAATATTTAAAACTTGTTGCTTGAAGCTACTTAAGCCATCTGCAGCGTCTTAATATTTACATAGTAATGCTGCTCGGATCGAGCTGGACTATTCCTTTGTAGGCAGCAATGTAAACTTGGCTTCATTGTTGTTCTTGTTGTGAATATTTAACGGTTGATGATAGCTACCGGATGGTGTATAATACTGTCTATTAAAGTTGTTCTATTCCTGAATATCTTCGCGTAAATATGAGTATTATGTAAGTATGAGTGCTATTATTGATATACCGTAAGGACTAAAGTGCGATGCACTACGGAGTAGTATTAATCGTTAACGTTGGGTTAATAGAAAGAAAGGATCGATCATTTGTATTACAATCTTTGTCTTTTGCCTTTGTGAAAACTTAAAGTGAAGTTTTTCTCATCAAGTTGAAAAAATTACAGGGCTCTATACAGTGCTACGTATCCGCTTAGCCAAGTAATACTTGGGAGTGCCGACGAAGTTAAATCTTGAACAATTACGTGTGTATTTTTTGAATCGTTAGGAAATATTTTATTGTATAGGAAGTACTTTTAAATGAAGTGTTTTTTTTATTCATTACATTTTTAGTGAACGGCTGCCAACGCCTCGTAAATTGTACGTAAACTACATCTTGATATTAATAAGAGCTGTAAATTAAGTAACTATAGTTCTGCACTTCACTGTGTGATGATGTCATGTCGTTTAAAATCTGACATGTAACGAATTGTATGGTTTCATTCCACCTCAAAAATGCCTCAACGCGCCTAAAGAAGTATTCATTTCAAAAACATCAAACTCAAGTAGATGCTGTAATTTCCATGAGTATTTACAATCAAACAATAAACAATTCATAAAGTTCGTTTTATAATTTTATTCAGTTTAGCGCAAATCCTCGGTGTACAGTTACTAAACCTGAACTTCATATCCATTAATTAATATACCCGTAGTTCCTAGTGGCGGCGGCCGCGTGTAATGAACGCGATTAGAAGTTATTGGCCAGTGATAATTGGTTTACGATATTGCTCGCAACCGGATTACTATCACTAATAAAATGTAGATTTGGAGTTCAGTGCAGTATTGAATTGTGTTTGGGGCGGATTTACCAATACACCTCATTGGACGTTTCTTTCAATCAAGATGGCTTGCTGCTTGTTCTATAATTATCTATCTATCAACCCTTTAAAGTCCACTGTAAAACATAGGCCTTCTCGACGCCACTCTGACCGATCCTGAAACCTATGAATCCAGAATCACCTCTGGTTTCCCACTGTCTTTTTTACATTGTCAGTTCACCAGGTCACGGGGAGACCTGTGTTTCTTTTACCGAGACGTAGCCGCCATTCGAGGACTTTGCAACCTCATCGATTATCTGTCTTTCGAACGATGTGGCCTGCCCATTGCCACTTTAGTTAGCTAACTCCTTTATGTTTAATTATTTCATCATTAAATTACTCTCTTTCCTCTAGATTTGTTGCTGACACAATGAGAGTCCGGTGTCTCTATAACATTGTTGCCAGATTACCTCTGCACAAAGTCCGGGCTTTGATTTCTGATGGAACACATTTTTATTCATTATGTGATACTAGTTCTAATACTAATAATAATAATGATAACCGGAGCTATACCAAAACGTCTCCTACACAGTCTCAAATTAAAAGACCTGAAATAAAACCTCTACATAATACTACAAAAAGCCGCTATCGGCTAGCCTTAACACGAGCAGAATTGTAAGAAAGTTGTTGCAAATAAACGAGAATGAACCATCACATAACACTTGGAAATTGAATCAACTCACCTCATACTACATTGAACTTGGCCACGGTCCGCAAAAGTTACCCCAGTCTTACGTATAATAATAAACACACACTCACACCCCCGCAGTAGGTTATTACCTGTGTCGCGGGTGGCATGGACGACATATAACACATCACAATAACAACCATGACCCGAGTACAGATATTTATCTGTCACATAAATATCTGCCCTGGCCGGGAATCGAACCCAGGACCCCTCGCTTCGCAAGCAGGGTCGTTACCAACTAGGCTGCAGGATTGTAATATCTGAAATATATCAGAATGTATGAATAACAATAATTTTATTGTGTCTCGTTATAAATGTCAGCATACAATCATACACCGTGGAAGCCGTTCTCACAGTTCCGGGATACGTTAAAATGAAAAAAGGATCTATATAAAAGTGTATTTGTTGCGACTTGTGTGTGCATCGCATAATGCGTTGAGTGGCGCCCTCTGCTGCCGGATGTCGTAATTGCCGCGATCGTTTATAGGGTTGCCAGCTTTGTGATAATAAAAAAAAAATATTTTCAACCAGTAACCGCTTTGCGCTTTGCTTCAGTTTTTGTATAGAATCTTTTTTTTTCAGTTAAACATCAGCATCAGAAGCAATAGAGCATTTTCTTGGTTAAATATTTTTTGAGTTTATCTATTTAAAACAAACAAAAAAAAATTACTTTAGACAACTTCGTTCTAAAATATAAAATTTGTGATATATTAAACTGAATTTTAAATAAATAAAAAGTCTGATTTGAACATTACGTTATATCCCAATTGTGGAACATGTATAAGTCATTAAACGGAATCATTTTCAGTATCTGATAAAGTTTTAACCTTCCCCCTATCGAATAAATTTTATTATTATTCTGGAAATCTTATTTTAAGCTTTCGTTCAACAATTGTATAAAATCTAAGAACTTAATAATTGTTTTTTCCACCCAGATATTTGTTTACAAAGTAAATAAAAAATAAATGCAAAAAATAGAGTAAGTGTCAACCCTAATAGCACAGTATGACGAGTGGCGAACTGGAGCGCATGTTTTTAATTAATAGCAAACGTTACATCCTGCCCCGGCTGCTTCTCACTGATAAAAATTATATCCTTAAGTTGTTTTTTTAATAAACAGAATTTTAGAGTCAGTCGGTGTGATTTTAATATTCAAATGGAAAATTCATTGCATTTTGTAATCACATTAACGTTGTAGTTAGTCATGTAACGTTGTAACAGATACGTATCAAGCTTTAGTCTTTTTATTTAGAATTATGAATGTAGCTAAATATTTATACAAATTATAAAAAAATAATCTACTTAAAAGTAAAATTAATCAAACTAATTGTTTTTAGTAACAAAAGCAGTCTGACTTCTATTACAATTTTGTTTGCTATTGAATAACTGAAGAAAATTAATCAGTTTCATAAATCAGAAAATGTTAAAGCTTGTAATAAAACGTAGCTGCAGCATAGTACTTTGTTTGTTAAAATTTCGAAAATATCCGTAAAACAAATTTATAATACCGCCTCAACGGGCCTTCTACGAAGTTCTACATACTGCTACGCGGTGCTACGCCGTAGAGGATCTACGTCCTCGTAGCTCAGCTAAGCCAGTTGTTTACGGAGGAAATGAGTGTTTTTTACACTCTGTGGGGAAGTTTCATCATTCTAAGCTGGAACAAACAGATTTGTACGGAATAGCTCCCGCACGGGATAAGGTCCTTGTTGCACTAACACTATGTAGCTCGAAGCTATACAAATTTAAAAGGGTGCGTGTACTTTTGTACGCGCGTGAAAAGTTATACTTCTTTGACATAATTAAATAAATATTTAATTTAATAACGTGTATCAGTTTTAATTATCTTTCAAAAACTATTTTTATGCTAAATAAAATCTAGATGGCGTTGTTCACGAACCTGAATCACGCTGTTGAGACTGTGAGATTTTTATAAGTAATAACATAAAATTTTAAAAGAGGTAAAGATAATAAGAAGCTAGAGCCATCTATCCAGTGCATTCATACCCCCTCCATGGTAGCGCAAACGTTTAACGCAACCTTGTTGTAAGTCGCATAAGAAGTATAACTTCAATAAATTACTGTTATTATTATCTCTCCGTGAACTCTGCCCGGACAGCTGACAAGTGTTGTTTGAGGCCAAACGATCTGTCGTGTTTCGGTTGGGGCTTGAGACCTATACTAGTTCTTCCTTTCTTTTTGCCGCATAACTTGGTCGACAATAGATAGGTAACGTTTTCGTGTTACTGACAAAAAAAGCACAAATATTTCATTTTATTTTAAAAGTATGTCATATAATATTAACAGTTCTCAATTTTAAATCAGTTTGATTGATTGCCAGCCTGAAGTCCCTATCGTTCACTTCAAACCTTATTAAATGTAGCATTGTAATAAATATTGAATGAGCGGACGGCTGATACAGAGGGTGGAATCGTGTGTGAATACACGTTATACCTAGTCTAGCCATAAATACTGTTACAAACACTTCACTAAATATATTTTTTTGTAATTAATATATCTGTAAATTAATTATATAAAAACAAAGGTAGTTAAATGTTAATTAAAGTTTTGTTTAGGTTATTCAAAATACCCTCCCTGGATTTGAATGTAGGGCCTCAACCTCTTAGGCCAGTCGTCAATCGTAGCATGTACAAGGTTCGTATCTATATCAGCCACTGCTTTAATCATGGATGCTTTCAGAAACTTAATTTTTTTTTTGAGATTTAGCGCATGCTTTCTGTTTCCATTGTTGCCATATTTTGTTTCCAACGGATGTAAGCCTGTGCTTTAAGAGGGCCCCTCGTTGTGCCCTATATAGTAAATTTTATGACCAATCAGCCAGTTTTGTATCCTGTTTTCTGATGATCTGGCGCTGAATCTTATTGGAATACTTATTGTGAATTTTCGATAATTTTTTGAAGAAAATGTTCCACAATCTATGCAAGGACAGTATTTTGATACTCAAAAATACTGGGCTTCACTTCTTTTTCACAGAGAAATATCACAGATGAGCCCGAATATGAGACTCCAAGTCAAACCATGATTGACGCAGGATAATGCCCACGCTGGATTATTGGCATACGCCTGGTTGCTTCTTTGTTCACGTGGGCATAATATTTTATCACTTTGTTTTTTGTAGCTTTCTTCAGTGCCAAAAATTTTTTCGTTTGAAATAAGAATTTGGCGGTTTTTTTTCTCGCGTACCTTCTTAACAAAGCTGGTCATCTCTCGAGTCTTAATTTTTTTGGAGGTTCATTACGGAAATTCCCTGTGTGTCGTCGATAAGCTCTGGGTACAAGGTCTTCATTTAACATTCATTTGATGGTAGTTTTTCTTAACCCTACCTGAAGAGCTAAAATTTTTTGCTTCCGGACGGGAATTCGTTTAATTCGCGCCTGTACCTCTTTGGTGATCGCTGGCGTTCTAACCGTACGAGGTTGGGCGCTTCTTCTACGGTTTTCGAAGCTTGAAACGTCAGGGAATCATTTGATAGTACGATAAAAAAAATCCATGAGTTATTTTTAAAATTTTCAGCAATTTAAAAACCTCAAGCTGCATAACTGTAGCGGTGCAACTTAATAACCCGTGTGTGTTTTATTTTAACGTCCACACATTTTTTATTAAATGACACAATATCAATTATTTCTTTATTTTAAGATAGTGCAAAATTTCCTCATTCGTAATCAATCGAAACATTTCTCGCTAGTATTTGGTACTTAAATTAAACAAGGCTGTAACAGTATATCTGGCAAGACTATGTATATATTTTTTTTAAGACAATGACAAAAATTAATAGGCTACCTTAGTGTGAACCCATTTCCAGTTCCTAGATATTGAAAAATTCAAATTTCAAATAAACGATCACTGAATAAATGATACCTACATCACCGATACACTCATGCAAGTCATTATTTTTTTAATCTTCCGTGATTTTTTAAATCATATCATCGTAATTTATCTTAATCTACTATTGTAAAGATAAATCATTATAATAATTGAAATGTATAGTTGTCAGACTATTACTACTAACATTTTTAACTATTTAACTACCTAATCATGGGATATTTCTTATACCCCTTAAGTAAATTATTATCTGTTTCAGCGGACAGCTTATAAGTTTTCCTTGCTTACATCATATTATTATCGTGTAACGACACATAGTGAGACAACTAGGTTAATCCTCAGTAAAGTCCTGGACTCTTCCCTCATAATAATATTGCTACTTTGTTGTACGAGCATGTTTGCACCAGACGTGCAGGCGTGCGTCGGTGCGGATCTAGGTCATAGGAATAAAAATATGTTAATAACTTTCATCGTATTTGTGAAGTAACTTTCTACTAAGTAAATCCTTTTGTTTGTAAATAGATTTAATTACTAAATGCACAATGAATCTAGCTATTATTCTGGCTTATTGCAGAATAGAGTTTCTTCTCGTGATTTAGTGGATTTGGAAGGAAGATTTCACTACGCTGGTCCAATGTGGATTGGGAGGGAATGGCCAATCCACGTCTGGACAATTCTTAGTGCAATAAGGAAAATCGACAGTGGCAATCAAATTCTTATTGTCTAACATGACATAAAGACTCCTAACACGTTAATGTGCCCTCCAAAGCACGGAAGTGTATAAGAAATATTGAGGTATTTCCTCTCACCAAACCAACTCGCTACCGATGACCAATCAAGACGCCAGGCAATGAATGCTTGGAGCAAGTGTGTAATATTTTTGTGTAACACAACAATATCCGGCCGATGACCGAACATGCCCCGACCTGGCATGACGCTCGGCTGCCATCAAACGCTGATATATCGCCATTCCTCGCTCCGGCGGATCCGTACAAAAAGTTATAGCAAAAACTTGGGGCAAAAACTAACGAATACCTCATTCAGTTATAAATCTTGGCGCTGATGTGTTTTGTATTGTGATGTTCGTGTTATTTCGGCGCGACGTGCGAGAAATATTCGCATTGTTGGAGGGCCTTCGCACACTCATAATAATATTTGATGGCGGTCCGTTACGTTTCTTTATTCCGGACTTTACACGTTTCGTTTTTTTGGGAAATACGTGACTAAACATTTTTCATGACGTTAGGCTGGTATTGTAACTTTTAAGATTTTTCTTTTAAGTCTTTAACAAAGATAACACGAGTAGTTTGTGTGTAAAGTGCAGAAAAATTTGTTTAGTTTGCTATTGTGTCCTGGTTACACTATATCAGAGGCTTTCCTATGAAAAATGACTTTCATTTGGGTAAGCAGTAACCTTCTTCAATTTTCGTCATTGAAACATCATTGCTAGTATCAACTAACTAAATATGAATTTCATCACTTTATCGACATCCATTCGATTCTACGTGTTACTATGCTAATCCTCATTAAGTTGTATAATATTACTTACCTGTGACCAACTTTAAATTTAAAACCAGTTTACTAGAACGTCGAGTGCGTGAGTACGTGTGACCAGTTCCGCCGCGAGCGCCTCAAAACCCACATTTGAAATCAAGAAAGGTAACGCATTTGATTTGGAATGACTTTAACCTCGTAGCGAGACCACTTGAGAATAAGTCGGTCAGCAGTCATTAAGTTCGAAGTGGGTCAAATGTAATGCCGCTGACAAATAGGGAACAGGCGCAAGACTTTGTACCGAGCTCTCGAATTTATACTTTTTAAAATCTGCGTTATTTTTCTTTTAAATTTCGCAGAACTAAAAGTGGGAAATAATGAGTTGCTGTGCGGTGAAGGTAAAGAAAACATTCTTGTTAGTACTTCGTAATGATCAAATGCGTGGACTTGGCCGGCGGCCGACAAGGTGAGATAAATAAGAAATAATGAGCCCCGCTGAATCATCTAACATTATCAAAACATGGTATTAACATCTAAATCTTTCAGATTAAGTTAGAACACTATCAATCGTATCTGTTACTCGCAGAACTGAGAATTTTGATTTGGAATCTTGTGTTAAATATCTTAAGAACTTCTGCTTGAACCCAAAATATTTTGAATAGGCACTTTAAATTTTCACATCTCTCTCGTCTAGGCAGTGTGAATGAATAAGTTTTCAACAGTTACCTCTTGTGTTTACTTTAACATTTTTCCCTGTTCCATGTTCCTTGATGCACAATAAAATGTTTTGTATTGTGTAAGATTTACTTATAACAGTTTGTTAGCTCCTATTGTTATGTTATTTGCTTTGTGTAATTTTATCCTTTTTACCTGTTTAATAGTATTATTTGTTTATTTTTTATGTATTTTTTTAATACAAATAGCCGACAAACGAGCTGACGTTCCACCTGATGGTAAGTGGCTATCGTCGCCCATGGACATCAACAACACCAAAGGCATCACCGATGCGTTGCCGGCCAAGAAAGAGAAGAAAAAGAAAGAATCGGTCAAAAATGACGTTCAATGTATTCGTATCTTAACGTAAGTGAACAAAATATATAATTTATTATTATCAAAGAAAACTAATTCCAAATTTTATTATGAGAATAAAAGCGGTGGGACTAAAAAAAAACAAAACACCGATACAAGACAATCGAAAACACCATCCAGACGTTCAGGTAATTTAAGAGTTTCTTTTCCTTTCATCTATCCTTCAAGTATGCTGCTGGCACTGTAAACATTTTGCTCCAAAGATACCCTTAATCACACGTTTCAGAGCCATTGTTCACAGCAGCCCGCTCCTTAGAGTTGACTGCAGTATATCACACGCTCCGAAGATAAAAGTGCCAAGTGGTTACAAATCAACCCTTGCGGAAGTCGTCCATCATCACTAGAGCTCGATAAATCCCGCTTCTGAAAGCTGGAGAGAGCTTTGAGCTTTGAGCTTCGCCGGTGCTAGGTCATTCTCGTTATGATAAATTACCTATAGATGAAACTAACAGACTTTGTTGCCCTTTGGGGTACAATGTTATTACAACTTTTAATGGTTCAATAAGAGGTATCCTTTTTGATTAAATCTTGAAAACTTTGTTGATTCGGTGAGTAACCGAATACATATAGTATTCGGTTCATATTCGATCACAAAGAAACTTATATATATTGTGTGAGTTTTGTGTTAGTGTAATAAGCGTAAGTGCTTACCGCTGCGAACAGACATGCAACACCAGACGGCATTTATGTTTTTCTATCCGAAAGGATTCGATGCATTTTACGATCGATTGGAACATGGGTAGCTGGTACAAAATTTTTACTCTGAATAAGTTAAACTGCAAAGTCTTATCATTTTAAGATTTACTACAAGTAGTGTACTACTAGTACCATACTACAAGTAGTACACCAAAGTTAGTTAATGATGAAATTGTATAAATTCCCTTACAATTGATTACGCACACGTGTATGCCGCGAACACTTAATAAGATGTCTTTGAGCGCGTCACGTATACACGGTATACACACGGAATTGTAAAGGTTGCTCTAATGAGACAGATTCTTAATATCATCAAAGGAGTTCGCTACAATTTTTGTGTTTTATTCGACGCCCTTCTGGCTTGACTCTCTCGAACGAGGCCAAACCTTGACAACGACGCGCCATTTCATACCTTATTTCGTATAAAATTAAGTTCCGATTCAGGCGTAGGGCAACTGTGTCAAACATGTTTTGTTGTTAGTCCAATTTTTTAAATACTGACTTTGGACATGGTTACGTAGCAGACAAGGTGCTTTAATTATATTTTTTTCTAAAATGCTGCTATTTGTATTTCTAATTAATTTCTAAAGAATAATGTAATAATATAGTACACAATTTGTACTTGACGACCCTGTTATCTAGTTGGTAGCGACCCTGCCTGCGAAGCGAGGGGTCCCAGGTTCGATTCCCGGCCGGGGCAGATATTCATATCACAAATAAATATTTGTTCTCGGGTCATGGGTGTTATTGTGATGTGTTATATTTGTCTGACTTTAATTAACTTAACTTTTTTATAATTAGAAAAAAATTCAGTCACTCATTTGAAGATCCTGAAGATTAGCGCTGGTTTGAATGTAAAAGCCATATTATTATTTTTATTTATGTTGTGATTTCACACCAGATCTTTAGTTTTAAATTGTGGTATTATTCTTTCAAAAATACCCTTATTTTCTAATATAGTTTGCGGGTTACGTGGGATTGTTACCCACTAAACTCCATAGTGCCATGGGCGTCAGTTTTCTTTCACTGAAACTGCCCACAGTATTCAACTCCGACAACAGATCAGAATTCTTGCCAATAACATTAAACCCGACTGATAGTGTCCAGTGTCACCACAAACAAAAGCCTGTTTACCATAAAACAAGGAATGAATAAGCCAATTAAAACCACAAATTGAAGTAAAAACAATAATTGCATATAATTGGTGTGCAGCCGGCGTTGTATTAACGTGCTCTAATTTGCATCTACAAATATTTATATTAAATGGTCCAATATTATTACGAGTTAAACAACGTCGCGCCGGATTCCAAGTGAAATAACGGATTTAAATTAAAAGTAATTTTGAATGTAATGTAAAAGCTCCGTTACCATCATTAAAATGGTGCATGTAGTAAGTAGTAGGAAGCTTTATCAAATCATACTACTAACTAACGAAATCGATCATAGAAATGTATTTCGCAACCGCCTCCAAATGTAATGTCAGCTTGGCTTCAACCCATTAATGGCCCACTACTGGGCACGGGTCTCTCCTCTTGAGGAGGCCTAGAGCATACTCCACCACGCTGCTCCAGTGCGGATTGGTGGAGGGGTTAGTGGCCAACCCGATTGTCGGAAGTTTTCAAACCACCCGAGGGCCTCCGACATGGCTTAACGACCGTTATCTAATGATAACAGTCAAGTCAGAGTGCTCAAGAAATTTTTGCCACTAGCGGTCACCCATCCAACTACCGACCGCGCCCGCTGTTGCTTAACTTTTTCGATCACATAGGATCGACGCAAGCTTCAATTTCAGCTTATCTACCATTGAGATACATACATAGAGGAGACATCTCAAACAAAATGTGTGTTCCACCGCCGGCTTGCCCTCCGTTCTCTTTTCAAACTAGAAGCCTCGTTTGCACACTTGCCATAGAGTAACTTTGTATATGACACTTGCCGAACCAAGACGGCAACCTAAGCAAGTTTATATATTCCATTAACACGCTAGTGGCTTGCCAAGTTCAAACGCTCCTTATGATTTTTTATTCCAAAATGGCGGGAACATTGCACAATAATTTAATTTAATTCGTTTTAGTTCATTTAAGTTAATATTTTGTTTTCTTACCGATGATAAAGTGATACCATTATCTTTTTTGTTTTTTGTCGTGCAATTGTGATACGTTCTTATTACGCACGACGGCATTTTTTCAGTTTTTTCATAAACAATTTTGGCATGCGGCCGCCATGAGCGCAGCCGAGTGACAGAATGAAATGTAGCCGGCCGGCTGCAATGCACACCCCCGAACCCAATGTTCGCGGTGTCTGTTCTATACGCTAGTAATACTAGTTCAATGTTATCTACCGATATTTTATAGACCCAATAAACATTTATTACTAGCGATACAAATAAAATAAATAAATAAAATCCTTTCTCCTTTTATAAAAGTTGCTTTCTTCAGATTTTATAACAATTTCCCCAAGAAGCCTAAAGGCTGGTCGGTCGGCGCATTATACGCAATGACAGATAGTCCTTCCGAGGAATTAAATGAAAAATTGCGCTTTTATAAAACATTTTCCGTTGAAGCCTTTGTTTTCCGTTTGAATATTTATTCGAGTTGCCGACGACACTGATGCATCGCTCGCCGTATTCATTGTAATGGTCCGGCGCAGTTTGTAACGCGGGACATTTACATTTCAAATTAATACCGGTCGATATCAGTTACTCGTATCTATACTAATATATAAAGAGGAAAGATTTGATTTTTTGTTTGCATTTAATAGGCTCCGATACTACTGAACCGATTTAAAAAATTCTTTCACTGTTGGGAAGCTACACTATTCCCGGGTGACATAGGCTATATTATATTTTCAAAAAAAAATAGGGATCCTTAATAATACTCCAATAATATAACCCAAGGTGTAAAAAAATAAGAAAAATTTGTGATTTCGTTTCACTTCTCTTAAATCAGTCAAAGGATTATATTCCACTGCGAACCTTATTATATCTCCTTCTATATCTATACATCTATACAAATAAATAAAATTGGAGTGTCTGTTTGTAATATTAAAATAACCGCTTTTTACTAAATGCATTTGGATGGATACACGGTACATATATACCAAAACAACATTTTTTATCATTTTTGTCTGTCTGTCTGTCTGTTTGTTCCGGCTAATCTCTGAAATGGCTGGACCGATTTTAACGAGACTTTCACTGGCAGATAGCTGATGTAACGAGGAGTAACTTAGGCTACTTTTATTTTAGAAAAAAAATAGGTGATACGAAGTTCGCCGGGTCAGCTCGTTTATGATAATTATATATCTCTTTCAATATAAGGTGCTCGATCCGGGGCTTTATTGAGCCATAGGCGACCTCCCCTTCTCTCGGTTCACTATATTGGACAACACACAGGTTACATCAAAATATCTCTTTGACAGTTTTATTCAAGGACTGTCGTGCTCCGGAAAGCCAGATAAAAGTTGGTTCATACTATTTGCACCCATGACAACCAGTAACACGTTAGCAATAATAAACAGAAGAAACAGCTATTAAAAGAAAAAAACAACTGGCTGTAAAGCCTCCAGCCGGTACACGACGTTTTGTTTGATGGTTAACTGAGGCAAGAGGGGAAGCGAAAGCTAGCCAGGAAGGTTTCACGGGCTATTTAAACAGAATTCTACTCCCGAGCTACAGAAATTTGATATCACAATGAGAACACCTTCATACAAATACCAATGAAACTATTTCAGTTAAATCGCGTACGAAGAGGAATATGGTTACCTACGAAGTCTCCTCAAATTACTCTCAGCTACAATATCTGACTTAGCGAACGCCGATGAAAGCGATTAAGCCGCTTAATGTAATCATTAGATGCTTGCTAATACTTATTATAGCGCTTCAAGCGCTGTGAAGATTACTTCGCTAAGTCCCTCTGGAATAAACGCTTAAGAAATTGTTTCGATTAAATTTCTGCGTGGAAGATAACTACGAGTAGTACTATTAAAGTTCTGCTTGAGCTGTGAAAATAAATAAAATGAGATATTTTGTTTCTTTGACCTGATGAATTATCTTCCTCTAGTTATGCTTCTGGTAACAATTTTCAATCTAGTTTACTGTCTGCTTATTCAACCGCCCGTACGATAATAATAATGAACGAAATTTTATTTTTAATATGCCAATTTTTATCTCGCTATATAAAAAATAAAATGGATGGATTTATTTAATAATGATATTAGAAACTAACATAACGCGTTCTAGTGCATTAGTAGATTTCATGTGTTAATATTAACGATACTTAATCATCATAATAATATCATATCGTATCATAAGACGAGATTTTTAGTGGGTGGTTTAAGTTATCTATACTAATAGAAAGCTATTTTCTTTCTGAGTAACATGGGTTACATTTTTTTTTAATTAAAATTAAATAAAAAAAAATATACGAAAAAAGAAGCAAAGCGAGAGCGGTTACTAGTCATTAATATAGAAATAATATTTCCGTAGAAAATGTCGCAAGTATCAGCTCATAAAGACTGACGTTTTACCCTAAATTAAATTAATAATAAAACGTGTCCCTAAAAAAGCGTCTAAAAATTCAACGATCCAAACAAATGGGACAAACATAAAACTGAAAAAAAGGAATAATAGTTGTTGACGATGGACTTGTTAGAAATAATAAAATTGTACCTCGTAATATGTTGTTCATTTAGCCGGAGCTCGCATCGCTATGATACATCACTAGTATAATGCCCCAAATGTTTTCCTTTGCTTTGTATCGGCAACATTTTCCGGACAGTCCGCTATACGTTGGTATTACAGCGACTCGCGGCAATAGCCAGTTACAGCCAGTTACAGCCAGTTACAGCCAGTTACAGCCAGTTACAGCCAGTTACAGTCAGTTACAGCCAGTCACAGCCACTTACAGTCAGTTACAGTCAGTTACAGCCAGTTACAGCCAGTTACAGCCAGTTACAGTCAGCGCCGCTTTTTGTAAACATTGTCATTTCTGAACATGCGATATTGTTGCTAAATTTTACGTACGCGTTTGTTTTGGGATCCCTTAGTCATTTTATTATTTTTAAATTGCTATGCTCTATATCTAAGTATTCTTTACCTACTTTGCACTAAACCTGTAACTTTCAAACTCTAACTTACAAAATTTATTTCATCAAGATCGTGCAGAATGTACGAGTAATATACTGGTTCTTACATTAGATTCGCATAGAAAAAAAATTAACTTTATTTGAAATATCGCTGATGTGTACGTAAATATTTTACTTAAATTCATTTTAAAGTAACGCGGTATATAACGGAGTAAAAACTTTATCCTACAGAGTTTGACCATTGTATTTTTTCTCCTAAACTGAGCATCTCATTTCCTAAATAAACTTAAAAAGGTCAAAGGAGCGCGTAATCCGGCTCCGGGACCGAAACAATGGATCAACCCTCCACTCACAGCAGACGAATAGTTACACGTTCCTTTCATGTCGTAACTCGTAGCTAATAACAACTTAATCCTCTCAACAACCCTGAAACGTTAATATTTTGATTGGTTTTTCAACCTTAAACTGGTAGATGTCAGATATTATAAATGTGTTAAAATGTATATTTATTCTATAGAATACATAAAATATAGTAGTAATTTAACTTAAATCTAATAATGTAAAATTAACAAGCAGTATTACATAAATTCAAATAAATACTTTCCAATTACACTGTAATGTCGGATTGCCACTGAGAGCAGCGCGTCGCGACATAAACGTCGTATTGAATAAAGATGCCCTGCACTCTATAACATAACTACCATAGAGTAACTTTGTATATACGGGATAACTACGCATAGATGCGCACACGCCGCCGCTTTAGTTCACTCAGAGGCCTCACAGCAGTCACAGCCGCCTAGCGACAATGACCCATACGCCCTCTTACCGAACGCACGTCGCTTTCGACTCGCTAACCTTTTTATTTACGTTTTCACGCTCTCAATTCATGTTATCTTCAATCCCTTCTGTCTACTTGCTGTATTCTGTGCTACTTCAAAATAAACTGTTGCTGGTATGAGTCTCGGACTTTACTTTTAATGATTATAATAACAACCACTACTGACTGGTGACCCCGTCAAAAAAGAAAAACGGAATTAAACACCAAAGCCGTAAGCATTATTATACCACATAAAATTATCGAAAACAAAGATAGCAGTAACCTCGCGACACGAGAAACATACTACATATATATGTACATAATTAATCAAATTTGTTTGGTAAACTATTTGAGAACAATTTATATCTATAACGCTTAATACATCATTGACGAGTTTTCGGTCAAGAACTTAAGTGACTAGAGTCACTACAACGTAAACGTAACGTAACAACAACATAAAACATCATATTCTGAAAAGCATTTCAAGTTTGATTCTAGAAGGAGGCAGTAAGAACAATACAATACAATAAACATTGAGATTAAAATCCTTCCAAAAAATCTCTTTCCATCATAAAATAACATGTATCTCGTCATGAGTCAGTCTCCAGTCAAACAGTATGCGAGTGAAAACTATCGAGCCTGAATAGTGTTTTGCTATTTCCGCGCGACTTCACACGTTGTTGGCTCCTTGCTGTGAGCGCTAATTGAATTAGCGGGCTTAATAGGCCGATTAGATCGCATTTGTAGGGTTGAGTGGCTGAGCGGCCGCTCGGGTTGCGCTGCTGAAATATTACTAGTGACGTCAGGACACAGACTAGCTATGTTATCGGTATATTGACTATTAATAAGGTAACATTAAATGTTGGACGACAGTCATGATATGAAATGAAATGAAATGAAATAAGTTTTTATTCGAAGTAGGTTTGTTACAAACACTTTTCGAAAGTCACTCAACGCTATCGCTTCAACAAATCCCTACCGTGAATGGTCCCAGGAGAAGAAGCGGCAAGAAACTCCCGGGATTTTTTTTTCCTACACAGTCTTATCTAGTACATCGTTTTGGCTGTAAAAAATTGTTTTTTCCTGTATTTTTTTAGGTAAAATAAAAGTTATGTTTTTTATGAGATATAATAATAATTGAAATAAAAGGAGACAAAAGGAAATAAATTTAAGTATGTTTATTATTAAGTATGTTTAGTATTTAAGTATGTTCATGGGTAGATGTGTAAAAATCTATAATAAAATCCCGTTAGAATTAACAGAAAATTAAATACTGTAAATTAAAAACTCATGTAAAAGGTATTCTCATGACGAAAGCATATTACAAAGTTGATGAGTATTTAAATGACAAGACTGCTTGGACATGAGTTTTTTTTTTATTAAATATTGCAATAAGTAGAATTAAGTGCTGTCTGTAACTGTGAGTAGGAAAAAAATTATCGCGGGAGTTTCTTGCCGCTTCTTCTCCCGGGACCACTCACGGTAGGGATTTGTTGAAGCGATTTGTTAATGAGTAATTACTTTTTATCTAATATATAAAACTCTCGTGTCACGGTGTTAGAAGTTGAAATCCTCCGAAACGGCTCGACCGATTTACGTGAATCTTTGCGTGCATATCGGCTAGGGTGGACAACATCTATTTTTCATCCCTCTGTCCCTAAAATTTTTTGGCAGAACAACGTTTGCCCGGTCAGCTAGTTTATTTATAAAATTTGGGCTTCCAAAATAATAAAAAAAATACAAAAAAATGTACGATGTAAGCCTACTGTTTAGTTAGTTTAGTCTATGTGTCGACGTTGAATGACGAGGGTGGTCTTTCGAAGGAAATTACCATCATAATGTCCCGTGACGGCGTGACAGGCGTGACGTCACGCTGCCAGGATGGAAAATTGCAATTAACGATCTGTGTATTGCCTTTAATGTTCGTTTGTTTATTAAGGACTCGTCGGGGGCTCAAGGAATCTTGAAACGCTGTTAAATAATAATTATCAACAATGTATAATTTGCTCCTAAATACGATATTGTTATTTTTTAATCCCCGACGAAATGAGAAGGGTGTTATAAGTGTCGGTGTATCTGTGTATCTGTATGTCTGTCTGTGGCATCGTAGGTCCCAAACGCATGAAGATTTTGAGTTTTTTTTTGTACGAAAGATGACTTAATCGGGAGTGTTCTTAGCTATGTTTAGTGTGAATCAAACTGACGAGGGATATTTAAATTTTATTTAAGATTATGTTACTTTGTGAAAATATAAAGCACTCATTACCCTCCACCAATCCGCACTGGAGCAGCTGGTGGAGTATGCTCTAGGCCTCCTCAAGAGGAGAGACCCGTGCTCAGTAGTGGACCATTAATGGCTTGAAGCCAAAGCACTAATTTATTAGAGTTTTGAGGTCGACAACTCAGACATGGCTATGGCGAAAGTTTCCTGCTGTTGGGAGGCCACTAGGCTTCGTACCACCCAGTTTAATTATCATCATGTTCCGAAGCGAAGCAAGAATAGAAGTAGTAAAAACGATTCCATAAGAATATCCTAGTAATAAATGAAAAAAAAATCATTTATGTAGTTGTAGTGGGAACATAAATCTCCTGTAAGATACGAGCACGTAAATGGTTAAAGGTAAATAATAGTTAAATACGAGTTGCACTTCCCTCCCAATAAATCTCGGGATCACAGCTCGCTCCACAGTCGCGCCCCTATCTCCCCTCACATTCCAGAAGGGGAGAACTTTGAACTAATCAAACTGTCTTAAGGACCAGCTCCGACATATCGACTGCCCAAAATTACTGTTGTTTCAAAAGTTTACGCTGTAAATACTCGAGGACGTTTCAGATCAGGCCGAGCTTCACCGATAAAATTATAACGCTTCTAAAATATTAAAAGTTGTAAAGGAAGAAAACGTATATTTTTTACTGATGCGAAATTTAATGCAGTGGTAAATTTAAAAATGCACCTATATATTGGACTAGCGATCAGCTAGTGGTGGAAGATTCTTTCAGTAGTTTATGCGTGAAAGAGTAACAAACTGCTTATCATTTGCTACAGGACATAACAATAAATTAAATTGTAAAAAAATAAAAATTCTTGTTTTCCGAACAAAATACGCGTAAAATGTGAAGCATCCTGGGATTCCCGGGACTACAGCCAAATGAGCCGCAGGCTACATTATTAAAACAGAATTGATTTACCTACAAGTACCTGTGTCAGATAAGATTCTTCAAGTTAGTTTGTAGCCTGTCGCTAATAAGTTTGAAAAGACGGGCAACTTTAAATCCCTCCAAGAAAGTTTTAAGGATGTAAGGGGAATCGCTCGAAGGGATTTGTAATAGATACTTATGCTTATTTAGATGTAGTTGGATGAAAGCTCGGCTTAGGAGGGATTTTCGTTGACAACCTCCTAGCTCGTACGTGCGGCCGAATGGAATAAATGGAAAGAGTGTACTGCGAATAGTTCAGTATGAGGAATAGCTCAATAGTGCAAATTCTAAGCGGTGACGGCCAGGTGGTTAAAAATTCATAAATATAGCTACCTGAAATACCAGAAGTAAATTCGAAGTATAAAGTATATCGACGCACAAAATACAAGTTACTGGCACCGTCACACCGTTTAAGATCATGATTCTAATTTTAGTCATATTACTTACGTTCAGAAAAAATAAGATAACCAAAAACAAGTGTTACTTATCAATTAGTTTTTGGTATCTAATCTATACTTCTATGCTAATAATTATTATAAAGAGGAAAGATTTGTTGTTTGTTTGCATTGAATAGGCTCCAAAACTACTAAACCGATTTGAAAAATTCTTTCACTGTTGGGAAGCTACACTATTTCCGGGTGACATCTAGGCTATATTATATTTTCAAAAAAATTAGGGATCCTTAATAAAACTCCAATAATTATATTATTGGTGTAAAAAATAAGAAAAGCGAAGCAAAGTGAGAGCGGTTCCTAGTAAACAAATAAAAATCATTGCCATAGTTTTTTTAGAATGTCCCGATAAGACCTCCCGTGTGATAAAGCGATGGTAATTATTGTCCTTGCTTACATTAGACACAAAGAACACGAACTTACGTTGTTATGTTATATGTTATATGTTGTAAACACTAAGATAAAAACGTTTTAAATAAAGTAAATTTATCGTAAAATATATAACATACGACGATGGTATGTATTTATGGTGTAGTAACTGAGTTTTAATGAAAACAGCACAAAACTGTGAGTATAATGAATGTCCAACGAACACTTAACACTGTGAAGTAGTTAAGACAGGTTTAACTTTAGTCTCAATTTATTCGCCGAGAAGCATAATTCTGCAGCACCAAGACAGCGCGCGATACACGCAGATACACTGGCCTCGTGCAGCTGCTGCTGTAGACAACTTAAAGTTTTAATCGAGATATCGTTTTGAGTTGATTTGAGTACCTATCTGTAATTTATTCACATGGAACTTTAGAGCATTTTTCTAGAGATAAATTTAAGTTTATTATAGTTTGAATTGCAATAATGTAGAAGTTTCATAAGGTTGTATTCAATGGTAAATAATTAGAATATAGATCAAAACAAATAAATAAGAAAAAAATATCTATATCAATATTAGGTCTTAAATTCATAAATAAAATAAAAAAATAAATTAATACCACCCTTACAATTTATAATATTCCATTACAACAAAAAAATACCGAGAAATACCTTGGACTAAGAATAGACAGTAACTTGACTTGGAATTGAAAATTGAACATATAAATAATAAATTAATATAAATCAACGGCTCAATTCGTACCTTAGCACATTATATTCCACAAAAATCTGGGGAAGCGCTACCAAAATAAGACTGACTCATCTACAAATTGCACAAAATAAAGTAATAAAAAATCTATTTCATTACCCCTTTCCGACATCTACTACAAAAATTTACAGTGGCACCAAAATTATGAATATTCAACAGTTATACACATACAGTACCTGCATTTTTATCTGAAAAGTCCTTAATAAAAAGATTCATACTAACATTACTTTTAAAAAACAACAGTCGTATAGCAAACGACGAGCTAGCTTCCTCGCGATCTCAAAAGTCAGGACATCGTACGGTAGTAAAACCTAACATATGAAGGAGCATTGTTGTATAATAAAATACCCGCACACATAAAAAATGTAAGCTCACTTAATGCATTTAAATTAAAATTGTCACAGCATATCAGAGAATAGTAACCACCCTCACTATGATCTGTAAAACTGGACTGGCTTCAGTCATTATTACAGTTGCTGGTTTAATGCGTTAATTGAGTTAGAACATACCTTATAATATGACGAATGATGTTATTTAATGGGTGGTAATTAAACTGACTTCTATTTAATAGCATTATTGTCCTCTAAAAATTTACACTATCCCCTAAATTACTAAGTCAGCCACCATCAATGCGCGTCTAAAAAATACTGTTTTAGCCACTATAAATTTTCAATGTAAGCTACTGTAAATACGACTTAGCATAGCAGTTATTCTTTAGCATCTATATTTTTAACATACATTCAACTAGTAAACTTCTAAAATATTTAAATATGACACCAATAAAGTAATTTTATCTACATCTAATTTTATAACTCAGCATCTTTTAATTTTTTTCAAACATAAATAATTTATAACTCGTCCTATATTTTTGATCATCAAAATACCTAAAATTATCATCAAATATATTGAATTGTCATCAAAACGTACCTAAAATTAAGGTGTGTAATAGTTAGTATAATGACATTTAGTATAATATAACTTGAAATAATGTTCACATGTCTATAATTTTCACATGCTATAAAAACAAATAGCAAAATTTCATGTGATCTAATGTTTATTTCATATTATAATGTTATATAATTCATTAATTTGCTCGAATAACATTTACTTTAACGTTTACTTCATATGAATTATATAGCATAATGCTCTTTTTATATAACGTTCATTTGACTTAATTTTCATTTAATATAATTTTCAAATACATAATCTAATCTTCAAACGTTACACACCCTTAAAAGGTCTACGGCATGCGGCAAACAGCAAGAGGCATTCCGCATGCAGCAAGCAAGCAGCAGACATGGCTTCTGTCACGGCTCCGGCGCTGCGGGGCTCTAGCGGTCCCACGCGATCTTATCGTCGCAGATGCTATTAACGCTCACCACCGCAGCTTCGGCTTGCTGGCCGGCTTTGCCGGCCAGCCTCAGCCGCTGCGGCGAGCGTTAAAACCACCTGCTCCTCAGCTCGCGGGCCGCCTCGCCCCTCCGCGCCTACGCGGGTTTACATTACACTCTAGGGGTAGGGCAGACAAGACTACGTGGAGTCGGATTTGCAGCTATTTGTTTCTGTCACTTATTTAACAACGAGCGCACCAACAATAGAATGAAAATAAACAAATACACGCGATAACTCACAATAAACAAATACACGTGACAACTCATACCCGCATGAATCGAATCGCGCTCGCTGATTGGTGCAAATGGCCAGTAGCGCCCGTCTGACTGGCGACAAACAGATCATGCAGTTGCTCTTTCCATGATAAAAGAATACGATTTATTATTTCACATGCTAAATTATAAAATATGATGTTTTCTTGTTCAAGCTTGAACTATCTTTTTTGAGGAAAATATGTTCAGGCTGTAAAACGAAAAATGTTCGTTAGTTGTAAAATCCGTGGCTGAGTTAGTAAATTAGAAGGTGATGTATAAATCAGTGGGACAAGTAAAAATAATAGTTGTTCTTTATTTGACGCTTTCTTTGGAATATTCAGGTGGCATTTAAAAGAAGGCGAATTAGTTTATTAGAAGCCTTCTCATTTTCCCATGGCTTAGTTATTAAATCAGAGGTTGGTTTCCGTGGCCTAAAAAAAAATCTGCGGCTTGACTTATTATTCCCCTTATTTAATTACTTTACGTTAATTTTATAGTCTCATGTAAGTAACCATGTATGTCTTTTTTGAGAATAAATATTCTGTAAACCTATATCTATGACATCATATGGGGCTATCTGAGATCATGGCACCTATGATTTCCTTAGCCTTCAAAACTGATGTTTATTTATTAAGTCTCAGTCTGTTTCTAATAAACTGTATTTTCTTGAAAAAAATCACTCCCGGTGAATGTTATTAAAAATGAAGAAGTAAAAAATAAAACTATTTTTATAATACATTTTTTCTTCTCTTGGCGCCCATTACACACCTAATGTAGTATTATACTGCACCACATGTAAATAAATAAATAAATAAATAAATGTATAGATAATGATATTGTCGAGCATTAAGTGAGAAGGAGTGTAAGTTAAGATTCCGTATTCGTTAAAAAAGAAAAGGCATCGAATGACATCCACGCTACCTGACAACAAATAGTTATTGTTGATTTCCAGATTGAAATGACAAGGATTTTCAAAGGGCGTTTCAAAACATTTACTGTCCTTGTACCAATTAGAAACAATTTCTGTTCAAAACACTTGTTTCTAAAGGTTAATGGATTTGTTGGATTCAAACTAGATTCCTCTTAATATTCTATTTAAGGATCTTATGGCGGCTTTATCCCAACAGAACTGGAGGCTTAACATTAGAATAATTTAAAGGATTAAAATCTGTTCAACCTGTTCAAACCGTGAACAGCAACTCATTTATTTTATACAACTTAACAGACACACAAGATGCTTTAAATAGGAAGATTTGAATACATTTAATTCTAATGTACGATAATACTTTTTCTTTTCCAAAGGTATTGTTACTGTATCCTCAATGTATCCTCGTTTTATTTATCGGTCATAGTTCTTACGTAACAAACATAAAAATACTACCGAATCGAAACATCTTTCCATTCCTTAAAGTTGTAAAAAGGCATAAGGACATACTCGTTTCTTTGCAAAGGTATAAGATAAGAGTAAATCAATAACAACTCAACAGATAATTAATTTAGAACAGTAGGGTTCCAAGGAGTAATTTTATCGACTACTAATCATTAACTACTTAAGATAACATAACCATGATAGTTTTTTTTGGTAATACATTCATCATATAACCAATTTTTGAGAATTTTTTCACTTGTCCAACTCCAACCGTTTAGCCAGCAGGGTCCCCCACACTTGACTCTAACCAAAATTAGCACTTTAAAGCCAAAACGAACCCCTAATTCCAAAAATGTTCTTACAAAACACATAATATTTTTGGAAGACCTTTTCAACGACACCCCATACTATAGGGTACGCGACGAATAAAAAAATCATTCCGAAATCTGAAAAAAAAGTTTTTCAATATTTTATTCTACGATTACAGCTTTCTAGCATTAAGGATCTCAGCGCTTTGCTTCGGACAGACGGACGGATGGACAGACAGACAGACGAACGGATGAGTATGTAAGGGCTCCGATTTTACTTCAAAACCCTAAAAATATTATATGTCAAAAACCATTCCTGTTTCAAGTTCTAACATTAAGTTACTAAAACAAAATTATCCTACCCATTAACTAAACTCTCGGCCCTTCCCCAAGGGCTTGTCGAAGTCTACACTAAACAATTAAAGGGCTTTAAGAGATGAACAAGAGCGATCCTTGTTACAAGTGGCAAATATACGGCGAGGGCGGTAAAAAGGACATTCACTCCTTGAGTAGAAGAAGAAAAAATTATAAACATTATATGGATAATTGTGCGTATCGTTTCATATAAATGTGGGCGATCGAAAACCCATCCGTTGAATTGGATTTCCTGTTTGAAATTTTAATAATATTTGATAGTAAATCTCGCCAACTATGAGTACTTAAAATCCCACTTCCATTCATCGCCTTAAAATCCTCGTCTTATTTTAAATTTCCCCTCGTCAACCCTCCCTCATTTTTCAATTATACTCAGCATCATCTGTGAGTAGGAAAACAATCTGTGGGTAACAAAGACGAAGAATGAGAATTGTTTCATTGTACACATCATAATGAAGAGTACTTTGGCACCTGTGTGTGGTTGTGTCGCGGTTGACGAATTAAAATGTCTCCCAGATGACAGCACCGCGTTGAACTACAACACACTACAACATACAACTCAGAGGATGATGTCAATTCAGTCACAGAAGTTGACGTATTGAACTCGTGTTTCGCACCTATAGTACATGTTTGATGAGGAGATAATAAGATGATTTTGGACATAACTATTAAGGGCAAGATAAGAAAGCGAGTCTTAGTGGAAATAATTAGCATAGTTTTGAAAGTATTAATTTTGTCTATAAATTAATACGTTGTAAATTTACTTCACGCAAGACCATAACTAAATATTACGGAATGTTGAGAAAATCAAATCAAATCAAATCAAATCAAATGTTTTTATTCAAAATTGGTTTGGTTTACAAACACTTTTTGAAAGTCATGCAAGTTATGCCAATGCTTCAGACAAAGCCCTACTGTGAGAGGGCCCGGGAGAAGAAGCAGCAAGAAACTTCCGGGTTTGTTTTTTTCCTGCTCACAGTTACAGATAGCACTTATCATCTACTACAATCTATATTCATAAAACTCATGTCCAAGCAGTCTTGTCTTAAAGATCGACATGAGCATAAAATTTACGCTGAAGTAATTATACATCAACTGTTATCCACGTTTATATTTCAGTTTAGAAAGAAATGGAAGATGAAGACATAAAACTTTCCTTGACACAAGCTAAAAACATAAAATTGAATAACAATTAATACGAAGCAAACAAAAACCTAAACTGTCAATTAAAGACAGAAGTGTTCAAGTACAGTGATCGTACATTAGAGAGGAGCCGCGAAGATCCATTAATAAGGAAGGCACCTGCTGGTGCGAGGAATTAGAAGCGCAGTGCGAGTGACACCGGGACAATACACAGCGGGATCAATTCGCCGTTGTCGAGAGAAACACTTGTTTAGGTTCTATTATGTTCTGTTCTATAACTAAACTAAATTGTAACATACTTGCAACATGATCAAGACATTAATAATTTTAAAAATAGTGATAAAAGTTAAGATTGTCAGGATTTTATCTAAAGCTTTTAAAATTTAATTTAATCTGGCTGTCTAACCGCATCAATAGCTACAATAATGTTTGAACAGAAATAAAGAAGTAACTCGTGAAGAAAATATTTACCAAATGCCTGTTCTCGTCCATTCTCCTACAAATGCGCTCAAAAATAGCATAAACTTTGAGCTGGCCTCAAGGATCAACCACTCGGCGCGAGTCTGACGGGTTGATGCTGGTGTAATAATTGAGTTTGCAATTTTCAGAAATAACTTCTGAACAATCTCATTAATTACTGCTAGTTCATGAGTCTGTAGCAATTTGCGCTGCCAATAAAGCCAGATAACTTTTGGTAAAACAAAAAAGTTGTATTCTAATTAAATACACCAATTAAAAGTATCTGCCAAACAAACAAACAAATGTAACAGCTAGCCAATAAGGGCAGGCTAGACACTAGACAGTGTAGCTAGCTCGTTAAATCGTACAAAGCAGTAATCTACAAAGAACGCTAAACGGAAATCCGTACGAACGAATTAAAGCAAATTAAAACTGCAGCTGAAACGCTAAGCATTGTAAAGGTATTTTAAATCTCTGACAAATATATTTCCATTTCCACGAGTCACGGCTCGCGGCTCGCGGCAAACACAAAGCGGTCGGCATCGAGCAGCTTCTCTATTTCTTTGTGAGAGTTTTCACATTGTTTAAGTCATAAGAAGTAGCGATTTCATGCATTTTGTTGCGGTTAATCAGATTCAAAAAATAATTTTTTCATAATTCGATAAGTAAATAAAAAAATTAAGCAAATATTAAAGCTATGCTAATCTCGTGAATAAAAAATAACCTAAATTTACTATTAATTTGTTCTTCGATTGAAAACTTATATAGGTACTTACTTATGCTTCAAAGCAAAAGGGTACGTTACTGTCTGTTACCTGAACAGTAATGCCTCAACTTAGAGTCACTAACGGTTACTTTAATCGCTCCTTACTAAACAATCACCATACAAATTTTGTACTAAGGAGCGATTTAAGTAAACGTTTGTGACTCTGAGTTGGGGCGTGAGAGTTACAATCGAAGATTGTAAATGTTTAAAGAATGGGTATAAAAAAAATAGCATTACATTAAAGTTAGCATACTGCATATATTTAGGAACAAGGACAGTAGTTAAAGTTCACAGTAACATATTTTCTTTATAACTGGGATGTGTTATCTTGAAAGCTACCGCTTATCGCTTAGATGGAATCTGTTTCAAAAATATATGTGTAAGTTGGCGCATTCATCACTGCCACTGCGCTATGCATCACACCGGGTACCGGGTCTCTACAGAATAAATAAGTTATGTTCGCGGATCGCTGCGGTGGTTTTAACTTCACCTACGATACGATTGAATGGTCTGATTTGCTGATTAATATATCTTGTATACACGCGCTGTCCAACGGTACACTGTGTGGGTGGTTGTTATATATTTATTTGTGACTGATAATTAATTAGTGCGTCATATCCACAGTTCTAGCGGTGTTGATTACTGCGTCTGCGGAAAATTCATCGAAAACATTTCACCGAATTACAATTCGCCGAATACAATACATCGAAAAAAAATTTCGTCGAATAATAATACGTAGAACAACCATTTCATCGAATTACAATTTTATTCATTGAATGACAATTCATCGAATTACAATTCATCGAAGATTGTCATTCGATGAAATGTTGATTCGAGTAATTGTAATTCGACGAATTAATTATAATTCGAAATGTAATGTATGAATTGTAATTAGATGAAATGTGTTCGATTATATTGCATCCACTTGTTATATAATATTAGACGTATTGAGTGTTAAATACCTTGGGAGCTACAGAAAATATAATATATATTATGAACAATAAATTTTATAAATAACAAAAATTTTGGTTAAAATAAAAAAAATTGGTATCCGCAATGATACCTAAAGTTTCGAACCAACTGAAAAGCAATTCAGTAACAACTGACAACATTGAAATCACAATCACTGAAAGATACCACATACCGATCTATCTTAGTGATCCAATACCTACTGCGTTTGATTGTATGTAAAAATATTCCAATTGCGAATTCTCAAAACACATGTCAGTCGCGCTTCGCGGAGAACCCGGGCTTAGCGCGATCGGTGAATAATGATCCAGGTCTGGATCCGAAGGCGGCTGATTGTTCCCGGCTGGGATCGTTCATCCCTGATGGTTAGCGAGGGATTATGGGGACAGGAAATTGAGAAGAAATTCGTGGACGTTCATTGATCATTGATCTGTGATGCGATCTTCAAACTCTCGTTTTTGGCGCGGAAACTTATTTGGTTCGTTTAATTTTAAATACCTTACCAACAAAAATTGTTTTTAATCTTTACGTCATGGTAAAGCTTTCAATGATTTTTTACTAATTCAAAGTTTGAAAATTACTGAAAGTAGGTTTTGAAAATATTTAAGAGAAAATAATAAATATTTTAAGTATTATTTAAAACTATATTTTCTCTAACTCATACCAAGCGTTTAATTCTAAGAATGCACAGGAACTTCTATCAAATTGCTACATAAAAATTCGTCCATAAAGCAACGAAATATTTATACATAAACATCATTAAATTATTATGACTAAATAGTGGACAGCATACACGTTTGTGACTTCCCAAAATACAAACTATAACAATATTTCAATGTGGAACAATTTCTGTAATATCACACATTCGATCGACAACGAATGAAAATTAATACTCCAAAAGAGAATACGTTTGAAGCGGGGAAAGTCAATAAACTTGTACAATCTTTCTTTCATTATTAACTGCAGCGCTTTAGGATAATCGACCTTATGACTGGAGGATAAGTAATAAATTCTCCAGAACCGTCGGGAGATTCAACACTGTGTCTTTTCCATTTTTCCTATATTTGTTCGACCCATGCGACAGTTTGCGCGAACTGTGTTGTGCTTCACAGATGCCCCAATAACAATCGACCAATATCCCAACATTACATAATCCTCCCAAATCGAAAAGCACTACATTCCCAACACACATTATGAAGCAGCGAGCGCATTAAACTCAGCAGTGTTACACACATTAGGGTGATTACACCAATGTTTGGACAGCGGCGCGGCAGCGGAGAGGTGAGTCAACACTCGACACAACAACGGACGACCTATGAACGTATTATTACGCTTTAACCAGCCAATAAAGTCACCGCTTCAAATTGGATAATATCGGTAAAAGGATTGGCGGCTATAAATAATTTATTATGCTACAAAAGTTAGCGATAAAGTAAACATTACTTTAAGGGTTGGTAAAATAGTATACGTAGATAGCTTGTTCGTTTAACATCAGGCTTGAAGCTAGACGAATTTTCATAACTTTTAAGCGTGAATACGTTAAAACGTTATTAGATCGCTTGTCCTTCGCCTGTGAGTCTTGGCAACCTTAAACATCATCATCACAACTTATGGCTTTCCCACTGCTGGACTCAGGTTTCCTCTCATAACGGGAAGGCTTCAGATCATAGTCCACCACACTGGCCAAGAGCAGGTTGGGAACCTATTTATGCTAAACATTTTTGTTGCGATAAGAATATCTTATCTCTATCTTTGTTAGTACACACTCGCAACGAAGGAAACTTGCTGAGCCAATACTAGTACCAGTCTATGTACGTCACCAAGGCTTAACCCATTAGCAATAGAGTGTGAGTTTCTCTTTATGATCGACGACACCTGAATCATACTCCAGTGCCTCAAGTGCGAACAGATAGGGGTTATTGATAACATCAAGCTTCGAAGTTGATATACCAGTCGAAATCCGACATTACTTAACGACTGCTATCATATGATAACACCGAGAATAAGCCTTTGGGCTTACAAAATTTTACAAAGTTAAAAGTTACGTTAAAGATAAGAGACGGAGGGTTTGAAGCAAGGCCTTAGAACCGACGTGCTCACATTCTAAAAGGACTATTGTACAGCAAATTATGTAACAGAGTAACAGTTATGAGTATAAATCTGAATCTTTTACGCACTTTCAACTTAAAAAGTTAGAAATAGCAGTTATAAAACCACAAGTTGTATTTATACAGCCGAGTGGAGTGAAGCAGTTGTATTACAGTTATTTGCTCAGTACCATTGCGTTTACATTATTCAACTGAATAATTAATATACCTGCTAGCTGCCACAGTTTGAGTTCGTTAATATATTTCTTTCTATATTTTTTATACTTTTCTGGAATGTTTATTTTATACACGTGCCAATTTTTTTTATTTACCGACTTCATGAAAACAGAATAATCATGTGTACATATGTAAACAAAGTAAATATAAATTATTATTCAAATTTCAATTATACATATGCATGTGCATGGGTGATGGTGGCTTCGATAGTTGAGCTACGCTGATCCTAATTTTTCTATTAAGCTATTCAACGCAAGTATTACCTCTCAACTCAGCAAAAACGTATCCACTTACTGGAGCCGGCGTTGCTGATCGGAAGTTCTAGTGATGTTCCCTCTGCACTCCTTCACTGTCTCGTAATCTATTGAAGCCGTAAACAAGTGACATTCAGTAAATTCCCTGTTATAAGTGAGTTTTGTATTTTACTTTATACCTACTTCTTATATTCTATTATTAGTTACATACACACACAGGGTGAGCTAAATAAAACACATAAAAAGATAAGATTATTACATTACATCAAACTCCGTCAGTTATTAACTGATTTGGAAAATTACTTTTTTTATTTGAACGGCTATGCTCACAGTTTGGTCCCATATTTTTTAAAATACAGTTCTGGTGATGAAATCTATGAGAAATTGACTAAACCCTTCACATATTTACAATAGCGATTATTATAATATATGTTTTTCTAAGATAAAATACTGCATGAGTCTTTACAAGATAAGATACTGCATTAATAACACTAACTACCATATGATTGAAAAACTATTCTTGAAGCCATTTAGTAACAGTGTACTATTACTATTGTAATATTAAAATCTTGTTATAAATCTATCTAAATCGAGATATCCAGAGCTCAATTTTCCTCCATATTCTATACTGCACATGAACTCAATTCTCGGTCTTCATACGGCGCCGCCTCAAAGAGGATTCTCAAAGCGCTCTTTTATTTAGCGCCTCCGAGTGCTATTCGCATTTTATATTGCATTTATCTTATTCGATTCAAATGTTATGAAGAACGTCCGTGGAATTGATGCGTCTATTGCCTACAGATTGCAGATATTGTAGTCTCGTGTGAGCAGTCTGATGGGGATTGGCCGGTTATTCGTTGGAGTTTATTGGTTGATAGGAATATATTGAAATATTTTTAAAATTAAATACTAGTAGGTACTATAGTGAAAAGTATGAATCTTAGTTCCATTTGTCAAATACTTTAATGTAACTATAACTCTCACTCCTATGTATTAGATAATTATTTACGACTTATTAAAAAAACATTTTTGAAACCAAGAAATTTATTTATCAGACTACAAATATTTTCATAATTTTTCTTAACGTCTTAATTATGCTTGTCATATAAAAATACTGTCTGGGAAGTGAGAAGGATTTCTTTTCATTATCTTTTGTCCTTCTCACTGATCTTGAGTTAGTTACCAAAGCTACTCATGGCCTTAGTAACATCGATGCATGAATATTGCACCTAATTCAATACATGTCAGTACGCATTCGCCAGTCGATTTGTACCTGAATGCACCCTTTGTGTAATTTCAAATGGGTTTTCAATTGGTTCAGTACCAAAATTTTTATGTAACTGGATTGCAGCTTCCGTATGGCTTGCTGCTGTTAGACTGCGAGCTATATGACAACTAACAAAATAGAGAAAATAATTCTCAGTATTTCATCAAAATAAAAACATAGCTAACTCGATTGAATATTTATGCGGCTCATTTGAAGCCTGAAGTAAAGTCGTGAAATATTTGTTTTCATATCTGCAATGAAATAGCACTAAGATAATTGAAATAAAGGAGAATGTATAAGAATTTAATTGTTGAAAGAACTTACCTGTAAGTGAATTTCAACCGGGATTATACGAGATGTTGCATCTGAAAAGATTCAATGTATCATCGTAAATATTTTAATGTAACGTAATGTGCGCATTAAACATTAATATATTTAATGTACGTCCAAACGTATTTTGCAAATTAATTTGGCTTCAACTCATTAATGGCCCACTTCTGAGCACGGGGCTCTCCTCTTGAGGAGGCTCTCCTCTTGAGGATTTTACAAATTAATACTTTATATTATTATTGTGTTTAGCAAATTCTTTATAAATAGTTCCGCATTCGCTACTAGCACCCAATGGGACCTCAGAATGTAATATGCGGCGACGGCGTCCAAACGTCAAATGGATGAAACGAAGCTCTTTCAAGCTCGCGTGAAAAATGTATCTGTGAATGTCCCTTTGTGAATTTGGGTAATAGTTCAGGAAATGCGGGAATGCAAATCTTTATGGATATCGTTTGATTCCGCGGCTTTTGAATATTGATAGAGGTTTTGTTTAAGCGGTCTGCTGGCGAATAATATTTCCAGAAAATAGATCAGATCGTACTGTGTGTACAACGCTCCTGCAAATACAGCTCAATCAGTAACAGCATGTAACATAGATATTTGTCGGTGTGTTTCGGTTTGATTGAAGACAAGCGTAGTGTTTGTTACTGATGATTGCTGTGAAATAACAATATTAACTCTCTGCTGATACGTTTTTTGAACTAATTTGTGAACTTAAGCGAATGAAATCATTATCTGACGGTTAATTTAAATTATGTGTTTTTTGTCCCCTAACGTGTTTAAATAGTTTAAAAATTGCTGTACAAATAATATTACTTAATTAACATTTAAATTATTTTTCAAGAAACATAAAAAGCTCAAAAGTGACATCTCCAGGACACTTTTGATAATTAAACAGGATAAGAGACGAGATAGAAATACAAATTCGTACACAGAATTAACATCATTAGTGTGTGGGTCACGCGCATCTCGTGGGTGGTAATTACGATGTCGTTACACAATAATTGCATTTTTAAAACAGATATCCTCGTGCTCGTGAACAAAGATACATAAAATGTTGTTATCAATTACTTCGTACGATGAATGTGTAAGGAAATGTTTTGAACCTACTAATTATTTTGATTTTTTTAAATTATCTGCTACTTACAAATGATATTCACAATCTGCTTGCCTTGTCTTGTTTCGTTGACATGAGACCAAGAAACTTGTGCTTTCAAATTACATACAAATTGTAATCACGTATTTTAAAATCCAGGCAGTAGCTTTGAGTTTTCCTTTTTTGGAAGTAAAAATAATTCCAGTAGTGCTACTGTTATCGCTTTGGTGATAAAACTTGGAGCTGCCTGTCACATTTGGAAACAGCTTTGTTTGATGCAGCACATTGGACGTCAGTTGTAACAATGTTATCTCACAGAGCCACTACCAGCAAAGTATCTTGTAATCTCATCACGTTCAATAGGAACATGATATTACGTGACTATCGTAAAATTTTAACCTTAGAAATGCCCACATTTCTTCTTAACAACCCTCATCCAACTTCATACATAGTTATCTTACAACTGGTACAAACTAAAGAGCAATGACTAAGTACTTCACTAATGCTAAAGATTTTTCAACGATGAAACTCTAAAGCGCGATACAAAAAGAACGAGCAGTATTCGACGCGCTAAGTGGAGATAATTAAGATGAAACCTAACTACCCTCCGGAACGCTAAATACAAGGAAAATAAAACTCCAGCTCCCTAACAAGCCTCGGACGTGTTCTGTGTGACAAGATCTTAGACTATACTTGCCTCACGTCGAGACTAAACTTCAAGCTACTTTCAACCTTACCACGTTATGTTAAAGGTTGATGACTTCCTGATCATAGAGAACGTCTTACTACCACAAGTCGCTTAAGCTATTCTCAGCTTTATCGCTCAGATGTTAAAAGTTATATAAATGGTTTGATGATTTTAAACTGACTCGTGGACGTGTTTGGGGCAGTAAGACGTTCGTAACGGATATGGTATCTTTTTGAAATTCCCTCCTTTTTCTTTTCCATCGTCTGGACATGTAACGTTCACGGCATGAACTGAATTTCTAAAACAATTTGTACACTTCATACCAGATATTTAATACTTTCTACGGCTAAGTTACCTTGTCTTTTAACACGAGTAAATCTTTTCTGAAGTTATGATGGTTAGTTTGCCAAAGAAACGTGTTTTTTGAAGAAATTGAATGTTTATTCTGAATCATACATAATTATTTTATCTACACCTGTGTGATAAAATGAACTGGGAGAAATATCGTAAAATAATAATAAATTCTTGTCAAAAAATAACCGACTTCAAAATTAGGGATAACTCAAAAACTACTCATCAGATCTCGCTCAAAAAGTGATCCCACTTTGATGACAAGCACCAGCTTTCGATTGAAAAAGAATCATCAAAATCGGTTCACCCAGTCGAAAATTCTGAGGTAACAAACATAAAAAACAGTTGAATTGAATAGGTTTTTTGAAGTCGTTTAATAAGGAAGCGTGTGGACCATTTGAACTACTCTGGAATGCTCAACCTAATAAAAATAATAACGAAGTGACATCAATGTCCAGATCAATCGCTTAGAGCTAGGAAACTGAAAATTTGCATACAGATTTTCATAATCACTAAAAATATTTTAGGATTTCCTTTTAAATTTTCCCGAGCCACTGATAAAGAGCGTTTTTAATTTCGATTTCTTGCAGGACGTAGAATTGAAAAGATCTTTATTTTCACTTTTATCCTTTCCTTTAGTTTATTTTAATATATAGAAATCCACGTGAGCAACCAAGAGCTACTTATACAATAGTAATAAACAGTTATAAAATGGTTATTTATACAGATAAATGACCCACCATAACAAGCATTGTATGTTACTCGTACCGCCACTTTCCACCGACGAGCTTATTAATGAACCCAGCCCTCGAGCAGACATTAATTATTACAAGCAATGAATGTTATTAAGACCCTTAAACACACCCTTGTATGGGATAATTACATGGGAGCGATGACGCGGCGTTCCGAACGCTCGACTGCTCGGCGCGCGGCTCCTAATGACGCTGACTACGGATATTACGTCACGTTTCACTTTGATACTTACACTTCACCATTAAAATTTGTGGTCTGACGGAGTATCTTTATGAGATAGGAAATTGTCTAGCCTTACATTTCGTTAGACAAAAGCTAAGCGATTTGTTATTCCCAAGCTTATGGCTTGATAATGTCAGTAAGGTTGGTAATCGACGGATAAGTCTTCACTCCCTGGCGCAGAGTCGTGAACGACGTCAGTTAATGGAGATAGAACTCGATATAGGAGTTGAGCCTAAGCAATGATAAGATAAAGAAGCTTGGAGGGTACTTTAAGCCATCGTCGCTGGTTGATGTCATTTGAAAACAGCTTAAGCTTTATCTGACGTGAAAACTTCCGTTTAGGTTAGACCCTCCAAAAAGTGCGTTATACACCGTCCTATAGCATAAATATAATTCATGCGAGTAGAATTTTGCTAGCTACAGGCTACAGTGGAGCAAAAATTAATAACAACTATCGGTAATAAAATTAATAAACAACCCAAAACTAGAAAAAAAAACTCTTTAAATTGATTCTTTATTTAGGTCAAGACCAGAACCTCCAAACAACTTTGCAGTTAGTAACAACCAATTGGACCAATGGCAGTTAAGATTGGTTCCTTCTATTTTATTCCTTAGCAATACCAAATCATTGTTACTGATCTTACAATCAGATTAGTTACTCACTAGATGTATTCGAAGGTGACCCAATGTCCATAGATTGTAGCAACCGCTTACCTTTTACTTTATATGGCCTTTTGCTTTATCCATTACAGTAATCAAGAAATATATAGTGGAAAAATAATGTTCAAACTATAGTAATGTCAAAAATTGGTCAGAACTTACAGTACGGCCAACGTATCTTGGCGCGTCTGAACATAGGCTCTGCGAGCTTTAGCGCATGTTAGACAGAGATAGCGACAAGAACATGCTAACGTGTGACTGAGACATAATACGCCGCATACCGAGCATTGCTGAATTGTGTTACTGCGCAGCCTTCTGCGCGAAGTTCAGACGCGCCAAGATACGTCGGCCGAACTGTACGCTCCGTGGATTCCTTCAGCGCCACACGTCCGCGTCAGGAACAACTAAATACTCACCGAGATGAAGTAAGTAGGAAATTTATTCAAACGCCCATCTGGCTTTGTGTCTCCGTCGCATGAGTAAATTGTCTATAGAGAGTGGACTATAATTATGTAATTTAATTTGTTGTTTTTTTAAAACGCGGTAAAGCAAATTTTAAAATGAAGGTTACGGAATGTCATCAACACCACAAAAAATGAAAACCTACAAATTTATTTTATTTATATTCATTTTTCGTTCATTTCTTGTCAACGTATCCGCGGGAATTAATTTATTAAAAATAAACTTGATAAGTGCCCAGTTAAACTCGCTTGGAGAGGGTTCCGTACGTTGATTATTTATTTACCGTTATTTTTCTATTTTATCAATTTTTGTTGTTTTTTAAGAAAAAATGACATGTGATATGACGCTGTGATGAATTTAAATTATTTTCATGTCTTTAGTAGCACTCACAAGGTTAAGAAAAAACGATTGAAGAATCATCAAAATCGGTCGTCACGTTTAGTGTCTACAACGCCACATAGGAACAAACATACATAGGCTGATAAACACATTACCCTAAAAACTACTAAACTCAAAGTGTGGTACATTATTTTAAGTATAGCTAAGACGCAAAAATTAAATACAAAATATCAAACTATCGATGGTAACCATTTCGATAGACAACCCTGCAGGCAAACTGTCAGTAAACCAAACCCATTTAGTATCATTTAAAGTAAAAAAGTATAAACCATTCGTACAAAGCCTGCGTCTTTACTCTGGTATATCTTTACTCGTGAGTTTTCACACTGGAGTAAAATGCAAAATGTCTCTCCTACGTTTCCCCTGGGAACGAGTTCGGTAAGCGAATTTATAGCTTAAATAAACTTTCTAAAATTGATCCCGCAGTTCACTTAATAAAAGCATAAGATGAAAGAATAAAATTGTTGCTCAACAGATGGGAGATAGTATTTCGTTCCACACTGGGAATTCTAGGAAAATTAAGAGATGTTGGTCGCAGTTGGAAATGGGTGGTATCTGGTTAATGTGGTTAATATTGTGATGACATTTAATATTTAAGTGTTCTATAATGCACGCTAATTACATAGTTTAGAAAGCTTCGAACAATCATACTACAGTGCCACCAACTTATCTGTGAATTGACGGAGGGTGCTGTCGGACGCATTGGACCAATCATTGGACGCAATTCGAGACGTAGTAAATGTCAATGAATGAACACAAAAAACTTATGAATTGGGCGGCATTAGTTTCAATTTTCGCCATTTCACAGATAACTTGGTGGCACTGTACGACCGCTCCTCAGACATTGTCGGTGACTAACATAGTTTTCGAGTAACAAGTATCATTCTTCATTAATCAGTATCATGTTTCATTAATCTAAAAAGCGGCCAAGTGCGAGTCGGACTCGCCCATGAAGGGTTCCGTAGCAGCAAGTAACATAATATAAAAGTTCTTGTAGTTCGTCGTAACTTTGATCGAAGTAAATTGCGGTTTACGATTTATGACGTATTAAAAAAAACTACTTACTAGATCTCGTTCAAACCAATTTTAAGTGAAAGTTTGAATGGTAAAGTACATCATATATTTTTTTAAGTTTTATCATTCTCTTATTTCAGAAGTTACAGGGGGGGGACACACATTTTACCACTTTGGAAGTGTCTCTCGCGCAAACTATTCAGTTTAGAAAAAAATGATATTAGAAACCTCAATATCATTTTTGAAGACCTATCCATAAATACCCCACACGTATGGGTTTGATGAAAAAAAAATTTTTGAGTTTCAGTTCTAAGTATGGGGAGCCCCCAAAAATTATTGTTCTTTTTCTATTTTTATGTGAAAATCTTAATGCGGTTCACAGAATACATCTAATTACTAAGTTTCAACAGTATAGTTCTTATACTTTCGGAAAAAAGTGGCTGTGACATACGGACGGACAGACAGACAGACAGACAGACAGACAGACATGACGAATCTATAAGGGTTCCGTTTTTTGCCATTTGGCTACGGAACCCTAAAAATGATAATGTAATGTAATGTCCATGTTACAAGACACACAAGTAGCCAACACCCCAACGCGAGTAAATTGAAGATAATCTCGTCAGCTCAACACAGGTACAAACTAACGATTAAACTTTAAGGTCCTAAGATTACAAAATCATATTAGTCGAGCGCGTACAATTAATTTGTAAGTTACGTGCTTACGTGTAGCGTAACTTCTGGCCCGTAATTCAGCGCCCGTAATTCTAAGCCCGTAATCCGGAGTCCGTAATCCTGTCCGTAATCTCGCGGTCACAATCGTCCTGCTCGATCCAGCTTACGATCCCTCCTCTCGGGACAGTAATCTCACAAATTACACTCACGTGCTCGACTCCGTGGGACCTTCATAGTGGAGGTATGTACAGAGAATCAAAGTCGTAGTTTTAAAGGGTTCCGAAGTAAAATCGGAACCCTTATAGTTTCGTCATGTCCGTCTGTCCGTCCGCTGTCCGAAGCTAAGCGCCGAGACTCTTAGTACTTGAAAGCTTTAATTTGGCATGGATATACATATTTATTAAAACTCCAGAATCGTTGAATAAAATATAGAAAAATGTTTTTTTTTTCAAGGTACCTCCCCTACAGGTAACGTGAGGATGATTTTTTTATTTGTGGCGTACCGTATTGTGTGTGGTATTATTGAAAAGGTCTTTCAAAAATATTATGGATCTTTGAAGACCATTTTTGGAATTAGGGGTGTCTTTGCGAAATATTTGGCTTTAAAGTACTAATTTTAGTTACAGTCAAATGTCCCCCTCCCCTGCCGGCTAAACGGTTGAAGTTGGACAAGGGAAAAAATTCTCAAAAATAGATTATAGGATGAATTAGAAGGAAAACTATCAATGATATATTAGCATAAGTAGTTAATGAGTAATATTCGATAAACTTATTACCTCGAAACCCTACATTGCGCGTGACCTGACACGCACTTGCCCAGTTTTATTATTGATGTACCATAAAAAAGCATATACACAAAGGACTTAATGCTAAAAGCATTCTCTGCCAACTTTTTAACCTTCAGTAGTTCTTTGTAATAAACGAGAACAAAAGATGAATTGCGCCGCCAAAAACACTAGATTTTGTATTTTCTATAAAATTGATCTTAAGACGACAACAATAGAAATTTTGATTTCATTGGAAAAAAATAATATTTTACGATGAAAAATATTTGGCTACCTCCATAATTATTGTAGCCTTGTCCCTTGTTGTAATATTTTTCCATTTTTCTACTTTTTTCTCCTATTAGCCATTTAAACAGAGATTTTATTTCAAAGTATCGTTATCATTAATTAGTATGTATGTAAATAAAACTTTTTAATCAGATAAGAGTAGACAGTTTTTAAAATAAAAATAACAGTTATTCTGTTTAGTACGTACTTGAAGTACTAAGTTAACATTGCTTTGACAAAGGAGGCCCGAGTTATCGAATTAAAACTTAAGTGCTTAATGTGTTACGTCGCCGCGCCGGGCCGCCGGGCCGCCGGGCCGCCGCCCGCCGGGGCGCCATCGCATTCAATTTTCTTTTCGTACTCATCCGCTGTCTTGCCGACACCACCAACGTAAAGGGATGTCGTACGTAAATTATCTATGTTTTGTGTTAATTTTTAATACGTTAAAAGATAAGGCTCGCTTCAATAGGTGAGATCATAGTGCATAGATGTATCATTGTATATCGTATAGACGGCAACCTTACTGAAGGCTTACTTTCGTATCATAGGCAGTATGATAATGATGAAATCATAAAACTATATTTTAACACTCATGTTTGTAGCAGCAAAAATTTCAAACACGTTTTAATCAATTTTGATGCAGTTTAGTATGCTTGAGGTAAAATGTATTATTTTGTTCAATTTGATTTTTAGCGTTTAAAAATACAGTACAAATAATAAAGATAACGTCAGTCAAATAATCTTCGTGTAAACATCTTTGTGGGTAGGTACAAAAGCACAGGCAAACCAATGATGGTATTGTAATAAAATTTAACTTTTTGCAACATGGATGCCCTAAAGACTGGCAGACGGCCTCTCGGGAGTGTCCGGGCCATTCCATATCTAAGTTTTTCATACCCACGTCACTGGTGAGTGACAAGAGTAATGTATTTACCATCTCGCACCCTTCAAGTAATAAATAGGGTGACGTACTGGAAAATATACTCTCTATATTCTTTGGCAACTTTGTATACATCTTTGATTATATTTTGCATTGCTTTTATTGTAAGTTATCATACGTTTAATTCTTTTAATTTGTTGGTGATTGTCATTTAACCGGGCTCGGAATACTCGGTAATCGAGTATTTATGGTTTTGAACTCGGTTTCCTAAATTAGGGGTGGTGACGAATCGAATCGAACGTAGACTTTATTTTTTAATGATTATAGGGATTTAGGTGTCACTTACTGGTCAATAAACAGCAATCAACAAAATGTACTCACCAAAAAGAATATCCACCAACTAGTTCCGTTGCGTGGCGTCGGTCAATTCCTCGGCGCCGAGATGGTTTTAACTATTGTCCTGCATTGCACCACTTGAACTACACACAGTAGCCGTATAGTAGAAAGATCTTTACGGCCGAATTCCCGAAAAGATGACACACAAAACGAATTGCAGCGATGCACCGAACTATGTACTCAACTGCATTCTGTTGCTAACCGAACCGCGAATCGAATTCAACTGACGCGGTCGGCGGCGCTTGCGCACGACGAACGAAAAATATGAGGGTAGAACCCAAATCGATGCATAACAAAATAATAATTGCGAATGTATTGCCAGAACAAAATAAGCTACATAGATAGTACCGAAGATATTTTATATTTAGACACGCTTCTAAGATCAGCTGTGTAATGATTACGTGTGTCTGTGTCCAGTGACACCTATACCTGTACCTATGAAAATATAATACTACACATAATGATATTTAAAAAATATAGATACGTTATACCCTTACAAATTAACCAAAAAATCTGTTCCGAAAAGAGCTACAATACACACACACGTTTATCTTTTGTTTCACAATGCCAATCATATTGGTATAATACACGAAGGCATTTTAACATTTTTAACGCTGTATGTCAAATTTCAAGCACTTCTGACAACAACAAAAGCGTCCGTATCGTCTTGTATTGACAGAGCGATTACGAGCAGAACGGTCAATTGCCTGTTCTTACGCTCCTCATCGTCAGCGCGTCAGTGACATATCTACCTCTTTTTAAAATTATTATATCATTGACTACACATTATTAATATCTTAAACTATACAAAAACGCGCTTTCGGAAATACTGGAGTTCATTGATCTTCACGACACTGAAATCCATACATAAATCCGATTTTTTTTATAAGCAGCCGACAGAAGTACAATGCCATGTGATATTAAATGGTAATCGTCGCTAGAATACCGGTAACGCCAAAGACACCGCCGATGCATTGTCGGCCAAGAACCGAGTCAGTAAAAAGCTCTCAAGGCAAATATAGTCAAAATGATAGCCAAGTATTACAAGAATCCTTCACAGATCTGTCCTATAAACAAAGCGGCCATGTTTACCGGCTGTATAAAGGCACCATCAACTCAAACAATGTCCGCACACAAATCATTCTCAAACCTCTCGATAATATTTGGCTCAAATTGTCCCATACGTTGCGTATCGCAAATGCCAACCGATCATCTTTTAGCATAGAAAGCGCGCGACATCGAACCTTATGTCTTTAACTTAAGCATCCCAAGGTCGCGCTGGGTGTGCGATTTTTCTCGAAGGGTCCTCAATCGGGTGCTTGTTTGCATATGTAAACTGTTTGTGGATAGACTCTTTCATACTAAGGCTTCTAACTGACTTTTCATGGATTTTATTTATATTGACTTGTTCTACTGTTACTTTAAATAAATAAATAATAAATAAATAACGCTTCACACTCATAGCCCCACACTAGGATTCCCTGTGTCGTGGGTGCCATGGACAACACACTAGACAAGGACATTCACACCCAGACCGAGAACAGAAATTCAAACTCATCATTCAAACCGCCTCGCTGGGAATCGAACCCAGGACCCTCGGTGCGGCGATCCGGCATGGTAACCATTGCGCCACACGGGTCGTCACTTTATCTTGAATTGTTCGATGATTTTGTAACAGTTGCTGTTGGTGAAGTATAATTATAAATTTGATTACACGTTAATTGTAATTATAATTCGACCGGACTTTTTGAAAAAACTAGTCAATAAAAGAGAATGTTAATATTTTGTAATTTACTAAATTGAACTCTAAATAAATATCACCAAAAGTCAAATTAAGCGGTTTTAATTCACTGAAAAAATAATGGGTCTTTAAGCAAAACGGAATGTTTGTAACGCTAGTATTAAAAGCCGCGTCTATTCGAGTGTCGGTTCAGATTTGACGCGGGTATGAGCGGTATGGGCGGTATGAGCGGTATGAGCGGTCACCCGGCTGGGATTTTAATTGCTTTTTCAATACTGTGTGGATAACCGGCCGTTTCAAAACAAATCTCGTTTCATGTAAATAAATTTCAGGGTTGATGAATTTTCCATTCAACTGTAATTGCTATTGTAGAGTATTTTTGTTTAAAAGGGACTTAGGAATTAGTTAAAAGTTTCTATATCTCAGTGGAAAAAATTACAGAGTCGTTGCAGAAATACTAAATTTATTTTACCTACCCGATACCAGGTCATACCTATCCGATATATTAGGCTCAAACGGCCTGCTCCTGCAAGGCTATTCTGTTTTGTAACTTGACAGCGGATTCCGCGATGAGTTTCAAAATTGAAGTTCGAGTTCGAGACCTTTATATGTCATTCTCTAATCATCTAGTACGCACTTGCGAAGTGAAGTGAGCCTCGAACTCGAACTTCAATTTTGAAAGTCATCGCGGATTCCGCTGTCGAGTTACAAAACAGAATAGCCTTGCTGATCTCACAGACATAGCACATGTTTTACATTTATTTCATAGACAAGGAACAGTCAAGGGAAGCACTCAGAGTCTGACGGCTTACATAAATCGTTACTAATCGTGTTAAGCTACTTCGGGCGCAGACGATAATACCTGGCAGATCGACGGCTTGATGCGAACTTTAATGAGTCTTGTGTACTTCATAATGCACTTTTGACTTGGACTACTGACTCCTCAGTAATGAAGCAGCATGGTTGAGACTTCCTTATTGGCAAGCACTGCGCCGTATCCTATAGTGGATCACTAATAAATTATAGTATGAAATAAACAGTCATTAGTCATAGTACTTAAATTGTGAAAAACACTGCGTTCAGGAATTAGGTATGTTAATATTTTGCGAGGTTTTCATTCAAATTATTTTATTGCATTGGATTTGTCTTCGTATTTGTTGAAGGAATAAAAATGATACTTTTCTGCACCTATAATAAGATAAAAAAATAGTCGTATCCAATGTTACTACACCGTACTTTTATAGTAGTCATTTTTTAGGTTACAATTTAATCACACCATTCCGTATGTCAAAACAAAATTGTATTCTGGATTTTAAAAACCAAATTCATTTACTCGCGTGTTTTCAATTTCAGTGACGACAGATTTGAATGAAGTTCTTAGTGACATATATCTCATTTATTCATGCTATTCTAAATGCGCCTGCGACCTATTTCAAAATGAAAATATAACAGATGCCTGAATGTATTCTATCTAACCTCATTTAATAGAGCGCTCGACTAACTCAATGCAAACAAAATAAATGTGTCACGCACACATTTACATTTTATACCAATGACCCAACCAAGACAAACAAAACAGCCTATTGCCAGATAGTATATTTTTGTCATATTGTATAGTATATTTTTTCATTTCAGATTGGTAATATTATAAAGGGCAGCCAGACTTGAAATGTCCTAATGGGCGGAAGCATCCTCCAATGAACCGTTCAATCTTGCCCGCATTTGCTTAACTCGGTCGATCACTTACGATTGACACAAGCACTCAGCTGCCGACCGTATGTGTGCAACAGACCAACAGTGCATCAGAATATGGATGGCTCCTATGAATATGGTCTTAACTAACAATTACCCCTATTTCACTTTTCTGAGGAAAATGCGTTCTTCGTAAGCATAAATTAAACTGAAGAATAATAGAAAGCTAATTTATTCAAGGAAAAACTATTTCTTATTCAAGTAAAAGAGTCTTTGTAGCTTACATTCAAACGTACATTGGCTAAACGGTTATTCGTGACATATAAGTCTCGAACTGAGACATTTGAAAAATCCAGCGGGAAAAATCCTTGGAAATATCCACCGGAAGATTGGCGAATTCACCACCTTGCCCTCTATTTGTATAAAAAAAACTTCAATAACATATGGACTTATTTGTTTGTCAACTTTTGACGCTTAGTTTTGATAATATTCCCAAATAATGTGAGTAATAATTATGCCCATAGGAGCACCATACAACAGTATTATATTTTCTACTGTTTCAAGCTAATAAAAAGGACAAAGTAATACATTGAGCTTTCCAAGATTTTTTTTAACAGCATTTGTCAAAGTGAAATAGTCAACTGTTAACTTTGGAAGCCTATCCTGAAAAGTTGTAATAAAGCATTTCGGCCCTTATTCATACGAGCCGTCGCGTTGATGTGTCTCAGAATAAGATTTTATTGTTTGTCAACACGTTCTCTATAATCATGGCTACTTCTAGATATAAAGCCGGTTCCACAGGCACTCAAAGCGTCCTTGAGGCTCGCGCTGGCATTTAATTTCTCGGCGCTAATGCGTCTCCCCCATTAAAATCTCAGCTGTCCCGTATCTAAAGCCTTTGTCGTAAATAGAGCCTAATCTCTGTTTCGTGCATGGAGTACACTCTGTATCAGATTTGCGTCTGAGCTGGATACAATAACACAGGGAGCCTTAAGGGATACGTTTCGTAAACTCGAGGAAGGAGAGAAGCCAGATTGTTTATTTAAGTTGCGTTGCGAGTTTATAAAGCGAAGTAAACAGGTGTTTGTTTTAGTAACCACATTATTTATGTAGTAGCAGGGAAAGGAAATCAAATATTAATTATGTTTTGATACTTGCCACATACTATTATTTGTTACCCACAAAGCAGTTTTCAGCGGTTGCGGTCTTTAGTTGGTTGAATGACTGCTAGTGGCAAAGAAGTCTTGAGCGCTTCCGTGCTTCGCAAGGCACGTAAAGTCGTCGGCGACGACAATAATTGGGATTGTCGTAAGATAACACTCGCCATATCGGAGCTATAGGGTGGAATGAAAACTTCCGGTACTTGGGTTGGCCACTAACTCATCCACCAATCTAATCACCACTGGAGAAGCATGGTGGAGAATGTTCTAGCCCTCCTCATGAAGAGAGACTCGTGCTCAGTAGTGGGCCAATAATGGGTTACAGCTAGTACTATTTGCGGTTTTATAACATCGTAATGAATTGGAAACTAATGATGTTTAATTTAACTGACGATTAAGAATGAAATAATATAGATGTGGAAGATAACGACCCTCCAGAATGCAAGAGGAGTATTACCTAATGTTACATGCAGACGAATTAAAGTTTTTCTTTGGATTTTCTAATTACGTAGGTATAATTTGTATTTATTTTACCTCAATAGCCTACCGCACATTCTCATAATGCCATGATGAATGGTATAGATATGCGATTACGCCTATCGTTCGATGATATACCGAGTAAATAAATAAATGAATAAAGAAAGTAATCCATGAATTAATTTCCTTACCATTAACAGTTGAGGAAAAAGAACTATGAATTTTTAGAGATTTTAAAAGAGGTCTTAAAAGTTTTACTTTAGGCAAAATATACAAAAGTTTGGTATCCACGGCACACGGCGTCGCGTCGCCAGGGGCGCCTAGTTCGAGACAACTTACAAATTGAATCTTTCAAAGACACGTCAAAGGTATTCTAAAACTGAACATTTGCAAAGGAATCGGTGACCCGTTAACTTATTTTTAAAGCAAATTTGACATGACACGCGCCTTGGGACATGTTACAATTGTATATATATAAAATATAAAGAACTAAAACTATGTATTTGAAGCAGTGAAGTTGTATAAAAGGTAACTTCAATATTTTGGTCTTGTTAGCTAAGAGTCACAGGTTGGCCACAAACCCCTTCGCTAATAACATAGTTATGCACTGGAACAGCGTGGAGATCTTGCGATGTACGATTGTACGCTATAGACCTCCTCAAACACAAGGAAAAACCAACATTCTGAAACAGACGCCTAATGGGTTGAAACCAGTCGCAGTCGAGGCCAATTTCGATTTGGCGCCGTTTTCATCACGAGTTAGTGAAGTCACAATATCGGGTTAGGGAACCGTTTCATTCGGCCATTGTGTGAGCGCGGCGGGTCACATAAACACCGTTTTTAGGAACCCCAGCTGACAAAGGCGACGTGTCGATGACCCCGCCCGGAGCCTGTGTCCGCGCTGCGCCGTGGGCTACAAATATACCTTGTTTTTTCAATGGTCATTTTACAAGCATACGGAAATGGGATAGAAATTCGAGAACAGTTGTGGCGAAAGACCCTTATTTTGTCTTTTACACTTTACATTATTAATGACACAAGGTTTGTCTCTACTATTGATATTGTATTGAGTATCGTTATGTAGGTTTTTTCATAATAGCTTATGGATACAAGGCTTTCTAGTGACGCTATCAGCCGCTTTCAGATATATTACGATTCAATGAGTTTTTTTATTCATTACCTTCTTTGGCTGTAACTACACATACTGTTAACATCGTGCAAAGGAATAAGAAGATGATAATGACGACCGCGGGGTTATGTAAGCTAATGGTTACCGCCGGACCGCTGTTCGAAGGGTCCTGGGTTCGATTCCCAGCGAGGCAGAAATTTGAATCATGAGTTTGAATGTCTATTCTCGTTCTGGGTGTGTGTGTTCTTGTCCTTGTGTGTTGTTCGTGTCAATTACGACTATGTCTATACTATACGTATGGGCTATGAGGTTGTAGCGTTTATTTTTATTTTATATAACTACTAGCTGACCCGGCGAACTTCGTATCGTCTTACAAACTATTTTTTTTTTTCTTAAATAAAAGTAGCCTAAGTTACTCCTTATTACATCAGCTATCTGCCAGTGAAAGTCCTGTCAAAATCGGACCAACCATTTCAGAGATTAGCCGGAACAAACAGACAGGCAGACAGACAGACAGACAGACAAAAAATTTAATAAATGTTGTTTTGGTATATGTACCGTGTATACATCCAAATGCACTTAGTAAAAAGCAGTTATTTTAATTTTACAAACAGACCAATAAAAAGCAGCTAAATATTCAAGAGTTTCCCGGATTTCCAGGTTACATTCTATTAAAAGGTAGCCATATCGTTCAATATTAGCCGTCGGCTTGATGAAGCGGCCACTGAAAAACAAACTCAATTTTATTCACCGATACCGCCAATTGTTAGTTAAAATATTGACGCGAATTTCTGAATCCATCCAATATCGAGTTTTTTTTTATCTTTTTTATTCATATTGAAGTAACGGCTTGCCATTGACTCGGATTGGATTAACAGCATTTTGTAGTGTGGGTTACATATAGATATGGTTTATACTATCACTTTGTAGTTGTAATAAATACGTACCTACGAGTATATCCATGCCAAATTACCTACAAACTAGTATCATCATATCATCTGCCGACGGACGGACGGACATGATGAAACTATATGGGTTCAGTATTGACTGCGGAATCCTAAAAAGCAACGATCTCTTGCTGCCTTTCGAGTGAAGTAGGTAGGTACTGTAAGCAAACTTAAGGACAAGGGCACGCACCTGATAAAAAGACGGATGTAACCTCGTCTAATCGAGAGTGAAGCATAGCAATAGCCGTCCGATTCCCATGTGTGCGTAATTTTTGATTCGCGATTGAAGCAGTGATGTGTCAATGTGCGGGTGTGTGTACTTGTACGAATAGAGAGTTGGTATTACTATGGGTGCTTCACTGAATTTGTTCTTGGGATTAAGTCCGTCTTTTTTTAGGTCCGTGGACAAGGGCTAATATTCCCGAAACGAAGCAAAGGCGGTGAAGGTTTTTCATAACATTTCACTTTGTATCGTGACATTCGTGACATAATCACGAAATATGCGACACATTTCGTACTATGTAAAATGTGACAAACTCAATATTGTGTTGAATTCGTTATTCACAATTATTCATAATATCTGGCTCTCATTAAAACCTTAATTAATGCAATTATCGTCGCGTCGGCGCCCACATAAGACATAATTATGGCTGTTTGCGGCGTTCATTAAATTATTGACTAGTAATTATAATGATTATTATTGGGATTAGCCGTTACTGTATCAAAATTATGAATAGTATAGTAGTTTTTAAGAATTATGAATACGTTGACTCATTAACATAAACAGAAGTTAGCCAAATCACAATATTACAAACAAAAAAGTTGTACCGCTGAAATATAGCCAAAACTTGTTTAACAAAACTCGTTACGTGTTTCCAAATATCGGGCGATTCCGAACCGCGAGTGTTTCTCAAATTAATTTCCTCGGCCATAATTTCAACTAAGCGTGCAGTTGGTTAATTTCCCAAATTGAATATTCGCCATATTCAATATTCCCGAGGCAATTACCCGTTGGTGTTGAGGACGGGGCGCTGTGATCAATGGAGAATAATTACCACAGTCCTGGATATTAATAGAATTCATTTTAAAACTGTAATCGATTTGCGTACAACATGATTAAAAAAGCTTATTTCTTTATACGTATTGTAAGTATATACCTACATATGTTAGTGAATTTGTAACTGCAGGATATCAGGTTCAATTCTACCTTTTTGTTGAAAAGTTTGACGTTGTCACACATAAAGATCTTGATAGATGTTTGTGTTACTTACTGGTGCTACTACTTATACCGTCATATTACACTTGTATGGCTTAAGTTTTTTTTATATCCTACTTAATATTATAAATGCGAAAGTTTGGATGTTTGGATGTTTGGATATTTGGATGTTTGTGTTGCAATCACGCAAAAACGGCTGATCGGATATAGATGAAATTTGGCACACAGATTTATTTATTTATTTATTTATTTATTTATTTATTGTGAAAATAACAGTTACAATTCCTTACTAATGTCTAGATCAACAAATGTAGCTTAATTAATATAACAAACAAGATGTTATAAACTTACTTACATACGTAATGAATAATAGGAGATTATAACTGTGCATGAATCTTCACACTACCCTCCGTACTAGTAAAAACTGTATGACGGTCGGATAGTATTCCTCGCCCACTCACAGCTACCTCACATCGTATCGTATAGTATAACTAAACAATTCAGATGAAGCATTGCAATAAGTCCTACCTGTTGTCTGTACAATTAATATTTATACTACGTTGTTACTACATAAACCAGCAAGGATTGATATAAACAAAGCATTCACTATTTGTTTTAACATGCATACGTTTTAGTGACGTGGATTTATTTCCAATGGTTTTTTTTTAGATAAGTAAAATAAAATAAGTAGAAATATAAAATTAGTTTTAAGGACCCGCATAATATCCATTCACATTTGTATGTATATATGTGTGTGTTAATAAGTGGTGAGTGTGTGTGTTTGTGTTTGTGTGTGTGTATGTGTGTGTGTGTGTGTGTGTGTGTGTGCCGTTGTGTTCTTATAATGATGTGTATATGAGCATGTGTTTCTAATTGATTTTTGTTAATATAGAAGTACAAATAATAAATATTACTTAGGCTTGGTTACGTTGTAGTTGCAATTTGTTGCTTTATCTGAGTACGTATTTCACTATAACATCCATTTTCATTAATCTTAGTTCACTAATTCCTGTACTGATTGTTGATTATAACTTTATATTATTTGATTTATTAGTATAAATAACATTTACCTTAAATGTTTTAATAAATTTTCAGTATCTTCGTATGATAGTGTCTTTAAGTATAGATGTAGTTCTTTTTTTAGATTGTATTTGATAGCGCTTTTTGTACTCATAATTTTAGATACTTTATTATATAAATATGGCCCTAAATAAGGAAAGAATGATTGGGCAAATGAGGTTCTGCATGCCGGTACTTCATAAATTCGATCCTTACGACGTTTATCCGAGACTACTTGATAACTTGAATGTTGTTTGAGTAATAAGTGTTTTATAAAAAGTTGTCTTACTGGGAGTATGGGAAGGTCCGAATATAATAATGACGTAGGATACAGGAATGGTTTAGACAACATGACTTTTAAAATTGTTCTTTGGGCTCTTTCTATGACTAACATTGTGTTTTTGTGTGTCCCACCCCATCGTATTAAACCATACGATATCAGAGATTGACAAAATGCGTAATAAATTGTTATCAGGAGTTTATAATTACAAACATAACAAAGGATTTTGAAAATATGTATCATTCTTCTAAGTCTTCCAGAAAGTTCAGTTATATGTGTTTTCCAGTTAAGATGACTATCTATTGTTAGCCCTAAGTATCGAATATTTTTAGTTTCTGTTAAGTAATTACATTCACATGAAGATTGAGATTCCTGCGATCTGCAATAGCGTGCCTTTAAGGTGACTGTGTTCACTAGGGGTTGAGATGTGGTACTTATACTAAAGATAATATATTTAGTTTTGGAAACATTGAGGGTCAATAGATTATCATCCAACCATTGCGTTAAAATTCTTAAGTTATTTTCTGCCGTTTTACAAGCTTCATTCCAGGTCTTACCGTATGTAACTAGTACTGTGTCATCTGCAAAAGTTATGATTTTTGTGTTTTTTAAATTCAATAGACATAAGTTGTTTATATAAATTAGAAATAAAGTCGGGCCGAGCACACTACCTTGTGGTACTCCATATGTTATATCTGCTTCATCACTTATTATATCTCCGACTTTTAGGTATTGCTTTCTGTCAGTCATATAATTCTGTCAGTCAGATAGTTTAATATCTAGAATAATATATAGGATACTTTTTATCCCGAGATATTGATCTGTTCCCGAGGGAGAAGAAGTAAACTATATGGTAATAGGAAAACAGTTTTGACGTTTGTCTTCACAGTGACATTAGAAAACTCAAAACAGCTGATGATTAAATTTTTATAATTGGTTCATTTCTTTAATATGTTTATTTACAAACATATAAAAATTTGCGGTGAGGCACATTGTGATCATTTTTATCATGCAATGGAAGCTTTAGTAACCATCGATCTCGTATAAAATCAAGTAAAACAAACACAGCATTTTTTACGCAAAATGAAGGCTGCTTACACATTAGCGTTTGTCGAGCGTTCCTAGCGCCAAACGCTTGATCGATGAACTATAAAAATAATAATTTTACGTTGAATAAGTACTCGTAGCTTATCAAGGTTTTTCCTAGCTCTAAATATGAGATGCAAATAAAATATTATATTATATCGTATCAGGTTTAATTACTTAATAGCAAAAAAATCAACAAATTTGGTTTTTAACATTTGTAAATATCTACCTATATTTTTTTATTTACCTTATAGAAATAAATATTGATTTTGTTAACTTATTTAGCAAATCATTATTCACGTGTGTCGGATGAACGCGTACGTTTATAAAATCCTAGTGTGGTGTCGGCCTTACGTCAATTCGGTCTTATGTCAATATTTCTTAATTTTTCTATTGCTGTGCATGCATAATAATACAACCAGTGCTTTAACCGAATACTACAAACCTTAAATAAGTTTTTAATGAACAAGACCGTTAGTATATAATGGTTTTAGTTAGGAATAGATTCGTTGTTTAAGAAGCGATTTTCATGATTTTTTTATTGTATTGGGAATTTACTCAAGTTGGTCCTACTTCATAGTCGATATGGCTAAGACGCTATATAATTTTTAGCCACTAAAAGATATGCATGGGGCAAGCTCGCTATTGCCACTCTATGGAGTACATAAAACACTGAGTCTCTTCGTTTCGTTTCGTTTCAATGCCCTTAATAAAGATGTCATACATGGAAGCATCCATTAAATGTACCGGTGTTATTTGAAGAATGATATGGTTCGTTTGTGTTACATTTTTGTAAACGTAATTATCTTAATGGTTCTGCTGTTTGTTCTAATTGCGGAATAACTTTATAGTTTTCCTCCAGAATAATAGTTGTTCTTTTATTTTCTGCGCATCGCAAAATTTACACGCTTTGTTAATTTTATCCCTTTTTAGAAGCTTGTGGCTACTGAGACTTACGAGTTGTGACTCTCATCATGCTCTAGCAACAGCCCATCTCCGTCATTCTGTTTCATGAGCATGTTGCTAACGTCGTTTACCTGCCTGTTCCGGCGTAGCAGCTTTCAAGCTTGCTGAAATTATTTTTCACGACGTTTCCTTTGATTTTTATGACCCCTAAGCAGCTCGCTGGTACGCCAAATAATGAGCATGTTTCTGGTGTCGATGATGTGCCTGTTTAAGCAGCTCTTAAGGTAGCCTGCCGCTGAACTTCTTCCTCACGACATGCCCTATGATTTTTTCGAATCTTTAGCAACTTGCTAGAACGCGAAATAATAAGCATGTTGCCGACATCATTCTTTGGGATGAAAAGCAGGATACTGTAAGTTTAATTCACAAACATCCAACAATCTAAACCTAACATCTAAATTTTAGTAGGATCTGGATCTAATTCTAAATTCTCGCGGACGAAGTCGCGGGTAGAAGCTAGTCATGTATAAATTGAAGGAGGTTTAAAATTTAAGTTTAATTTAATTTATTTTTTAAATTTTATTTTCAGGCAACTAAGGCCCGCCCATAGATAAAATACACACATAAAAATATTACAAACTAATACATACAAGTTTAACGTTAATTGTAGCTTTAAAATACCCTTTAGTTTCAGCAACTGCGTTGCCAGTAACATATTTGTGCATCAGTAAGAAGAGAGTTGAAATAAAATCGTTTTATTGTTTAAACAGAAAAGCAGTTTTTAGTTTTTTAAATCAAATAAACAAGGTTTTATTTAGGGTATTGCACTTTTCATGCTATCGCTTGTTAGAAAAATTATGAGCTAAAATAAAAATAAAAAGTTTCAACTCCCCTCAGTCTACCCTACACTTTAACATTTATGTGTATAACACCACACATAATACATACCATACATAATACATACCCTACATAATAACTTTCAGCAGGCATTTATAGGCCTATGCGGAAATAGATGATTTTTCTGCTAAATTGTAAATATGGTCAACATCTATTAACTGGTGAATATCGTGAACAAACATTTGAAACTATTCGTGGTATCGGTAGTGTGTGCTCCGTTGAAAAAAGTATACTCAGGGTGAGTCGACGTTTTTATTTTGCAACTTGACTCGATTTTAAGTGTGACTATATTTGTACAGTTATGCTATAAAATGTTTTGCATGAACTACGTTCAAGGATTGAAAAGACATGTAAAGAGATACTTGACTGATCCTATTAGATTTCACATATTAATTGAAGTTGTCGATAGAGCTAGAGATTTGTATTTAAATAACTTCACGACAGAACCAGACCAACTACATGATTACAGATAGAATTGTAAGAAGATAGAAGAAAAAATAATAATTTTCGTATAGTGTACAAGATAATTTACATTAATACAATCGGCCTCATAAGTGCCTGATATACCAATTTTAGCTATTACACTAATATAATAATATGTTATCTTTATCTTTCTTCTTGAGCGTGAAAGAAACAAAACATCTTACACCCCTTCTATAACTTTGCTTGTGTTTGTGAATAATAAATATGAATAAGGGGGGATATTTATAACGTATGGTGTAAGATATTTTCTTAAATCTTTATCGTCCGATCGTCTTCTAACTTTGTTAGAGATTTGGGACTTTATTTCTCAATCAAACGTCCCCATTATAGAACTGTATAAAAATAATGACTTAGTTATAGCATAAGAGTAAATATGATAAATCTATTCACGTTATGTTGTAGTCGAATCAAAAAATGGATTGTTTTAAACTAAACACTAAAATGAGATGACACGAGGGCCCCATCACGCCATAATGGTTTAGGGTCGATGCGAATTACCAAATTTTGTGAAATCAATTAAGTAGAGTTTGATTTCGTCCAAAATGCGCGGATAGTGGGATAATATCACAAATTGAATATTACCGGATATTCAGTATTCGCGAAAATTCAATATTCGCGAGGCGGTTACAGCCAGCGGTGCTCAACTCACACGCGCTCACTGATCAGCGGGATATAATTGTCGAAGTTCGCTCGAATACGAAAGGATTTGAATTGAAAAGGTTTAATTGATTCGGCTGTAAAACTGATGCTTTACAGTTTATTGAGATTATCGACAGTATATTTAAGATTAATGTTTGGTAGCGCTGAAATGTTAAATAGCAATGTTCAATCTCTTACTTTAATTGTATAGAAAATACTCATTAACGTCTACTTTATAATTACCATGAAAAATTAAAATGAAAAGATCTTTTAGCGCTAATATTTTGTTAAATTGTATGAAATAATTCTTGATCTAAATTTCGACTTATGAGTTATTTCCAGGGATATTATTCATAGGCTTAAGGTTCAAAACTTCATCGTCTTGCTGCTTTGATTTTACTAAGTAGCAAACTATCTAACTCTCTTGGATCGTAACTATGTAGCCTTGAGTCTATAGCGTTGGGGCTGTATAAAGCCTTATGTATGTTATATCATATTAACAATGATCTTTATTTCAACTTTCGTATGCAAAGTGAAATAAATTAAAAATTACTATATTATGTTTGATTTTACACACACGATTCAACAGTCAAACTACACCATCGCTTCAACCTATCCTTACTATGTTTGTTCCGGAATAAGACAGCGAAAAAACTACTGATGAAGTTTTTTTCCTACTCACAAAGAATCAGGACTGTCATGTGATTTTGTTGTTAAAGATGTCGATGTTGATAAACAAATATAACATTATGAACTTGTAGTTCTAACAATGATAAAAACTCTTTTGAGCAATAAACACAAACATCACATGACTGAGTCAAAACGGTCCTTGAAGATATCATAGAGAACAGCGAAGTTCCCAACTATATTGGGATGTGTGAAGATAACGCTTTGTTCCGAGTCCTGGGGAACTTGGGGAGTGCGGGTTCGTTTGCGCAACCGTCGCGGAATATCGCGCCTCTAATTAGGAACACTTTGAGGAGCACAACCGGAACTAAACTTGGTGACATGCTTTTAGAGGCGCGGGAAGTTTTCGGGTTCGGGTAGTTCGCACAGAATAAGTATAGCGTGAACTGTAACTATGAACGGCAAATTGTACATTCGACAAAATTATTTGTACTAGACAATTAGGATGCCTTTTTTATTTATAATACCAAGTTACAGTTTAATATTGGAAGCATAGGATATTATTGTTAATTTACTTCGTGAAAGCTGAGGCATATTATTATCTTCTGGGATTTAAATAATATTTTGGTACTCATAGTGAAGTGAGAAAACAATGTATCTAATGGATTTTTTTTTAAATCTCAAAATTGCGACTTTAATCTTAAAATTAATTTAAATGTATTTTTAGTATTGTATTGTTATATTTAATTTTAAGCAGAATATACACTCTAATACAACTCGCAATTATTTACCGGCAAAAGTAAATACATTTTGGGGTACAAAAGTCAGGCTTGAAGCCACATAATTTTCTTTCAACCAACCCATCGATATTTGATAGTCAAATAATAAACGTTCTTATAAATAAATGTGTGAACTGGCAAACTTGGTCAAAGTCAGCGGTGAAGTTGCACCCGAACTCATCAACGATGAACAAACGATAACTCACCGGGCGATGGATAAATTTCCGTCGACGAGCAAACTCAGAGATTACCTGCGAATTTATGCGAACCGAGAAATCACGGAACATAACTTCCGAACAAGTAGTGCCTGGCGTAAACTTCGATGTAAATGTAATGTTATCGCTTCTAACGAGTACGCTCCCGTAAATTTACGGAGCAACAACAAAACGCGCTAGACAGACAGACCGGATGATGATATACAGCGGCTAGATAGGCCTTTATTAAATTCCACAGTTAAAATTTTCAATAATTTTTACTGCTATTAAGAAATTATGCACGAGTTTAATCGTAACATGCGACGACTATTAATATTTGTAGGAGTGGTAAACATGAAAAAATTAAGCCGTTACCTGAAATCAAAGGAAATATATCAAAAAATAACTAGAGATACGTTTCGACGGTCCCTACGTATAAAGCGACATGTCAAAAATCGAGGTTTACAGGTGAGCGTTTTTAATGTTTAAACCGCGCTAGAAATAATTCTGTAAAGTGATACATATATTTTTTCTATAATGTTTTACTAGGAGAGTAAAAGCGCTCATAGCCCGGCGGCTTGCGTCGATCTTAAGCGATCGACAAAATTAAGCAACAGCGGGCGCGGTCGGTAGTTGGATTGGTGACCGCTAGTGGCAAAAATTTCTTGAGCGCTTCCGTGCTTCGGAGGGCACGTAAAGCCGTCGGTCCCGGTTGTTATCGTAAGATAACAGTCGTTAAGCCATGTCGGAGGCCCTCGGGCGGCATGAAAACTTCCGGCACTTTGGTTGGTTTCTAACCCTTTCACCAATCCGCACTGGAGCAACGTCGTGGTGTATGCTCTAGGCTTCTTCAAGAGAAGAGACCCATCGATTTATTTTCACTATTTTGAGATTTTTGAAATGAAGAAAATTAATATCTATTGTAGTGTTTAGAGGGTCAATAATACACACATTTTACTCTGTAATAGGTGAGGTAGGTATACGCAAGCGCACGTCTGCACACTGCCTCTAGCTCGCAGCCTTGCTGTAGGACTGACTGGCCGTCAGTCAGTGACTGAACGCTGTGCGTATACACTACACCTATACTTGTCTTATTAAAAATAAAATCTTTTGACTTGTTCAATTATCTATTTAGAGACAAATTTTAAATATTACAATACCATTAGGGTGGATGATAATTACAATGGAGATTCAGTACGAGCTTCATAACCGAAAAAGCTATAAAAAGATTTACAAAAACAAAAAAACTTTTAGGGGAGTTCGAGCAGCGGCCATAATCTCCTCCCTACCCTCAAAATCTTCAATCCAATTACCACTAATTCATCCTGTACTCAGTTCTATATACAAACAAGCTTATCTATCGTCCTGTAATCTCTTATTTACCGCGGGACACTGTTCAATAGCGGGGCGACTCGAGGCGAATCCACTTCGTTCAATGGGATCTGCTTTGACCCTCTAATGAAGATGTTCTTTAAGATCGTAAGCCTATTTGTGGCGGCGATAGCAATCCCAATTCTATTAGAACCTCTGAGCAATGAATCAATGAGTTTTAATGGAATTTATCTCCGCAGCACACGCGTTAGCACTATTTGAAGGAGAATTCGATTCCTAGTGCATATTGTTGCGTTTCTGTTTTTTGTTGATAAGTTGAAATTAAAATTGTTTTATTTGTTTCTTTACTTGCCTAATTAGCTTTATCTTCCTTGTTGATAGACCCATGGAATACTTTTCTTGTGTTTCGGCTGCAAAACAAAACCAGGAGACAGCGGATCCTCAACTTGTTTAGTACAGCAACGCGTAGCATCGATGTTACTGCCATTCATGGACGTGATGGTGGTAACCATTTACCATCAAGGTATCCCATCTACTCGTTTCTCAGCTGTTTACATAAAGCAAAATTTAATGACCAGTATAAGATAAATATTGGTATGCGAAATTAACTTGCAAAACCGATAAAGAAGACATTTTAAAGACATTGTTACCTTAAATCTGTGTGGGCATTGGTGACCTGTAACTCAAACTTCGGATACCTACTTCAGGCACCAAGCTCTAACAAAGTGGAGCTTTGGGTATTTTTTCTTTTTTTTATATAACAGAAAAAATGATTGCTTGTCCTCAAATGTTGTCATTTCAGGGATTTGTAGTAATTATCTTGATGTGTTTGTTTGTGTGAGAAAATGTTTATTTTCATTTTATTTATTTATTATTGTTACAAGCAAAAATTCATAGGAAACAATGGAAAATGAACAAGGAGCAACAGGAAAAATTCAAAGTTATCGATTCCCTAGAGCCTGCAAATTCAATGGCAATTATTACGTTCCGGCAAACAACTTGTTAAGTATTATATTTCACACTCAGCAGTGTGATTCAGTAATATGAAACTAGATGGCGCTGTACCAGTTCCTGAATCACGCTGTTGAGAACTTTTGGCCGTAACACAAGGTAAAATGTTTTCTTTGAAGAAACTATCTTGTGCTCTGTGAACAGTTGTATCTATTTGGAATAATACTTTGGGGACTGAACACAACTAGTACTTTGGTTTCTGTATCGTTTCCATTCGCTGTACATCGCGTGTGGTTTTGGGCGGAGAACAACACATACATTAGGGCGCCGGCACGCCTACGTCTTGCCGTTATTCCTGTTATTCTTATTCTCTGCAACATCACTTGCGGCTTTGTTGTGTTCAAGTATCTTTCCTTATTGATTGTCTTGCAATGGTTTTAGAAAACACGTATTTTTACCGCATTTGGATAGATGAACGAAGTCCGTAAAAGTCTGTGTTCTTGCTTGCATGGCCAGGTAAAATATTACTGTAAGTGAATGAATATGTTTTAAAATTTTCCAATAAATAATTAGATAAGAGTTGAGGTGGAGGACTGGAAGATGCAATGCAGACAAAACACAAAGAACACACACACCCAGACCGAGGACAGACATTCAATCTCATCATTCCAATTTCCACCTCGCTAGAAATCGAACCTAGGAACTTTTGCTGGAGTACGAAGATCCGGCATGGTAATCATTATGCCACATAGGTTGATCGATATACGTGTAATAAACATCGAAACATGATAAAAAGTGAAACTAATTTATCAATCCATATTTTTAAACATTTTGTACTAGTATATAAAATAAGCAGCAAAGGTACGAAAATGGAACCATATCAATTATATATTAATAATAATTATATTTATAAAGACTAACCATGTTCAGGAAATTTATATGAGGCATTTCTACCGGTAGCCACAGACACTCGCCCGAAACAGGAGAAAGCTTTCACTAGATCAGTCGTCTGCGGTCAAACTAATGCATAACTTAAGAAATCCTCAATCCATCGCTTCACCAAATGTTACTGCCAATACTAGGAGCCTTTCACTAACAGTTCTGTGATTTAAAACGTCCCAAACTGTACGGCCAAACCTAGCCGAAACTAATACGTTTAGTTTTCAAGGTCATATACCAAACGATTATCATTTGTTGGGGTGTGTTTTTATATAATTTGCTGGAAATAGTCTACTCCATAAATACGTTCAGTTTGTGGTATTTATTGTTATTATGTACTGACCCAACGGCGGTGTATTTGCTCTGCAATTTTTCAACGAAAACTTGAACATGGTCGATTCTGAATGTGTTCGTGATCTAGCAGTTTAAACGTCTTTCGAATTAGGTAAGAGTCTGAATTCGAATCCTGATTATTTCTAAAAGAAAAGCAAAGCAAAGCAACAACACATAATTGTCCATTCCTCGTTCCTCGGGGTCTCCTCTCACAATGTGAGGAGTACTAGCCATTGTCTACCACGCTGGCCAAGTGCGGATTGAAGAACTCTCCGGTGTGCAGGTTTCCTCACGATGTTTTCCTTCACCGAAGTAAGTGATAATTATATAATACGCACAAAATATTTGAAAATTAGGGGTGCGTGTCAGGGTTTGAACTCGGACCCCTGCGTTCGGTAGGCCAACGTTCTAACCACTAGGCTGTCACTGCTATTATTTCTAAGCCCAGCTCTAATTTTCAGAAATGATCTGCGCATTAAGTAAGATAATTATCACTTGCTTGCGCGAAGGGAAACATCTCGTAAGGAAACCTGCGTGGATTCTCCATAATGTTCTCAAAGGTATGTGAAGTCTGCCAATCCGCACTTGGCCAGCGTGGTAGACCATGGCCTGTACTCCTCACATTCTGAAAGGAGACCCAAGCCCAACAGTAGGACAGTTACGGGTTGTGATGATGATGTATACAGAAAGACGCTAGTCAGGGAAGCGAAACCTTTAAGACGCACAGGTACCATTAAAAATAAACTTCGTGAATAAGAGCTTAAAGTAATGTCTAGTAGCTCATTGAATCGTAACAAAAGTTTAATGTAGAAAATAAGTGAAAATGTTAGAACGACAAGCGACAGTAGTCGACCGTCAAATAATGATGGCAGCACTATTGCGGCTGCGGCAAGTGTTGTCGCTGTCTGTTCCGCGCCACTGCTCCTACTCTGAGCGCTTGCTGGTGACTGCAGTAGGGTCCTTAAATAGATTGTGGTAGATACTAACTTTTAATCATCCCGACTATCTAAAAAACGACTAACTTAATAACAGGGTTCACTGAAATTTTCGAGGTTAAATCTTAAATTGTAGGTACTGTATTTTTGAAGTGAAAACTTCTTTAGCATCGTTGTCATTTGAAAATCGAAACGAAAAAGGGACAGTAAAAAGGGACAGACACATAAATTCATAAGATTTAACGTGGGAGAAAATGAGATAGGAAGCATTATAAAGTGTTTCTTATGTTCGTGTTACTTTAAAAAGTGCTAGCTTGTATTAATAGATGGTGCGAGGAACAAGGTAGAAGATTCATTTTATTGCTGGATAGATGGCGCTAGCTGCTCATTTTGCTCTACATATTCTACTTTATATTAAGAGATGGCGTTAGTTACCACTGTTTTTTTTTATTTTTTTTTATTTTATTTTTTTACTTAGAATAAGCTAATGCTTGACCACAATCCCACCTGATGGTAAGTGGAGATGTGGTCCAGGATGGTGAGCGCACTAACTTAATAAAAGCCTATTCACTCTTTTCTTGAAGACATCCACGTCATAGGTGGGCGGGAACACAGACGCAGGCAAGCTGTTCCAATCCTTCGCAGTGCGCATAATGAATGACGACGCAAACCTCGTCGTCCTTACCGGCGGAATGTTCACGACGAAAGGATGGATACCCACCGTGCGTCGTGTCGTACGATGGAGGAACGGGGAAGGGGGCATTAACTCGAATAATTCCTGCGCACACTCTCCAAAATGTGCCCTATAGAAAACCGAGAGGCTGGCTACTCTGCGCCTGTGCTCGAGACTTTGCAGATTGGCCTCAACCAGATCTGGGTCATCAATGAGCCTCTTCGCACGCCTCTCCATCGAATCCAAGGCAGAAAGGTGACATTTGGCTGCACCTGCCCAAATGTGTGAGCAGTACTCCACACACGGCCGAACCTGAGCTTTGTACAAGGTTAAGAGTTGCCTCGGTGTGAAGTACCGCCGCACCTTCGCAAGGACGCCAAGTTTCCTTGCACCAGTTTTAACTTTGGATTCGATAAACTGCCCAAAGTTGAGCTTGGAGGATATCTCAACTCCTAACAACTGAAGACAGTTGGTATATTCCAAGGACACATTCTGAAAAGTAGGAGCCAAGGTGAACGGGCTCTTTTTGGCGGTGAATAAACATTTAGTACAAAATAGTTTTGAAAGATAATTAAAACTGATACACGTTATGAAATTAATACCTTTATTTTTTAAAGTTTCACTTCTACCACTTGTGAATTGCACACATTTTAATTTTTATTTCAGTTCGCTGATGCTATTGATTAGTACATTCATAGCAATAGTGAATTTTGAAAGTTGTCTACTTAACGTTATCTCCTCCTCATAAAATTGTATGTCGTTCATGTATTTGTACAAATAATATTCTAGCATAATTATACACATTACAAACCAATAAAATTTCAATATTAGATATTATGTAACCAGCGCCTATAGTAATTCCACTAATACGATATATTGAAATGTTACCAATATCTTCAGTTTATGATTTAAAATTATTACAATACATCCATTGCTACGTTTATGATGAAATTCAGCAGACTTTAGTAGGAAACACGCAATGCATATTGATCTTTATATGTAACTTTGGTACGTTGAATCAAACTGGAATGGCGCAGTAGAAGTCGATACCTTTTATTGCTCTAACGGCTCAGTGAATAAACAACATAGAGTTGAAGTTTCGAAGTGCTTTGAATACTCTGTAGTCTGTACTGCCTCTTGGTGTAGTCCTTTTGTCGAGTTCGTTACAAGTTGGAGACCTCTTCGACTCGGAAAAACAACCACCTTAGAAGTTTATACCCGCATGTCCTGATAAAACGCTTCTGTTTCGGCTGCGAGTTTCGGTAGTTCGATGTGTTATATAGTTATTTTGTAATGAGAATATTACAGTAACATTTTTCAAAATATATTATGATTGTAATGTATTTTATAAAGGAACCGAAGCACCGAAGCTCTAAATAATGTTTGGCACTTGGGATGACCCCAGTAATGTCACGTATCTTTCGACTATTCTGATTATGCATTCACTGATAATGTATCGGTGATATCACTTAGGTGAAATTATTCCGAGATCAAAATGAAGATAACAACAATTCAACTTACGTTCATCAACACACTTATGTCAATCACAATCCCAGGTGAAGTTCACTGTCACCCACGATTGGCAAACTGAAAGCCATTGATGCTATGAGCGCTTTAATTCATTACCTTAAAGCGGTTCAAAAATAGTTAAGCAAGTTCCATCCAATTTATCTCCTTTAAAGTGAGATCACGTTGATGGTGTTAACTGGATCTAATGGTCACTTGGCTTGTAATTTCACAGATTTTACACAGATTATTAATTTATAAAGCACATTTGTCTAACCCCTTTTAACTTCCACATGAGGGACACTAATAAAACTACCCATTTGAACTTCACCGAAATCTCTAATTAATTAAGTTATTATAGCTTATACATTTTTAATATAACTTTAATCTTAGTTGTTATGGAGATTCTATCCATCCTTCGGCCAGTTCAGACGTAACAGTTTAGTTGTAATTCGGACCATTCCATTCCATTGTAGTGAATCGTTCACTTTTCTATAATAATATTATAAAGAGGAAAGATTTGATTGTTTGTTCGCATTGAATAGGCTCCGAAACTACTGAACCGATTTGAAAAATTCTTTCACTGTTGGGAAGCTACACTATTCCCGAGTGACATAGGCTATATTATATTTAAAAAAAAATAGGGATCCTTAATAAAACTCCAATAGTGTAAACCACCAAGGTGTAAAAAACCAAGCAAAGCGAGGGCGGTTACTCGTATTAAATAAAATAAATATTGACTCCGGTCCAGTACCGATGTTCACGAGATGAATATACTCTACTCCATCATGTTTACCTCAAGGCAGTAATAAAGTCGACCAAGGATCCTTCAGCTGTACTTCATAAATTTCAAGGACTATTAAAACAAGCTAATTAAGACAAGAATTACCGGGCAAGTCGGCTAACAAAGCGCACTTCAAAAATTATTTTTATCAGACAGACTATTACTTGATTTTTCTCTGATAATTTTTATTAAAAATATCTATTAATTCAAAATATCTACAATACTACGTAACTCATCTATATTCCCGTGACAACCCGTGACAACCCGTGACAGCGCTGACGGGACTCGACATAATAACAATATATAATTGCATTACTTCTGTTTGTTCTGGACTTGTGGCTATCGAGGGGACTAGCGATATGAATAAATGCATATTGAGAGATTCAATTTATACAATGCGATGTGCAGCCCATGTGTTAATACAGAACGTACATTTAATTAACTTGTCACATATATTTTTTTACACTTCATAGCTGTTATGTTTATCAAATAAAATAACACGTAAAATCTAATTTTACCAACACTTTCATGAACATTTCTTTTACTATTAAAGCGTGTAAAATTACCCTTAAAATATTAGCTTAAAATAAATAAGCTGATGTCGTAGCAAAGATGTTTAAAAATGAGTAAACATTCATATTTTAACGAGTTGACTAAGTAAATTCCAGACTCCCGTGAGTAATGATAGTTTGCGAACTAACAATCATTTTTCTCCCGACATCGCGTTCAGCTGCGGATGGTTAAGTGGAGTTTAACATTTTAATATCGTGTTTAAATATACTTACTGGAAATATAAAAGAATTTAATTTTTATACTCCTACGCAGATTGATTTGCCATGGTGATGATGATGATGTATCACATCGTCAGAATAGGATGTAGGATCAAGATCATAATTATTATTATGTAGATGACGTTGTTACTGATCAGCCATCCAACGTCATCTAGATTCCGTGTTACTAATTACAAACATAACACACAACGAAACGGAAAAGGTTTGATTTTACTCCCCGTAAAATCTCATACCGCGAGCTTTAATATGAAATCGATAGATAAGGAGTCAAAATCCAAAAACTTCCGATATAATATACGATATTACAAACAAACAGAAAAAAAAAACAAATAATTTTTTTTTAAGAAAAAACTACTAAAAACTTTTAAAGCAATAAGGTAGAAATATACATTTCAATACCATTAGTTTTCTTTTTAATATCTTCCCCATCGGTAAGTGTTGGAGCCGACCACCGATTGTCACCGTCACTTCAGCCGGAGCCCTGCATCCCCTGAGGGTGCTTCGTCATTAGCCGCGTCAGTCACGCTCGGGCGCACCGCACCCCACGCGCCCCATGCCCTGGGCCCATTGTTTCCAGTCTCGCGGATTGGAATGCACGGACAAATAAAATACACCACAGATAGTACAAATTGACTTATACAGTAAAAGAGAGTTGTTCTGTCACTCTCGAAAATATTAAAAATAACAATGCAAAACTCATGTGTTTCATTTTGCCAGTCATTATAATTATGTAAAGTTCTTGACGTTCGTGAGTCTCGATATCTGAGCCGAGAACAGCTGACTCATGAGTCATCTTCATCCCCAGTTTTTCCGGAGGTGTCGGTAATTACCTGAAGGATCACCCTCCGTTGTGTCATCAACTGTCTCCATTTGAAAGTCATTGTTGATAGCTTACATTCCTCACTTGAAGTGTTTTTATAAAAATTTTACTTATTCGCTTTGTGAACTTTCTGTTAAAGGCGTTGAAAATATAAAGTTAGGTGCATAAAACTAAGCTCGCTAGAAAAATAAAAAAGATTAAGGACAGAATATTGCTTGTAATAAAGCAATTAAAAATTTATTATAATAATTAACTTAGATTACGCGGTTTGTTAGAATATTGCTTACGAAAACGTTACCCGGAATTTCATCACTCTATTTTTTGATCTTATATCACTTATTTTAGGAATATTGAAGATAAAGAAAAATATCAGGACATTTCTCGTGTAATGTCGAAAATCGTTTCCCTAATCTAACGTAATCAGTTTTTTCGTCGTTCGTCCCAATATAATGTCGGCGATGCCTTCCAAGACGGCAGCCATTAACCGTATCTTGAACGGATTACCTTTGACTTTAATATCCCATTCTATTTCATTGTCCTCAGATAATCTTATACTGCGCTAACGAGAAAGAATTATTCAATTCTTCCTGTCCTATAATGCAGAGAGAATATTTTACCTTCCTTTTGTATGATTTGTGCTCGTTCCGTCTTTCGGTTTTGCAAGGACCAAATTGAATTCGAATCTGAATTATTGCCGTACTAACGATCCGCCTGCGACTTTTGCCGCATATATGAGGGAAAAAAATAACTCTACACCGTCTGTCTCTTTAAACCCACTGAGTATGATTGGTTGAGAAAATAAGGGAATCGAGGCTTATCCAACCCCAATTTAAAGAGATTTTTCCTTATCCGCGAGTACTGTGGAATAAGAAATGCTTTTGTATTAAACTATAAAGGCCATATTAATAAACATAGACTAAAGCAAGAGTAACTTTAAAACTTGTCGTTCTTGTTGTTCTAACTAAACGTCATTCACATTGATATTTTCTTTGACCTTTTCTTCTTCATCCCAGTTAACTGAGCGAGCACGTTTTTGGTTCATGTAAATCAATTTTAAATTTAACAAGTAACCATAGCATGAAACAAACTGCGAGGAGCGAAATTAGGCGCTTGAAATTGAAAGCTGATCACGTCGTTTGAAGTTGTCAATCCCAAAATATTGTTGTCACTGTCATTTTAATGCATGAAGTCATTCACTGACTCACTCTTTTTACTTTTAAATTACAAAGGTTGCCATATTTTACTCGTTGAAACTGGACTAAGAAATGTATTGTTAGTTCGAGGTTACTCTATATTTATTAATAACATTGCAATTACGAAGTTATTACTTAGTTAATCCAGAATTAACTAGTCCAAGTGTAGCTTCAGATGATGCTTGGATTAAGCGATTTTTATTAATAAGGGTGTAAAAGTTTCGTTTTTACAACTTTTGTATGGAAAAGAGTTGTATTTATAAGTCTTTAGCATAGGTTTTAGTAAACACAGGAATAAACATGGATTTACGTAAGATTAGTTATCATCATTAATCCAAAAAAAAATTGATGAAACAACTAAATCACACAAAGTTCTTTCTGTTGATAGTGCGTTCAAATTTTTACAGCAAACTCAAAGAACTCACGAAATAAAATCAACTGGTACCAAACTAGCGGCAATTAAAATATGACAGGAATGTTAATTTGAAAGTTAATGAATATGAAAGTGAAGTGGAGAATAGCCGAGCCGTAAACACAAAGAGGCCTGACAAGTCATCAAATTGTTTCAGTTTGTCTGATTGGACGCCCAATATCGTATTCCGATTCGCGAAATTTTTCGCGGGGCATTCCTTGTACACTTTGTTACTTTGATACTATTGTTTATATTCATTAAAAGTCAGGTTTTAAAATTAGCAATGTCACTCGGAAGATTACAAACACAGATACTGATACAGATACAGATACGATCCTTCATTAAAATAAGTTACACATATTGTTGCAAAACGCCACATGAAGAATAATAAGCTGAGATCTGTGAATAAGGTTGATGTGTTCCAATATCACAAGTATAAAAACAAACTTAAAATTAAGGAACAGAGGAACTATTGGGGGCCTATCACTAATACAGCAATTTCTTCCGGGAAAAAAATACTTGGAAATAAAAGTATCATTTTATTTTCAGGAGACAAACATAAAATTAGTTTTGTAGTTGAAAATCATTTTTCTATTTAAATCACGTCATTTATCACCTAAGATTTATTGTTCGCTAAAGAAACTGAGCTGAAGCCAAGTTTCCAGGTATCAAAATATCATTTTAGTCATAAATAATGGATTTTTTTTATAAAATTAATGGGTAAAACTATAAATAAAATAATGTTCAAAATTCTCGTTATCATTTGTCAACAGTTGTTAATCAGCATTATTTGCGAAGAATAGTATTTGAGAAGGTCAACCTCTCCATCATTTCCGCGAGTGTAGCCGCCGACGCTGAGAAAGCGCAATTAATCTAAGTCAAATTATTCTTTATTAATAAATTGTGAGCCGTCGCCGGAAGAGTTTCAATTTAAATTAAAATCTATTCCAGTATTGTTGCGAAACGCCACACGAATAATTATAAGCTGAGATCTGTGAATAGGGTTGATGTATTAAAATATCAGACAATCATTTATAGCAACATCATGGTGACTAATAATTATAATTATGCTCTGAGTGATTGTTAAATTGATGAATTGATTATAATAATTGAACTAAGTTAATAACTTTTCAGACCAAACAAAGTATAAAGAAAATACTTTTACACTTTAGCTATTTTTATTGGCCTACACAAAAAACCTGACAAGCGCGTGTCAGGCCACGCGCAATGTAGAATTCCGAAGCAGTAAGTCTATCGACTATTACTCATTAACTACTTATGCTAACATTGCCGTGATAGTTTTTTCTGTAAATTCATCATATTTTAACCTATTTTTGAGAATTTTTCACTTGTCTAACCAACCGTGTCACTTGACTCTAACCACAAATATCAATTAAAAGCCAAATATTTTGCAAACGGACCCCTAATTCCAAAAATGGTCTTAGACGACATAATATTTGTAGAAGACCTTTTTAACCATATCCCACACTATAGGGTACGTGACGAATAAAAAATTAATCCTCACGTTACTCGCAGGGGAAGTAACCTGAAAAAAATATTTTTCAGTATTTTATTCTACGATTCTGGAGTTTTAATAAATATTTATATTCATGCCAAATTACAACTTTTAGCATTACGCTTCCCGCCCACGTCAGTCTTTTTGTAGGACCGATAATCGGGCCGATTTTTTCTTCCATATTATTTCTGACTGACTTTTTGACCACTATTGCTATCAGTACGTTCTATTTTTCTCCTACAAAAAAAAAGCGGTCACCGATTATCGGACGTGGGCGGGAAGCGTTAAGGGTCTCGGCGCTTTGCTTCGGACAGACGGACAGACAGACGGACAGACGGACTGATGGATGCACGGATGGACAGACGGACATGACGGACGAAACTATAAGGGTTTCGATTTTAATTTGGAAGTAAAGAAAATATTTGATATTTATATATAATATATCATAATTATTTTCTTTTGAAGTTATTTGCCGATAAGGTTGGATAAATAAATTATTAAAGGAAATAAAATGATAATGTAAACCAATAAGAGGCCAACCCTAACGATGAGCGGATAGCTCTAGCCTGCGCCAGGCACTACAGTTGACTTTTGAAGAGGAATAAATTCTCGGATGTATGAAATGGACATTGATAATATGGACATAGTTATGAAAATTGTTATATTTTCCTAAGTCAGGTTGCTATCAAAGAATCAATTTACTTTTAGGAAACCGTAGTACAAGCAACTAAAATAAGCATATCAACTTACCAAATAATATCAAACACATCAAGTTGTTTATTTTTTATTAGTACACTTTTGACTTCGCAGTTGACCACTGTTTGGTCAGACTTTTGTTTTGCTTGACTAGAACGTACCGTCTTTCTACTGTACCGTATAAAATGCTGCCATGTTTGCAAATAATATAATATGCGTATTGTTAGAAATTAGAAAGGAGACATTGCAGCTTGATTCTCAGATAAGTTCTCAGATAAAAAGTTCATGTATTTTTACATTACGAAAATTCAACACAAAATTGACATGGTTCAGCATTTTCCATTCCTCGCTAATTGTGCCCTCGCATAACGTCATCATTGGTACGAAAAAAACATTTGCAGTGATATTTATTTGTACATTTTCACGGATACTATTCCAAGCATCCCCAGTGTCTACGTGAAAATAATTTGTATTCGTTTCAATGATAATTGAGGCTGCGTGCAGACAAGAGTCCTCGATAGCATTGCATCAAAATATTATTACATTCAAACGAGGGACTTACAATATTTGTTTACAATATTTATGATCTAACTGCAAATCTGAGGGCAATGTGCTTTTAATATATTTCTTTATTTTTTAATGAAACGTAACATCAAACAATCACTTTTGCTTCATTTTTATTCTCCAGAATCAGAAACCTTACCTCGTTAACCAGTTTTAGCCGAGTATTCAGAACTTCTTTAAGTCAATGATACACGACAGAGTTAGAGTTGGCTTTGAGTAAGATCTTCCACAAACAAACCCGTGCGGCTCGGATAAACCCGATTAGATTATTTGCACTTTCATATTTGACTTTGCAGAGCTTACTCTGCTAAGCCGTACGTTCGACTCGAGGAAGATATAAGAACATAGTTTGTACACCAAGTTTACTCCCCTGGACAAACAATAACATCTGCTTGCCTATTGTACATTACATTTACCTTTTTACTTTTAGTCTGATATCAATGTTCCTTGAGTGGGCCTAAAGTACTACCCTGTGACAACCCAAATATTTACATAGAGATGCAATTTTCTGTAGTTACATCTTGCCATTCAATTCATACAGCATTCTGGGGTAATTTGCCAAACGGCACCCCCGCATGCATATTTATGGAGACTAAAGGAGGAGGCGAGAAATGCGTAGACAAATGACAGTGGAAGGGTGCGGAACCAACTTAAACGAGTGTTTCATATGAGGGCGCAACGGTATAATTACGACTGTGCATGGTTCTTTGTTGTCGTAATTCGGGAATAATAATATCATTCTTACGCTGTTCCGTATGAATAAGAGCTTAGCGGTAATTTTAACGTCTGTCCCTCGCGCATAAAGGGGAATAAAAAGTACATTCAACCGCTTGATTGCAATGTGAATTTGCAATTTACAACAACTTTTTCGGATCCTCCTTTTGTGTCGGTCCTCTTAATTTCCGCCTTTGTAAAATTAGACTAAAAACCAGACATCACTTTTATTGAGAAATAAAACTACGAATGACACATAATCCTTTTAAACAGTGCAGTTCCGTCTCGCAAGCACAGCTAAAGGCTAAACCGAGGAATAATCAAATTTCAGGCCATTAGTGCCAGCAAGGCTAGATAAATTGAAAAGTGAAGTGGAAGCTTTGAGGAAAACACAGAGCATCCTCCAACAAGTCACGGTGCGACACTAATTACTAAGTCGAGGTGAATTGAAAATTTCCTACTTAATGCAACTTGGAAGTTCGCAACGCTTAATTCTCGCGAAAATTTTAAAGCCCTTTGTGAACGGAGTTTTTACCGAGCGACCTGGCGCAGCTGTACTCAACCTTTTTATTACTTCGCACCTGATTCATACGTCTGTCACCTGAATTTATTCATATTGAATACAGGACTAGAACATTTTTTAATTGCTTACTTATTTTTCTTTTACAAATGCGAATGTTGAATGTACGAAATAAAATAAATACATTTTGAAAAAAATATTTACTCAGTCTTCAATATCAAACGAGCAGATGGCCCAACTTTTATTTGTCATGTGAGTAACCGTTCACATGTGAGTAACCGTTTTCATTAGTCGATGAAGCCCGTAGGTGAGCTTCTGGTGATTTCTGTTCTGCATGGCATACGAGTATGCATATGCATGGTTAAATACCGACCAATGATTTAGTGATCGTAGCATGCTCTGTGAGAGCCCATGCATGCCGGGTAACGACTGAGTTAATGACTCACTGCGTCACACGAGGGACCAGGGATACTATATTTATTATTGTTTACTGGAGACTGGAACACCAAGAGGGTTTACAAACAGACGAACAACAATGTGATCCTATCAGGGTTTTATTTTTTATTTTTTGAGGTACTAAACCACAAAAAGTGATCAAAGATGAATAAAGGTAAAATATAACAGCGTTAACAGATACAAATTGCAGTTAAGCACTAATTTAAAATGAGGAAAAATTATAAAATCAAAATAATTATTTCAACGGTGGGAGAGTTATTTGAACGACACAGTCCTCGAAGCAAAGTAATGATTTCGAAGACTCCATTACATTAGAGCGACAATACTGCGTCGGCGTCGGTGCATCCGACTGAAACAAAACGCAGCACGACTTGAATGTCATTCAAACCCGAGTAATAATTTTTTAAAATTATGAAAAACTCATGCAGCGCTTACTTTAATGAATTACTGTTTCATATCAAACTAAAGAAATGGGACACGGTTAACATTTGTTTGAGGGGATTAAATTTTTTAACTTAATTGCGTTTCTCTAGGTCGTAATTTAGTAAACGATTTTTTCAGAATGCATTTATTACAGTGTGATATAAACACTCTAAATGTAAGTAATGCATTTTAAAAACAATGCAATAGATAGGTACGTTATGTTACACTTATATGAATTGACTGCTACCACCATTATCGTTTATTGGTTTCATTAACATTTTCCAAACGTTAAAACACTAAAATAATTAATAAATAATATTTTGTTTTATTTTCAAACATTGAATGAATTAAACTCACTTTTTATAATATGAAAACATTTACACGATTTATATTCCCGAGTAAAGGAAAATCGGCTGACAATAAGTTGAGTAAGTAAGTTTGAGAACAATACGCCTCCGATGCTTAACACATTTAATTATCGATGATGTTATGAAAGTACAAACAAGATACGTTCAGAGGTAACTTACTTTTCAGTCATTTGTTGACACGAGCTCCGGTTTTGACTTCGTTGACAAGTGAAAGTCCTGAACAAGAAACAAGTGGAACTTGGAACTTTGTGTTCGGTACAATGACTATAGACAATTCCGAACGTAATTAGAACGTGCCCTTTAACATTTATTATGTGTAGAATCTCAAAAAGCGACTGTTGTTTGATATACCCAGTTAAGTGATTGTTGTATACAGAAACTGTTGTTTATAATTCTTGGTGAATGTCTATTACTAGGGCGCGGAATACTCGTGAATCGATTATTAATTAATGGTTTTGAACCCTAAAATGGTGGTGGTGTTGAATCAAATCGAATGTGGAGTGTATTTTATCTGGGGGCACGGCAGTGCCCCCGCCAAGTCGAGCAAAAAAGCGGCACGGCCGTACCATCCTTTTCTCGAAGCAATTCAGGCCATTTTCGACCCCCTATAACTTCGTTGTGGATAAAGCTAGAAGCCTGAATTTTTAGTAACCAAGCAGGCATTGTATAAACACGTTATATTTCAAATTTACTTCAATTTGAACCAGTAGTTTAAGAATTATAACTAGTCAAAGTTTCTTAATTTCGTCACTCACTGACTGACTGACCGATCATCAAAACTCTAAGGCACTTCTAGCAGACATAGAAGCTTCAAATTTGGAACACAATTAGTGTTTAGTGTATAGATCAAGGAAAAACTAAAACATTTTGCAATTTCGGTCTAGTTTTCTAGATACATCAACTGCATAAATAACTTTGTAATCCCATATAAATATATAGTATTACAAAGTTACAATTGCAGTTAATGAATTACTGTACCTGTATAACAAAGTAACATTTGCAGTGAATGAATCAGTGTACCTGTATATAATATAATGATATAATAGGTGTAGATAGGTACCTAGATATAATTATGTTCAAAGGTAACTTGTAAAAGGAAAAAAAGTAGAACTATCTACAAAAAGAAATGAAATGCCATCAAAAACAAAACTTGTAAAAAAAACCAAGTCTCGCAACTCAGTTCTTCTACCGTAAAAAGTTGTGAGATCCATGTAATACCAAGTCGGTTAATTTATTCAGTTCTTACTTAAGGGTCCTTCTGTCTTAAGTTATCACGTAATTAGCTAACCTAACAAGTAACAACATCTTAAAGTGACCATATTATCAATATAAAAAATCTTTTATGTTTTAAATAAATAGATTGACTTGGCAATCGCACTAAACAATCAAATTTAATATAATATGTAGGTATTACTTGTGAGATATATTGTCTTTTCATGCGATGGCCAAGTCGATCTGTTTATTTAAAACATAAAAGATTTTTTATATTGATAATATGGTCACTTTAAGATGTTGTTACTTGTTAGGTTAGCTAATTACGTGATAACTTAAGACAGAAGGACCCTTAAGTAAGAACTGAATAAATTAACCGACTTGGTATTACATGGATCTCACAACTTTTTACGGTAGAAGAACTGAGTTGCGAGACTTGGTTTTTTTTACAAGTTTTGTTTTTGATGGCATTGAATTTAGCCGTATTGGGGCGGCTTAGAATACTAACCCCAATCCCACGCCGGATGGGTGTCGTAAAAGGCGACTAAATCCGGCCCGCTGGTGGTAGGGCCCCTTGAGAGATTATATTGGTAATATTGATTTTAATTCTTAATTAATACCATTATTAATATTATTATTTCTCTATGAGGTTCGCCTGGATAGCTACCACCCTCGAGCATGAGTCAGCCGCCAAACGACTCGTCGTGTTCCGGCTGGGGGCTTGAGAGCCAGTTCTTTCTTTTTCTTTCTTCACTCTTTCTTGGCCGGCAACGCATCAGTGATGCCTTTGGTGTTGCTGATGTCTATGGGCGACGATAGCCACTTACCATCAGGTGGATCGTCAGCTCGTTTGCCGGCTATTTCCATAAAAAAAAAATTAAATGATTATAAGAATTTAAGTCTCCCTTTCTGGGTAATACTCAACAATCAACAAAATGTACACACCAAAAAAGGTAATCCAGACTATGCGTCCGCTTAGCCAAGTAATACTTGAGTGATATGATATAACAAACGCACTGAGAAATAGTGTTCTTTGCAAAGTGTTGCTTCCTTACTTAGCCAAGTGTCGTTTCTGAATACGGAGGCAGGTTAAAACGATCCTCTACAAAACACGCCAAATAACACGACTCGGCACACGAGCAAAACAAATGACATACTCGTAAGCTTACAAAGAGATAACAGCGATGACAAGCAAAAACAAATATTTACTCTGCAAAGATTTAACACTGCATTTTTAAATCCTACATTAGTATTATAATGTTGTAATCAAATAATTTGAAATGTTCTTTTTTAATGTATGTTAATTATAATTATGTAGTCAGTGCTTTGTACATTTAGACTTTCGTTAGTAAGTGAGTCAATTGTTTCTATGACGAAATAAATAATTTGACTTTGACTTACGTTTACAAATATTTTGTTAATTCATAATGTTATTAAAGTTTTAAATCGGTTCTAATTATAGGAGTATTATCTTTACAACTATATTAGTCGAACCATCTTCATATCTATGTAGGTATCTATTTTTCAGTCTTTCTTAGTGCGCTGCTGGACATTACCTCTTTGAATCTCCTACCGATCCTGCACCCTCTGAATCAAGTGGTTTGTCGCTATCCTTCCGCATAGCTACTGCTGCATCAGTTGTGGTTAAATATGCTTCCTCAATACGGCAGTTTTTTCAGTAACCGCATTGCCTTCTTTTTTTATTAACGCTAACACACTCACATCCTCGCAGTAGGGTTATTACCTGTGTCGCGGGTGGCATGGACGACACATATAACACATCACAATCACACCCATGACCCGAGCACAAATATTTATCTGTCACATAAATATCTGCCCCGGCCGGGAATCGAACCCGGGACCCCTCGCTTCGCAGGCAGGTTCGCTACCAACTAGGCTACAGTATCTTCTAGGCCTTCTGAATCCAGCGAATGAAAGCAGTCTTGTTCAAGTGGTCAAACGTTGTTTGGGGGGTATTCTGTGCCCCTGTTACTGTAAACTGTACGTGCGGCACTACCGGTTACCTAAATATTTTTACCGACATTAATTGAAATCGAGCCAGATAAAATTCTGCCCCTGACTTGTTTAGAAATAAAAAAAATGTGTTTCGAGTTATTGGTTTCTATTTCAATTTTAGATTTGATGCCTAATATTTATCCGTTGATACAAAGCAAACATTTCCACTTCAATTTTAGTTTTATTTACCGGCGGCCGGCGATCGACCTTTATGTAAGTAATTGAACGCACGAGGGATGTAATATGATCGGTATATTGAGCGTATCCGAAACAGTCAAATACTAGTTTACCATGTATTTTATAATGTATTGCAAGTCTATAGTTTATTTCGAAAACAGTTTGGTTATTTTTCACGATAGTTCATAAAATTATTTAATTAATCAAAGTTTTGCCATTTAACGATTTATTAAACGATCAGCTGCTCATTCATAGGAGAGTGGAATAAAACATTTTATCCCTATAATAAAATATCCAATATCAAAAATCCTGTGCTATATTTTGACGATCGTCACTCAAACTGGAAACGTTTTTGAGTTTTTATTTCACTAAACTAACCGATTTCAAGTTCACATACTTCGAATTCACACTTAATTGGAAAACAGGAAAAGTTCTTTATATACTCAACGAAGGTAACATTAAATGAAACATTGCAATGAAGTAAGAATGTTGTTATTTTTCTTCAATTAGTTCGTATCTTTTGCCGGAGATTACGTGAGCTAATTGCGACACAAAGGGAAGGCGGTAATTAAATTAAATTCCCGCTCGATCCCACACATCTTGTGTCCTGGCGTGTCACCGACGCCGATGGAGGGACGATTTTAAAATGTTTATACACGATTGTGACATCCGACCAAGCTGAGTGACCGACAAAGCCACAGATAGTAAATAGTCTCTCATAGACATTCATAATACATGAAATTTCACCAAAACAACCATGTTAACTTTACCTCGTACGCCTAAACAATGCATAAAACTATTTTTCATGTGATTTTCAGCTTATATCATCGCAGACATAGAAGATTATAAATACAATGGGTACTCAAGATTTTTTGTTTTTTGTGGATGGTGAAATATTGAAATAAGTCACTTTATACCCTAGTTAGTTTGCTAATGAATTTGCTCCAATAAAAACTTTTATATCATAAACAAAAATATATTCTTGAGTCATGATGTCCATATTATCCGCAGCACAGATCATCGTAGTAGTTACAAAATCATAAGTGAGTTATTGTTAATATAGCAGCTTCTGATTGATCACCATTTGAAAATACCGATTCTATTGTCATGGGTTACGAAGCAGAAGCAGGAGGGAGCCGTACAAAGTTCTTTGTAGATCTGTTCCTTGGAATCCTGGATATTGCATTCTGTGGACGGATTATTTCAACTGGTACATACAGAGCTCAATTTAAAGCTGAACCGTTGCCACAAGGGCGAAGCCGCCGCACTGCACGGGTGGTCGTGAGACGTTAATGAAACTACTAATGGTAAATATCCCAATAATTTAACACAAGACGTTGTTGTCCTAAAAGCAAACGGAGTACAGAGGGAGGATTGTCTCTCCCACAATAATGAAACACGTCCAAAGGTAAAAGTGATGACATTGTAACTGTTGCTGTCTATCTAAAACTCTTAAATACTAAACTAAAAAACTTTTAATCATTATCATCTGGATACAATATCATCATCCACGACCCACAACTGCCCCACTGCTGAGCGGGTCCTTCTCACAGACTATAGTCGCCCATGCCCATAAGTGCTACCAAAGGTATCACCGATATGTTTTCAGACTAAAAAAGAAGAAAGAGATAAAGAAAGGAAGGAGGTAAAAAGGAACTGATTCCCGAAACCCCAGCAGGGGCACAACGAATCGTTTGGTGATTATGGATCCCTAATGAAGGAAAACCTTCACAGAAGCAAATAATAACTAACTTTTTTTATTTTAATACATAACTGTTTTACGTATATATGTTACCGGCAAAACCCGATTTCAGGTTAAACTAGTTTGGCCTAGGCCAAATTAATTTATCCTACTCGTGTCAGGACAAACCAGTTTGGCCTAGTCTAAACTAGTTGGGCCTAGGCCAGACTTATTTGTCCCGACATAATTAGGCAAAACTAGTTTCTCGTCAGTCTAAAACTGATTAGAACCGAATTGTTACGGATTTATATTTATTCGACAAATCTTTGTGCTTAGAACGGGATCCTGCCTTCTCGCCAAAAATTGTTTGGCCGATTATCACTTGCCAACCAACGGTTCGCCTATTTTTCACTTTGACAACTAACGATTGTCAAATTTTTGTATGACAACGTTTCATTTGGTAGAATTAATGGAGCTGATTATTATGATGACACAACACGTTCAGAGCACTTATCATTTGTCAAATCCTTCACTAGGCCAGACAACTTTTAGAGGAATAATAACGTTTCGTCTGTGTAACAGTTCCCTATTCGTACATTTATATTATGATAAAAAAAATATTTTTACATGCAATTTTTATTTAAGAATTACAAAAAAAAAACATTAATAATTTTTCCTCTGAATATGAAGATTTGTGTTCAAAAGAGTTCTGTTGATTCTTTCTTCTTTCTTCTTTGTCCAAGTACTTTTTTTGTCTTGGGTTCTGGTGGGGCACCTGTTAATATATTTTCTATTTCCCCCTCGTTGGTAATGGTTTCCTTTATTAATTGTTTTATCAATTTTTCAAAATTGGTGACAGAACCGACTTAGTTAACCCCGACCCCACGTGGTACTAGTCTGCCCTACCCCTAGAGTGAATGTAAACCCCGGAGGCGCGGAGGGAGAGCAGCCCCCGCCCGCTGTAACAAACTGCAGGCACCATGTGAGCCGAAGCGGCCGAGGCTGGTCGCCGCAGGCGACCAAAAAGCCGAAGCTGCGTAGGCGAGCATAGAGTGCCTGCAGTTTGTTACGCAAGGGCGGAGGGGCTGCATTTCCCGCAGCGCCGGAGAAGTTTGGAAGCCTGTTTGTGTATAAAAACCCCTGAATTCTCCCTAAAAGTGCATACAATGCAACTTTGTAATTATAATGATTTTTCGTTTTCTTTATAAAATTGGTCCGAAACCTTACTTAATACATCATTTTGGTAAACAATATGCAACTATTACTCTAACTAACGACTAGCCTGACAAGAAACTAGTTTTGCCTAATTGTGTCGGGACAAACTAGTCTGGCCTAGGCCCAACTAGTTTAGACTAGGCCAAACTGGTTTGTCCTGACACGAGTAGGATAAACTAGTTTGGTCTAGGCCAAACTAGTTTGACCTAAAATCGGGTTTTGCCGGTAACATATACACTACCTGGGAACATCCCAGTAAAAAGGCACCTGATCGTCTTCACGTCATTTAACTGAAAACAATGACAAGACTACAAAATGGTGAAACGTTCTCAAGAAACTATTCTGAAGGCAGCATCGTCTCGAGAGCTTTAAGAACGTGAGCCATTACACAATGGTGAACAAAAGACAACGTGTAGAGTGCAGTGCAGAGTGTAGAGTCGCGAGAATGGAAGAGTTGGCGAAGTGTGACGATTAGCACGCAACATGTGGCTCCACCGCGCGCTGGTTTGTTGGCTCTTTATTAATGTACAGATACAATCGCCTTTATTACGAATTGTAAATTAATTTTAAGTGATACTATAATTATATCAACGCATCGGTATTCGGCCTTTGCTGTTGCTGTACATACGGTCATGGGCGATCGATAGTTCGTTTATCAACAAGTTTATTAAAAATATATTTTTCTCTCACAATCTCGACCTTCGGTCACCCTCGTGGCATCCGCGGATTGACAGATGCTGAATAAACAAGAAAGTGCTCGTAAGTACGATGTCACAATTAAATCATTTCCAAATTGTTCTATTTTCTTCCTTAATCAGTCCATCAAACTGTTTCCTAAAATTGAAACTATGTAAAAACATTATGTAAGTTTGGCCGTGTTAGGGCGGCTTAGAATACTAACCCCAATCCCACGCCAGATGGGTGTCATAAAAGGTGACTAAATAGGGGGGCCCCTCGAGGTTAATTATATAAATATAAATAACTTGAGTATCAGTCAGCCGCCAAACGACTCGTCGTGTTCCGGCTGGGGGCTTGAAGCCAGTTCTTTCTTTCTTTATCTTCTATCTTTCTAGCCGGCAACGCAACTGTGGGTATTTGTTGTTGCCAGTGTCCATGGGTGACGATAGCCACTTACCATCAGGTGGATCGTCAATTCGTTTGTAGCTCGTTTCCATAAAAGAAATGATTGATAGCTTAGTCTCCATCCCGGCGCTGCCGTGCTGCATCGCGCGCCGTCTGCAAATTGATCGATGGGACCTTCATCAAATTTTGTATTATAGGCACGTTGCCGCGATGTTTTGATTTAGTTGACGCTGAAATTAAATAGCTCGTCAGTTATGTTGAGGAGATAGAAAACTATGGATTTGGTTTTAGAAAAAAATATGTTAACATACTATACATATGATACTATACATCTATCATTAAAAAATGCTATTATCATATGAATGAATTTCTAACTGATAGGACATAAAAATAATATAATTAGCTATGTTAATTTGACAATTTCATTTAATTTGACAATTTTATTGTATTTTATCTTTCTTAGAACATAATTGTTGTCTGTACCGTTTCGCAATGTTTTGTACTATAGTCAAAATTATCTAAGATGCCCATAATGACAGCTGCTATTTATGAATATGAACTAACCTTGTATGGGTGTATTTGAGCGAAATGGAATATTCATTTACTTGACATGAATAGTTGAATACTTACGGACAAAGGATTTTGCCAAAATTTGTTAAAAATCCCTACTCATTTTCATTGGCGTTGATTATAAATCATATATACGTTAAAATCTAGTAAAAATCCCATCACATCATAATTTATGCAAAATTTAATAAAAATATAAGACGTCGAAACAATCTTATATGAAGAAGCCTAAGGGCTTATTACACAATCTTCAAGTAAGTCCGAAGTAAGCTATTCGTTGGTTAAGTTGACATTTCGTGTATGTAAAATGACACTTTAACGTCACTTTAACCGGCGAATAGCTTATTCAGGACTCTACTTGAAGATGGTGAAACAAGCCCTAAATCTAATCTGACGTAGGGTGATGTGACGGCTTGAAACCGTTTATAAAACCAATCATAATCGATACATTACTATAAACGAAATTTTAAAATGAAAATTGATTAATTTAATTACATTGTTAAAAATGATTTGCATGCATTTGAATTTAAAATTAGGTACCCAATAATACCACGACGAATTGGATGCTAACAAAGGACATTTTCCATTATGTATGGGCACTTCGCCATCCATGGACAGTAACTGCAGATAATATGTTTTATGTAATTATGTATTTAAGGTTGCGGTAAACATTTTTTTTGAACAAAATAATAATTATGTATACATGAATGTGTCTTACGCAATAAGCAAGAATTTATTCACTGTAGTTTTTTCCTGACGCTCATAATATAATATTATGTCGAAATATTATTATGAAACTGAGCGGGACTTTCATTCTATCATGATCTATCTTTCTTTTTTTTTCTTCTCTCTTTCTTGGCCGGCAACGCACCAGTGATGCTTTTGGTGTTGTTGATGATCAAGGGCGAATGGATAAAAGAAAATTTAATGAAGTCGTAAATAGGTACATATTGAGAATACGCGGTACGAGATAGCTCAATCGAGGTAGTAGGTAGGTAACTAGGTACCTAAATATTACGGTTTTTAGTTTAAAATTTAATTATCGAATCGATTAGAAGGTCTTATAATTTTTTTTTGAATCGATTTGTTGTAAAAATTGGTTTCTTTCGTGAACCGATTTTTTTGTACATCTCTAATGTCACTGTGATGGCAAACGACAAATTGGGCTTCTTAGTTCGCGGTGACTATAACATTTAATTTATTGCAAAGGGCAATGTCCATTTTCGGCTATTCGTGGACAGGATGCTCAGAAATAAATAATTACACGAAAAAATATATTTTGTTTTTTAACTTATACACGCGAATTATTTTTGTATCAATTTACTTTTTTAAAATAATACGTTTATTAAAACATTCTACTGATAAACTCATTTCCTTTTGTCACATACACAGAGTAGTCACGTCAGTACAATTGCAAAATTATTCCGATAACGATAATAAAAACGATATATCGATGTTATTTCGAAGTTTTAATTCTAACGATAAAAACTTAAGTTTGGTAAGATACACGTATAAAAATCAATAAACTATAAATAAGGTATTATTTTTACTAGAATAACATATTATTTTAGGTACGTTGCTTTTATAATAATTCACGATAATGAACAATATATCGATGTTTTGCAAACACGCTCGAATCGATGCATTGTTTGCATCCCCAACTGTCATACGTAGTGATTAAGTACTCTGTGGTAATCTCAACTGTCAATCGTTATTCGTTGGATAATAGTGCATATGGTCCAAGATCCCAGGGCCAACTGACGTCACGTATTTTCTGACGGACGAAATGTGGACGATTGAATAGTGTTAGTATGTACTATGGTCGTATGCCTACCTGCTAACTTGGTCAAACGGCCAATTTCCAGGTATCAGGTGATCAAGGTACATAAAAACATTATAAACTTCACGTAAATTCTCATGGCTGATTTTCACGTATGTTCTAGATAATATAGTTAAAAATAAGTCGTCAGTGCTCCCAGACACTTTCCGTCGGCCATATTGCTTTGCAGACGCTTTAAATCTCCAAAAATAATTACTTATATTCGCGCCTACACCAGAACAGAAATTTTTAACCGCGCAATTTGATTGCTCCTCGAATTCTACAGGAGTCGATTAGTGTGATAGTGTCGTTACCTTTAAAATATTTTTTCTTTGTAAAGCCTTCATATAAATCAAGTGAAGTGATTCGTAATCGCCTTCAATACAGGACACGAGCTCATCTTCTTAAAACGAAACCTAAATCAGATGATACTTGTATTTGGAAAAGTACTGAATACAGTTTGTGAAATCACAAAACATCTTTTATTGAGCAACCATCGCTCCAGTGTTGCTGTAAGCGACTATATATGTTCTGTTGATTTTTTTTATATTTATAATAAATTGATATGAGTAAACTGTAAGAGTGAGGGTATGGTCTATTATTTTTTAGTTCTAATTATTAAATGAAAAAAAAACCGTCGGCTAACTTTAGTATAATAAAAAAATCATGCGTTGCTTGCTCAATAAAAGATGTTTTATGATTTCACAAACTGTATTCAGTACTTTTCCAAATACAAGTATCATCTGATTTGGGTTTCGTTTTAAGAAGATGAGCTCGTGTCCCGTATTGAAGGCGATTACGAATCACGTCACTTGATTTATATGAAGGCTTTACAAAGAAAAAATATTTTAAAGGTAACGACACTATCACACTAATCGACTCCTGTAGAATTCGAGGAGCAATCAAATTGCGCGGTTAAAAATTTCTGTTCTGGTGTAGGCGCGAACATAACTAATTATTTTTGGAGATTTAAAGCGTCTGCAAAGCAATATGGCCGACGGAAAGTGTCTGGGAGCATTGACGACTTATTTTTAACTATATTATCTAGAACATACGTGAAAATCAGCCATGAGAATTTACGTGAAGTTTATAATGTTTTTATGTACATTGATCACCTGATACCTGGAAATTGGCCGTTTGACCAAGTTAGCAGGTAGGCATACGACCATAGTACATACTAACACTACTCAATCGTCCACATTTCGTCCGTCAGAAAATACGTGACGTCAGTTGGCCCTGGGATCTTGCTCTAATAGTAATCTACGTTCAACTTTCAAGTCACATTCGCTTTGTTTTTCGCATCAGTTTCGTCTGTGTTTTTCATCGTGAATATTATTACGACCTTTGGCTTACGAAAATGGATTTAGACTCTGCTTACCACGTTGACCTTGGCACTATTGTATGTATAACTATGGTTGACCCTTGGTTTGTATGGTTGCTCATGTAATGACTGTTTTTTTTTGGTTTCTGAGCTGGGCAAGGTACAGAGATGATATAAATGCACCAGCCCCGTTCTTGGACAATATATTAATAACATACGAATCAGATTAATAAAAAAATGTCAAGGAAATTGGGCGTTTTCTTTAAAATACCTACAAAATATTTATTCAAATAACCAGTATAATAAACATCTGGTTACAAAACAATTATTATTTTCGTTTTTAAACTGAGTAAAGGTATTAAGCCTATATAATATTTATGTTGAAATGTGGTGTTCACTCATAGCCAAATGTCCATACAAAGTGGACATTGTCCTTTTTGCTAACCTGACTTTGCACGCCTAGTAGGCGAGGATAGGAGATCTGGAATACCATATAAGAACTATGTAAAATAACCTTATCCTGCAAATAAAGAATTTGATTGATTGATTGATTGATTAAAATAAACGGCAATAACCAGTATAATATTATAACAAAATGAAGAAATAAATCTATTACTTACTAAAACAGCTGTAATATTTCGAGCATTGTTCTCCCGAAGGCGCGAGCCGGAGTTCAAATCCTGCCGCATACCTTATTTTCTTAATGTTATGTGCACATTTCGGAGTTCGAAAATATCGTGAAGCATCCTGCACATTTAAAGAGTTTTCCATAATTTCCTCAATGTCATGCTGACAATCTGCATGCTTCCAGCGTAGTGGACTGTATCCTGTGCCCTTCACATTATGAGAGGGACCTCAGCAGGACGCCAGAAGTTATACGTTGTGATGACGATTATGATGTTTATAATAAAAGCAAAGCAAAGCAGCAACCCATAATTGTCCCACTGCTGGGCTCGGGGTCTCCTCTCACAATGTGAGGGGTACAGGCCATAGTCTACCACGCTGGCCAAGTGCGGATTGGTAGACTTCACACATCTTTGAGAACTTTATGGAGAACTCTCCGGTGTGTAGGTTTCCTCACGATGTTTTCCTTCACCGAAGCAAGTGATAATTAACTTGTAATACGCACATAACATTTGAAAATTAGAGGTGCGTGCCAGGATTTGAACTCGGGCCTCTCTGTTCGAGAGACCAACGTTCTAACCGCTAGGCTATCACTACTATATGTTTATAATATGCGCTTCTTATTAAAACATTCTCAACTTACTTTTTCAGTCCACGCTCCCAGCTGTAGAGAAGATTCGTAAAAATCATCCGTCAGCATTGAATAAAACATGGCACTCCATTCCGTGCTTATCAAGTTTTTGTCCGCATTGTAAATTAATTAATTTGAGGCGAGCGATCGAAGGGTTCAATAAAAACTCAATCAGCCGCCGTCCGGGAAAGAATAACCGATAAATTTTCCAGAATATCTTTGAAATAAAGAAGATTTTTCAAGAAATAATGGAATACCAATAAGCTGTACCAGGTCTCGCGAGCTTTGCTTTTTAATATTCAAGCAATTAACTTCTCAGCTCTGTTATTAGTGGTAAATGTAAGGAAATTTGTTTATTAGGTGCCACATCCCAACTTAAATTTATTTACAGTTGAAAAAATCATAAATATCTCACCAAGTAGAACAGAAATAAATAGCGGCTAACAAACAAAAAATTAATATCACTTGTCAGAAACAAGGTTGTGCCATTATACTCGTATACATAACCATTTTAGACAGGCTCAACTGTCAATAAAAACATTTTCTCTCGTGACCATCAGCCGTTGGATTTCTATTGTTTAATCGCCTATTGACACGGAGAAAACAAATCTTAACTCACTCCTTTGCAGGATAATCAAAGTGTTTTCACAAAACCAAGACCCGTTGTAACTCACAAATGAATTCGTAAAATTGGTAGTGATTGGATTCCCCATTGAAGCTTCCAGTGTGGGAACGACCGAACTAGTCTTTGACGGCACTACATGTTACCCGTCAATCACATTAATCCCGAACAAATGCGAGTACATGCAGAGCCTAAGTTGATAACCCTTCACGTTGCAGTCCCATAAAATCCAACAACGATGTAATAAATTTCCCTCAAACCGCAAAACGTGACAAAGCGACCGCGCGGGCATTTAATAAGCGGGAGTTTCTAAATGTGAAAGTGACACGTGGCGACCTCCGCGGACATTTTTCTCGTCCGCCGCTAACAAATAGCTCGCGGGCTCCATTACTATCATGTCGCGCCACTGCACTGCTGGAAGCTGGACGGTGGAACACTACTGCGTCACAATTACGAGTATCATATGATTTGTGGATCTAACTTACAATTGTTTTAAGCAATTTTTCACTCGCTGGTGTACCAAATCCTTTGATCTTCGTCCGTTTTAAACTCGAAGCTTTGAAAGATGAAGAATTAAATAGGTTTTTGTATAAAAATACGCGATTTATTTCAGTGGATTTGTTTTACAATGGACACTCTAAAACATTTCAGCAGTTTTTAAATTAAGATAATGATTTATATTTGTTTCAACATTAACTTGCAATTGTTTCTTTGGTATTATATTAGAAATATCTCTTGACATTAGCGGGAGCTATAATAATGCTCTATACATGTATCCAGTGTTTATATCATCATCATCATCATCATCATCCTACCCATTTAACAATTTTATTTTTATTATACGATGTTTTAATGTGTGGATATAATTGTTATGAAAATAACAGAGTAAGAGCTGAAGAATTGAGTTACTTCTGTAAGATCTATAAGAATTGGGTTACTTCTCACAAATAGGTGGGAGAGTTTTTGGGTTGTGCAGTTGTGCTTTATCAAAAGTGGAGTCGATATGGTCGGTAGTAGATACTATTTAGCAGCATACAACTGATCACACTTAACGTGAATGTTCTCGTGCATCCAACTGACGATTGCCGAGTTTATCACTCTTGGCCATTTACTTGATAGACACGTAGACACCTCGTTAGCTGGCAACAGCTTTTATCAACATCTTACAATCGATACACGATGGTTTTCAACAAAATAGTCGGTGGCCTAAAGCTTGTATGTATTTACAGGCATCTTAAATACTCTGATTCAGACGTACACTGTAACTCAATCTCAGATCGTAATTGAATCAAACTGTACACATTGTACTGTTATCAACGCTAACTAGCTTTGTTATAGTTCTCCGTCAGATCATCTCGGCTCATTGATACGTAGTTAGTAGTATATGGTTGGTATTACCCGCAAATGATCAAATAAATTAACCTTTTGATTGCACCGTCTGTAGATTGCCTGATTATCTTCTCGTGATTCCCATCCTACATTGATATAAAATCGATGCTTGCTCATTGGTCTCCGTTTTATTATGTTATTCTTACAAACAATACACTGAACTAACCACCATCAGTTTCAATGTATCAGGGAGTTAAGCGATGGTGCCTTTTACAATATACAAACGATATGCAAAAAAATACGTGATGGGTTAAGGAACCAATTTAAAAGCCAAGTCGCTGCGTCTGCAAGGAGCCACCGCCTAAAACGTCGTGAGCGGGAATCGTGAAGACGCAGCGTCTGCCGCAGTAGCATGCTACGTCGAAGCGACCGCGTACGTCCCGTACGATTAAATATCTCTTAAACTTGGAGTGCAATTCTGAGGTCTAAATGGTTTAATATATTTATTTTTAAAGGCTCAGCGCACAGCGAATCAGCTTTGAGCGCTGCTGCTGGGTTAACGCTTAAAACACAATCGCTAATACGACTGCGATAGAAAAAAGAGTCAGTTACGTTATTCCACCGGACTTGGTAATTACCGTCAGTTTCACGTGTGTCCGCACCAGTCCAGATGTACAGCAGCAGTAGCGAGCTAGCCCGAGGCCGCGACTCGTCGGCTGCCGGCTCATAACCTGCACAAAACGAACGCTTTGTGTCTGGACGATCGGCTGAATTATTCAACGCCTAGAACAAAAACTTCACATGAGATCGTTTAGTTTACATGCTAAACGAACACTAGTTCTCCGACTCTCAAACGATTGTCGACCTTATAATTAACTGATGAAACGTCACAATCGCATGAAGTTATCCCTTCGTCACCTTCCTCTCCGTCTCTGTAGGTAAAGTAAACAGTTCCGTGTTTTTTTGCGAGGCTCCGCGCTTTTAAGGGATCTCATGAAAATGGAATATAGGGACTTTGTGTTATTTGCATGTACCTTCCCAAGTCGATAAGGGAATCCCGATCAATGTGAGGATATTTTTACGTGTCGTGTTTCCGTTTTGAAGACGCTTGATTTTTTGCTGTAAGTCGTGTCATGAATGTTGAGTGGGTCATATTTTGTGTAGATTTCTCCGTTAATAAAGTTACAGTACATAATACTATTACAGCGATTGGTCCAAATTAACATTTATATTTTGATTCATATAAGGAAAAACTTTACCAGCTAATAAAATAAATTCATCGCTGATTTAACAAATCATCATTATTCATAAATTAAAGTAATATCGTTCAATGGATGAAGTTAATTTAAATAACAAGGACTTCGTTCAAGCCGATAAAAAAATATCAAAACAAACTTATTTGGCAAAATTTCAAGTCACAAGATGGTCAAAAGTGAAAGTTTGATATTTTGTGAATACTGCTTCACAAGAAAAACAAGAAAGACACTAAAAATGTCTTTTGTCTTGTTCGAAAAATATGTCCATTTTATCTACTACATTACCAATAGAATACAAAGTCGCTTTTAGAACACAACTGATAATTAAAGAAATCACTAATTACAGAGCCTTTTCGGATCATTAAAAGTCTCTCGGCGAACTAATAGGAGGCCTTGTGATGTCAAAGAAAATAACTTATCTGTTGACCTTCGACCCCGAACTTACTCGGAGGTATAATTTAGGAATTTCAAAGAAGATGTAACGAGTATAATTTGTTTCGCCGTGGCTCGGGGCTTCGCCGGCGGCGCGGCCGGTGGACACGCTAACTACAACATAATTTCTGTAACTGGTATTTATCAAGCATCTAGGTTTGAGGTAAATGTTTATCTTAGCGAGCTATGAATACCTCTACGAACTAGGCTATTTAATAAAATTAATGAAGATAATATGTATTCCTAGTCATCAAAACGATGTAAACATCAATTTTATTCAAAGAAAATATCCATTAGGGGTAAAGACTTTCATTACAGTGGCACATCTATTGGTTTATCCGACATGGATATAAACGAAATGGTAATGGGAATTGAAAACGAAAACAGAAAATAAAATAAGTATCCAGCACACGAAAGTATTTGTCCTCCATCCTTAATGTTGAAGCCAGTAAGCGGCAAGCTATTCCCTCCAAGCGCGTTTTTATTCCGAGGTATAATTTGGACATAAAGTTGACAGAGGCCGCTAATGTGTCACTAACGCGCCCCGTCGTTAAGCGCCATTCCTGACACTCCGCAATGACTCTTGATGCTCGGATTGGGTGTACTAGGAAGCCATAACACTTGACACTTGAGATAAACCAGCGTCGTTCCTGGATCACCTCGTGAGTAATAAACGTACTTAGGAAGAATTTGAACTCATAATCTATTTTCAGTTTATACATTTTTCTACATACATATTATCATAATTACGCAAATAAATTGCTCAATTAAGAAAACATCATCAGCTATTTTGGAATCTTCACATTCGTACATGCAACGCCAAAAATGGAACACTTATAAAATGTGTAAAAAGCAAAGTCCTGACTTACTTAATCTTCAGTTGAAAGCCTAAGCATGAAAATTTTAACTGAAATTTTTCATTTATTTTTACAATAATTCATATGTGTTATTTTGAAATGATCACAGAATTGGGAGAATTCTAAATTTTCCTTGCAACGAATCTTAGCGTATCGTACCAAGACCAGGCGCAGCTGCCAAATGTTGCTTGTTTATCACAATTTTTTGCTTTTTTTAGGAAATCAAACCTGGGAGCCTCGTTCTTCGGGGAAACAGAACAGCCCGACAAAGATACTGGGACATGAAACAAGTAACGTAATAGTGGAACGCGTCGCGTCGCGTCGGATTAGTATAGAGTTACCCCTCGGCCCCTCCCCCTCCTCCCGCGCACCGCGCACAGCTCTTCTTACTAACGATAATACTTGATGCAAATACTGTTACATCATTGTTACTTTACCAGACAAAAGACAGACTCAGTCAGGTTACTAAACCTATCTACTGAGTGTAATAAGAGATTTTAGGTATGTAGGAGCCACCACACTATAAAGCAAAGCAAAGCAACAACCCATAATTGTCCCACTGCTGGGCTCGGGGTCTCCTCTCACAATGTAAGGGGTACTGGCCATAGTCTACCACGCTGGCCAAGTGCGGATTGGTAGACTTCACACACCTTTGGAGAACTTCATGGAGAACTCTCAGGTGTGCAGGTTTCCTCACCATGTTTTCCTTCACCGAAGCAAGTGATAATTAACTTCTAATACGCACATACTATTTGAAAATCAGAGGTGCGTGCCAGGATTTGAACTCGGGCCCCTCCGATCGAGAGACCAACGTTCTAACCGCTAGGCTATCACTGCCACACTATAAATATACCACACTATAAATAAAAATAATTTTATATGGTTCTGGCTGACTCGTCTTAACGTTTGGATCATGACCATTTATTGTAGTTGCAGTGACTCAAATGAAGCGCTCATAAGTTAAGTGTTCTTAGATCCAAAATCAATACTACAAAAAGCCTGAAATAATTTAACAACAGTTATAGACTTATACCCTATGTTTGGATTCTTCGAGCGTATTCCACCTTAGACGCTCCTTCTCTGAAGTTTTCATTGCCCTTAGACTTAAACCTTTGTTCACAGGGTCTTTAATGTCACTGTCATAATTTTCCTCACAACTATAATTTAATTGATCTTTTAAAAATTATTTCGGTTTTGTGTATGATATTTTGAATTTATCACAAAAATCTTGTCGGAATTCTGACAAGCTACAAATTATATCTAAATCCGTAGAGCAAAGTGATGGCGTAAGATTTGGTGGTAATGAAACAATTTGCAGGCGCCGCGTTCGCTCTAAATCGTCGGTAATCTCCTGGACAAATGGCCTTCCCTGCGGCGCGCCTGCTTCAATAGGATTTCAATTGCTTCTCTTAAGATCTAATAAACTACTTAATGGCTCTATTAAACTTGGAATTTGGCCACCGGCATCGACAGCAATCTTGCAACTGCCAGCTTTCTCTCCGCCTGAGGATTTATCAAATCGGAGTCATGTATGAAGTCTAATTGAATTTATAAGTTCGCCGCGTTTGTTCTGCAGCCAAACGTTCTGTTGCACTTTTGAATGAGAACGGCTTTCATTAAGATGGTCTCGTTTTACAGAAACTGTGCGCTCTGTTTGAACTTCGTCCGTTTTAATAAAGTTTTCCTCGTTACAACCACAATTGTAATTTTAGTGAAAGAATTATATTCGTTCAGGTTTATTGAAATACTCAACATTATTCACTATTCTTAAATGGAGTTATGTAACATTTAACATGGATAGTCGATTTTCCTGCATATCAAAAAAGACGACCAAATACTTTAATGATTATAAATTAAGGCTGAATTTTATAAAATGTGCATTACTGGTGTTTATAACAAGTTAATAAATATTTCTCTTCATGGATTATATGTATATTGTTTTGTTCGTTTCTTTAATTAGATTAAAAATATCGATAATAAGAGAGATTTTTCTACATTAAAACACTTACCTGTCAATAATTTGGTATTTTTATCTGTATTTCAATAATATTTTCAATAACGCCATCCACATTACCATGGACAAGCCCGAGCGCGCGCAGCGACGTCGCCGCCCCGCCCCTTCCGTGTCCGTCCTGTCCTCGATAACTCTAATTGACCTACTGACGGGTATTAATCTGTGTGAAACACGCCCGAACCTAGAGTACAACGCTCAATTAATTGTGCAGTGATATAAAATAAAATTATGAGGGTAGGACGATATTTCTTCTTGGATGTTTTGGGATTCATTTCTTTTTTTCGGCTTCGTTACTCGGAAAATATAATAATATCATCTTGATTAAGTTTCAATTTCTGACGGCAAAGGAAATATCGTTTTCGTGTCCGATTCATTGATTCCACCATTCCATTCATCCATACAATCACTCCAATATTTTTTCTTTAAATTCTCCATTCAAAATCACTGAATGCTTTCAATTTATGCTTTTCAGATTCTAATTACCCTTTCACGACTTTATCAATTAAAATCATTGAAGTATTATTATTAGCGCATAGAACCGACACCGCGAACATGATGTATGTCACAATGAATTGGAGCCAATGGGCTTCAATTTTCAATGGATTCATTCGAGTTTGAAAGGAGAACGGAGGCTCAATTATGAAAATAGAACCTCACGGTGGGACACAATTGTCCGTCTATTCTATTGACGACCCTATATGTGATCTTACCCACCGAGCCATGGATCGCGGATTTGATTCCCGAGCGGGGCACACACGTTTAACATAAGTATACATTTTTATTTCAATTAAGTCTTGAAGTACAAGATACCAGACACCATCAGAAGACGGAACGCGGAATTCGTCTACGAAGATGTATGCATCTACTAGCGACTATCGTTAATATGCGTCTCTCATAACAAGATACACAGGTTTAAAATTAAATACTCAGCAGCAAAGTAAACTTCGACAATATGACGTCAGCGCTCCCTCCCGAGCATAAACTTCATTGAAACATACCACAGCGGTTCTTGCCGTGCTCTCAAACGTTCCCGTAACAAGATCCCAAGTAATGCAACGTTTCAAAGAATTCCTTCATCCGTGACTTGTTGCCTGAAAAAACTTTTGAAAGTCTCTCCGACAAGGGTTTTAGTTTAGTATCAGCAGCTGGTCTTGAAATATTTATAAGAATATAATGAGCTAGAACCACAGAGAACTGACACAAAATGCAGGGGATTAGAGAGTGGAGGAATACGTAAATAACGGAGATGCATGGAAATGACCAGCTCTGATACTTAGAATTAGTTAGTGTGCTTTACCATCCATGGCTTCATTACTGCTTACCATCAGGTGGTTTTGTGGTCAAGCACTAACTTATTGGGTATTAAAAAAAATATATATTATTTAGAAGTTGTATCGAGATACCACTGATTGGCAGACTGATGTATTATTTTTGTTTTAAAACATCATTTCGGCTTCTATTAAAATGAATTTATGCGCCGAACCTTTTATGAGTTAATAGAATCTGTTAGACTGTTAGTTTCTATATAAGCATCAGCGATGCGATTAAATGTCATCAAAATTAAATTGGCTGGTGAAAATTCGCGGCCAAAATCCATGTTTCGTTCACACGTGTGTCAAAATGTAGCAAGTCGTAGCGACATTGTTCACTTGCCATCCATTGCACTCACACACGAGTGAACTGAACCTTTTTTATCGATTTTTTTTCTTCATACTATTACAACTTACTTCTCGCTTGAGACCGTTTCATAACAAGAAATTAAACAATAGACACAAACCCTGGCTCCTTATCAACCCACATGATTTTCTTAGTGATTGTGAGTCGTACCATGTACAAAGAATAAAGTTGTTTTAGTTTTCTTCAGTTGCCTGTTTAATTGTAATTGCGGTCAGACGTAGGAAGATGTCGCACATTAAAAGGCTGCATGACTTAAACATAATAAAGATGGTAAACACAGACTGGCTCCATGTTAGAGACAAACTTACTCCCGAAGTACTCTGTAACGAGCAAATTGTGAAAGTGCTTACTCAAGTGCTTGCCTGGCACAGGGCGGCACATCGCGGCACAATAGGCTATTCCCTTCTAATCGGACTTAGATACTAACAAGCAAAGTTTTGCGACATCGTTCTTCCTGTATTTATAGTTATTACTATGAGGTTTGGCATTTCAGGTACGTACATTCACTTGCATGGCTTTATTGAGGAATTTTCAGAGAATTTCTGAATACAATTAGTTACGCATGTTACAAGATACCGTTTCCATCACGTAATTCTAATGATTCAATGTTCCTGGAGACAGTTGCGGCTCACAGACACGTAAGCCGATTAGTGCAGAGGTATATTTAGTGCTTAGCTCAAGTGACCTACAAACATACACGTTGTTTCGTAGACAGGCCTTTACTAAAACACTCCTCGTATATTCTTCCTCAGCGGTTCCACAAGTCACCTTCATGAGCAGATCAGAGAAGATGCGGCAATAACTTCTAAAGGGATTTTTAGTTTATAGTTTTAGAGATCACTGTATTACCTACTTATGAATAAACTCATAACAGAAAGAGGTAAAAATATGTAGGTTGAATTATATTATGGCTACAAAACCGGATAAACTGTAAAATATTATAAATTTATACGTTGGTTGTTCACATAATATAAACGAAAGGGGACATTGACCTCCGGTCATAATTGCCCGTTGAAATATTGAAAGTTTAACGCGCGAATGCACTTGTTAACGGCTGTTTAGCGCGCTAGTGGTAGTCGCTCTAGGCTCTAGTCGCTCAGTAGCCGTCATTTAATCCTGCGCCCTTACAATTATAAATAAAATCTTGTGAACACTTGTGTGTCCAGGAATCTAATTAATTACTGAGAGCGAGTAATTAATGGGATTAATATATCCCATATCGACGGTGGAAAGGCATATTGTATTAACTGCCATTTTAGGCGATATCGAGTTATATACACCGTTGGAATCGGGAGAATAAACTCTTTCGAATGGTCCTAGTTTCAGCTCGATCTGACAACTTTTATGGTCGTTAATACACCTATGATTTTGAAGTTTTTCATATTTTTTTGTGTTTTAACTCCATAGTAAATAGTGGATTTTGTCATTAAAACACATCTCAACTAAAAAATTTACGTTATGCTACTTTGCCTTGCTTGACTTTAACTAAATTTAAATGATAAAACAATTTACCAAATTATAATATTATCATTTTTGTAATTGATACATTTTACCCAACTTGACTTTTCTTCATCAACAGAATTAAAACATTTTACTCCGATTTTAAATGTTAGTCATTGTAAGTTAATACATTTTACTCTACTCTAAAATGTTATTGTTTGCAAGATAATACATTTTACCTATAGAAAATAAGGTAACATTATGCGTTGAGTCATTTTGCTGTTCTTTCTAGAACCAATTTTAATACAATAAAACAAATTTACTTGTTTTTTTACAAATAAAATCTGCATTTAAACTGACTGTACTAGTTTTGTTTTTGGCATTAAACTACTTTACAATTTTTTATCGCATACAAAAATTGGTGGTTAAATCATACAAAATAAAGCAAATTGCAAGTAAATCAGACGATAATATTAAGTACAGGCTGATGCGTAGGCGCTTCAGACACCTCTCTTGTGTCGGAGAGGACGGCTGAGCGCACTTCGTGCCGTTGTCAAACCTCGGGGTTCGCTATTATTTAAGTATTTTAGGTAAGTTATTGTTTAGTTACGTGTTGTTTATTGTTGAATTAATTGCTTTAATTTTCCGTCCTTACCATTAAAACCTTTTTATTAGTAATACTATTTTCTTTTATGTAGAACTATAGATTTAAGCATAATGAATCGACGCCGCAGCGAAAAAATATTAAGAACTGCATTAACGAAGATTAAAAAGAAAATCGACTTTTCGATTACGGTAAGTTTCAACAAGCAAGTAAGTGGACTTGGATAAGTCCTGATGGTTCCACGAAAAGCGAGATAGACTTCATTCTGGCAGACAAATGGCACATATTTAATGATGTCTCTGTGATCAGCAGGTTCAAAACCGAAAGCGATCACCGTCTTGTAAGAGGCACATGAAATATCTGCCTGAAGCTGGAACTTTCACGCCTGATGAACTCTACGCTTCGCCCAATATCCGTCCAAATCCAGTGATCCGAAAACTTTCAACTTGTGCTGCAAAACCGCTTTGCGTGTCTAGAATAGTGCACGTTAGTGGACGAGCTTAACACCAGGATGGTAACAACTATCCACGAGGTAGGGTCGAAGTATTTCAAGACCCACCCTAGTGGTAGATCTCAGGTTCTCTCAGAACAAACTCTCGGTCTTATGATGGATCGTCGAGAACTATGTGTGCAGTCTCCAACCTCTATGAGGGAATACCGACGGCTCAAAGAACAGATTTCCAAGTGCAGGCGACGTGATTTGCGAAAACACAACGCAAATCCTGAAAAAAACCCAATTGAGCGAAACCAACCTTGAACAGCGCCTCGCAACGGGTGGGTCTTAAGATGAACATGGACAAGACGAAAATCATGTCGAATGTCCATGTCACACCCGAACCGGTTGTTGTGGACGGCGCTGCTCTCGAAGTTGTAGACGAGTACATTTACCTGGGACAAGTGATCCAAATGGGTAAGTCCAACTTCGAGAAAGAAGTCACTCGTAGAATCCAACTCGGATGGGCTGCGTTCGGGAAACTGCGTCATATCTTGTCGTCCAAAAAGTTACCTCAGTGCCTGAAGTCGAAGGTGTTCGAGCAGTGTGTATTGCCAGTGATGACATACGGATCCGAGACGTGGTGCTTCACTATTGGTCTAATGCATAAGCTTAGAGTCGCCCAGCGGGCTATGGAACGAGCTATGCTCGGTATTTCTCTACGCGATCGAATCAGAAATGATGAAATCCGTAGACGAACGATTGTTACCGACATAGCTCAGAGAATTAGCCGGCTGAAGTGGCAATGGGCTGGCCACATAGTTCGAAGGACCGATAACCGTTGGGGAAGAAAGGTCGTCGAATGGAGACCACGCCTCGGTAAAAGGAGCACAGGACGCCCCCCGACCAGGTGGACCGACGACCTGAAGAAGACAGCGGGTATCCGCTGGATTCAGAAGGCTCAGGACCGGTCTGAGTGGCGTAGATTAGGGGAGGCCTATGTCCAGCAGTGGACCTCAAAGGGCTGATGGATGGATGGATGGATGGATGGAGCGAAACCAGGGCTCCCAAGTGTTCACCAGGGATCTGTCTATTAGGCAAAGTCAGTTTACGAGGTTGAAGACCGAGTCCGGCACCATGGTTTCGTCGAAACCAGGAGTTCTGAGAGAAATTGAGAGATACTCCGGACGCTTGTATGCCTCCTCTCAAGCTCCACCTCCTCGTGAGGAGAGCGACAAGCGAGCTAGACTGACCCGACACTATACAGAGGATATCCCGGACGTCAGCCTGTATGAGATTAGAGAGGCTCTCAAACAGCTTAAAAACAACAAGGCAGCGGAAGATGACGGAATCACAACCGAGCTACTAAGAGCTGGAGGTAAACCCCTTCTAGTGGTGCTCCAAAAACTGTTCGATTCCGTCTTAATAATGGAACTACCCCGGAAGCGTGGCGGAGCGACAAGCGAGCTGACCCGACACTACACAGAGGATATCCCGGACGTCAGCCTGTATAAGATTAGAGAGGCTCTCAAACAGCTTAAAAACAACAAGGCACCGGAAGACAACGGAAGGCAACGGCAACGGGAGGCAACGGAGTCACAACCGAGCTACTAAGAGCTGGAGGTAAACCCCTTCTAGTGGTGCTCCAAAAACTGTTCGATTCCGTCTTAATAATGGAACTACCCCGGAAGCGTGGGGCAGAAGTGTGGTGACGCTGTTCTTCAAGAAGGAGAACTACAGGCCCATTGCACTTCTTCACGTTTATAAGCTGTTTTCCAGCCTCACGAACAAGCAGGATTCCGAAAAGGCTACAGCACCATAGATCATATACACACACTGTGGCAGATTATACAAAAGACTGAGGAGTATAATCTGCCGTTGTGTATTGCCTATGTGGACTTTGAGAAAGCCTTTGATTCTATCGAGACCTGGGTGGTACTAAATTCTCTGAAGCGGTGCCGGACCGACTACCGGTATATCGAGGTGTTGAAGTGTTTGTACTCATTATGCCACCATGTCTATCAGAGTACATGACACAGCAACGAACCCCATCCAACTGCAGAGAGGTGTCAGACAAGGGGATGTCATATCCCCAAAACTGTTCACCGCTGCATTGGAAAACGTTTTTTAAGTTGATGGAGTTGAAACGACGTGGCATCAACATCAATGGTGAATACATCACACACCTGCGATATGCCGATGATATAGTCATCCTGGCGGGTTCCATGGAAGAACTTGGTACAATGCTCGGGGACTTGAACAGCGCCTCACAACGGGTGGGTCTTAAGATTAACATGGACAAGACGAAAACCATGTCGAATGTCCATGTCACACCCATACCGGTTGTTGTTGATGGCGCTGCTCTCGAAGTTGTAGACAAATACATTTACCTGGGACAAGTGAACCAGATGGGTAAGTCCAACTTCGAGAAAGAAGTCACTCGTAAAATCCAACTCGGATGGGCTGCGTTCGGAACACTGCCTCAGTGCCATAAATCGAAGGTGTTCGAGCAGTGTGTGTTGCCAGCGATGACATACGGATCCGAGACGTGGTGTTTTACTATTGGCCTAATGCACAAGCTCAGAGTAGCGCAGTAGGCTATGGAGAGGGCTATGCTTTGTATTTACTTACGTGATCGCATTAGAAATGAGGAGATCCGTAGGCGAACAAAGGTAACCAACATAGCTCAAAGAATTAGCTGGCTGATGTGGCAATGGGCTGCCCACATAGTTCGAAGGACCGATAACCGTTGGGGAAGAAAAGTCCTCGAATGGCGCCCACGTCTCAGAAAAAGGAGCATAGGACGCCCCCCGACCAGGTGGACTGACGACCCGAAGAAGACACCGGGCATCCGCTGGATTCAGAAGGCTCAGGACAAAGTTCAAAGAACCGATTCGAAAGACCAGTCTTAGATCCTAGTATGCCTATTATTTTGATAAATATAATTTTAGTAAAACATTTACCTTCATTTTTATTTTTTTTACAATTTTCAGGATTTTTTTAAGTTTTCCCAAGTTTATTTTGTGGCTTAAATTATATTTAAGTGTATGGTTAAGCCACTTGGCCCTCTTTGTTCGAATAAAATGATGTCTGTACAACTGTTTTTACAGGTTCGCATAGATATTAAAAAGTTACATAAAAGTGTTACATAAAAGTTACATAAAAGTTACATAAAAGTTACATAAAACCTCTCTCTGGTCATGATTGGATTTGTTTTTAAGTCATTTTACTCGATAGTAATATTACATTTATTTGGATATAAAACAATTTACTTGAAAATATCTAAATTATATTTTGGATATAAAACACTTTGCTTGAAATTTTTTGTGTATAATATTTGGATATAAACTAATTTTACCTATCTGAGAATTTGTGGTATTTTGTATTAACTCCATAAATTAATATTAATATAAGACATACGTTATTTTTTATTACATGTGTCCATTTCAATAAATTTTACTACTAATTCGCTTAAATTTCATAGAGATATCTTCAATACTTCAAAAGTTATGAATTTTTTTAAACTTTAATCGTCTCTCCTGGTCATTTTACTAAATGGCGGTTAATACAATATGCTTTTCCACCATCGATATGTGTATTAAGGCTATCAAGGTGCCTATTGTAGTCATTATGTTCCCTGGATCGGCAGCTCGCATCTGGATATACCTTTTTTTGTAGTGAAACTTCTATTTCGACGTTCCATAAATAATAAAAATTACGGATTTTCGTGTAAAACATACTTACTACTTGTAAAATATTTTGGTGGTTGGTGAAAAAAATAAATATGTTCTTAAAAATCACTGATGCTCTTCGTCTACTCGTAGTACATGTATTTATGTAAGTAAATGCCTGACTTTGTGAAAAGGTTAGTACCGCATATTCTGTGAAGGAAATTGTGAATTTATCAACTTTGTACACACTCAAAACTTATTTAATCCAATTCCATATTGTTAAACAACAATCGCTCCATAGGCTTCGCAGTCAAAAAATATAATGAAATCAAACAACGATATGAGCGCGTTCACTCAAATATCGATAACAAATAACAATGAACAGTATAAACTCCGTTATGTTCGGTTTACACGTATTAAGTAGTTAAGTAGTTAACTAAATTTTAACTAAATTATAAGTAAATTAATACGTGTAAACGGACAATTTAGTAGTTTAGTAATTTAGTAGTTTAGTAATCAAGTAGATAAGTAATTTAGAAATTTTTCTATTCTCTGTTAAGTAGGTGGGCGGGGCTTATCACTTAACACGTTTGGACAGGCACTTTTAAGTTAAAATTTAGTAAAATGCTTAAGTAGTTAATTAGAATTTTATTGTATGAACTAAAGAGCTTTACTAAATTATTACGTGTGGACGGACACTAAAAATTATTCACTTAAAATTTAGTTAAAATTTAATTATCTACTTAACTACTTAATACGTGTGTACCGGACTTAAAAGTCAACTTAAAAAACTGTTTACAATTCCATAATAATCTCATTTTTAGTTTTTACCCACGTTCAGACTGTACTCCCTGTCCGTACTAGTTAGGGAAGCTCCCAGCGAATTTTTACACAACTTGTTCAAGGCGTTATCCAGTCATTGTTTACTTCATCTTTTTTCGTCATGCAATAATTTTATTTCTACTAATTCTGATTTGTCAAGTATTTATCAACATAGAATTGTCCTGGATAAGCCGCTGTTATGGCAAATGGGTTTATAATGTTTAGTATAAATGTTTGTTAATTTCTTAATGATTTTTTTAATGATTATTGGATTAATTGTACCTAATTACTCAGTCTATAAAGTCAAAGTCATATATTATAATTTTAGGTATCACTGATACACTTACGCATGTCATTTTCTTTATCTACCAGCATTTCGGGATGGTGCTTGCTTTGTCATCGAGGAGAAGAAAGGCCGAATTACCAAAAAGCAATAAACAGTTGAAGTGGCAACAGGAAACCCGGTGGTTGTCTGTGTGTTGTGGAAGTACGAAGGATACCGAAGCATACCGAAGCACACGGCGTGCATCGCGCTAGTCGCCAGTAATAACCGGCAGAGGACGAAGTTGGCTCGTTATCGCTTCCATCGCCGCTGTAATTATTCGCGGCGTCTCCGAACTTCCTTGTTTCAAGGACTTGCCCTAACTGACGTCTTTTGGAGAAGCAAGTACTAAGATGTGTTGATTGCTTTGTAAAGTTTAGGTACTGCTTGAAAAGTAGGAGAATCTAAAGCAAATAAAAGACTTGATTTATTGTATGCATCGCTTTTCATTTTAATTCTGACACGTTTTGAATTGTTTGAATGCTCAAAGATTACCACGTTTCTGGATAATTAATTATATTAGCTGTGTGTAAGCCGTACAGAGTGCGATCACTCGATTAAAGAAAGTGTGCAGTAGCTCTACAATCATATATCGTGTGTCAGTAAATGTACGCAGTACTCGATAAATCACGGTAAAACTACAACATACAATTTCCTTAAAATATAATTTTACTATGAATTAGAACCATCATTGATAATGATAATTACGTATTCTCCTATGCTCTCACAAAATTCTGACTTCATCATTTTCAATATTGTTGATCACTGTCGATTGATACAAGTCTGAGCAGTGCTCTATCTGGACGTTTCTGAACTTAGCCGGAGCTAGCCGGGCCATTGCAGTAAGAAGTCCCGCTGACTCACTGTAGTGTTGGCAGCATCTGCACCGCTCGGGTGAACTTCGCTTGTTATTGCGGGAGGAGTCTATCGCCTGTGATTGTGTACTGTCCTCCGCTTTCTCCTCACTGCTTGTGCAACCTGACGGAGTGAGACTTCTGGAAGCTTTGAATGTACTATATTATTTTAGTTGATAATTTTATTGATAGACAATGTTCGTAATAAGTTACAAATACGAATATCACGGTGAAATTCTTGTTATTTTCAAATAGGTGATCAATTATGTTATTTTAATACCCAAGAAGGACCAGAAAATAAAAGGCCTAACGAAGCCTAAGAATTTTACAACAGGACTACTGGGACTAAAAATAATAAAAATATTGGTCCCGCTAGTTCCGAGGGACAAGACTCAGATGTGCTAAATAGTCCCAGTCGTCCCGTTACGAAACAACTCCACGGGACTAGTGGAACTGACCCGATTTACCTGCTGTTAAAGTGAAAGATTTCGTAATACCTGTCTGTGGTCAATATTCAACCGCAAGTGTCAAAAGGATTGTTGACATCGACGTTTGTGTGTATATTGTGTGCGTGTGTTTGCGTGTTTGTGTCGAACATGTGGTGGTGTGTAATATTTATTTTCATTAATTTTATCCCATTACAGACTCATATAAACTTTACCTGTGCCAAATTTCATACTCCTCCGTTCGCGTAATTGAGTTGTTTCCTAAAATTTTTTTTTGTCATAAATGGAAAGTTCATATATAAGTTTTGTAACAAAGTTATTTTAGTTTTTTTTTATTCGCTATAATTTAAAAGTTACATCAAATAAAAATACGTTTTTGAATCCAGTACCGAAAACACGCCGACAATTCCCGAATAGAACCGAGCGCGGGTGTGACGTCACTTTGTTAATTGCTATTCATTGCAGCATACAGCTGATACTGTAATTTGACTTTTAACTGATAAAATATTGATATTATCGTCAATATATTGATAAATATATCAAAAATGCTAAACCTTAAAAGTTATCGTGCTTGTTTTGTACCATTACGTGTGAAAACTACAAAAAAAACACTCCAAAGATAATGTTAAATGTGTACCTGTGACCTTTTCCCGAGGAATAAGAGGTAAAATTTTAGTTTTCGTTCATAGATTCGCTTTTAGGGTTCCGAAGTAAAATCGGAATCCTTATAGTTTCGTCATGTCCGTCCGTCCGTCCGTCTGTCCGTCTGTCTGTCTGTCCGTCTGTCTGTCTGTCCGACTGTCCATCTGTCCGTCCATCCGTCCGTCCGTCTGTCCGAAGCAAAGCGGCCAGACCCTTACTGCTAGAAAGCTGTAATTTGGCATGGATATACATATTTATTAAAACTCCAGAATCGTAGAATTAAATATTGAAAAACATTTTTTTTCAGGGTACGTCTCCTACAGGCAACGTGAGGATGATTTTTTTATTCGTCGCCTACCCTGTAGTGTGGAGTATCGTTGAAAGGGTCTTCCTAAAATATTATGGGTCTTGTAAGACCATTTTTGGAATTAGGGGTCCGTTTGCAAAATGTTTGGCTTTAAAGTGCTAATTTTGGTTACAGTCAAGTGTCCCCCCCAATTGTTTACTAAACGGTTGGAGTTAGACAAGTGAAAAAATTCTCAAAAATAGGGTACTTATATGATAAATTTACAAGGAAAACTATCACTGCTATGTTAACATAAGTATGAGTCATAGTCGATAAACTTACTACTTCGGAACCTTACATTGCCCGTGGCCTGACGCACATGCCAGTTTTTTTATAAAACAACTCATGGTTTTATTTTATTAGGTTAGGAATTTTGCAACGTTGATCCTACTCAAATTCAATGAGGATCTGATGATGGGTCCTGGGGCTACAAAGTGGAACACGTGGTAGAACAATGGTAGGTAGAGTAAAACGGAACCGTGTTTGAAGATATTAGATAATATTATCGTTAACATTGTAAAACCAGTAGGTCTGTACATAAATAAATAAATAAACGCTTCACACTCATAGCCCCATACTAGGATACCCAGTGTCGTGGGTGCCATAGACAACACAAGGACACACACTCAGACCAAGAACAGAAATACAAACTAATCATTCAAACCATCTCGCAGCATCCACCTCGCATCGAATCGAAACCAGGACCCTTGACTTAGCGATCTGGAGTGGTAACGATTCGCCACACGAGTCGTGATCATTGACCAACTTGGCGTATTTCGGAGACAAAAAAAAATATATATTGTATCAGTTTTATGTATAAAGCGCGTACAGACCCATACAACCGCGGTAGGTTTTCCTGTGTCGCGGGTGGCATGGTCAACACAAATAACACGTCACTATAACACCCAAGACCCGAGTACAAATAATTATTTGTCACATTTTATTAGATATGGCCGGGAATTGAACCTGAGACCCTCACTTCGCAGGCTGGATCGAATCGCTATCAACTAGGCTATAGGGTCATCATATGTATGTACCTACTACTAGCATAGAATTTCTGTAGTATTGCATTGTGCATTTTTTTATTAATCACATTCTTCACTTCTCTCAGGATCCATATCTGAAATTTAGGTAGACGAAGTCGCGGGTAGAAGTTAGTTGTATGATAAATGAAATATAATTTTATCATACAACCCTGATTTATACCCCTAACACCCTGCCCTGATTTCTCCCAGACACGATTTACCAGTTAACAGTGTAACCTTATCTAAATTTATTTAGTGTGTACAATCAATAGATAGTTTTATTATAATATTTAATGAAGAATAAATCATTTAACATTTAAATTTACAATAAAATTACGTGGTATGAATATCTTTTTGCACTAAATTTCGGATATTTTTACTCAATTCACGTAGAAGCTTCTAACAATGTGTAATTGCTTTAACAAAATGACGTCACTAACATGGCGACCAAATCTGGCGCGTTTGTAGTCACGTGATTCTTTTTGAACTTTTATCAATTTTGAATTCATTATTATTAATATTAAAAATAGTTTTAAGCGTTTTTAACAATGCCAATTAATATAATTTGTGTTAAAGATTTAAAATACATTTAAAAAAAATATTTTTTTTAAAAATGAACAACTCAATTGTCTTAAAAAGGGTTAAAAATTTTTGCCTTACACAATACATCCAAGACTGGTACTTCGACGCCCGAATTTTTCACTAACGAGATATTGATACATATACGTAATATGTAAGGGCTGTTTTTTATTTCCTGTTTTTTTTTTGTTTCTTTGATGAGGTTGACGTTCAAAATTTTATTTCCCGGCCAGAAATTTATTAAAATAACGTCCGAGCCACAACGTAAACAGCGTGCGTTGCTGCGTTATTTTTCTGAGGCTTTTGCCATTGCCGCGTTGTTTTCGTGGATATTGTGTTATTTTTCGATAATAAAACGAAAGCAAAGCTGGCAAAGGTATTCACGTGCCTTCGATGCGTCGAACTGAGCCACATAGGAAATCCATCAACGAGTCATCGAGTGTGCAGTAATTTGATTTTTATATCGTTGCTTTTAAAGGTGAAACTGGTTTGAAGCAAGAATTTTGTAAGGGTACGTCTACTTATAAAGTTCTTTGCCCGAGACGCGTGACGTAAGCACTCGGCCTCGAGGAAACTCGCTGGAATTTATTTAATCCCGTCAAAGGGAACGGATATGTTTATTTTCAATTTGGAGCAACAGTGACATTAGCTTCTATGTCGTTCTGCGCAGCCTCATATAGCCGAATATCTGATGAGGGGCGCGTGCCTCACCCCTGACGTGTATTTCAATATAATACAAATACTAGTATACGAAATACATATGGATGTTATAAACTGGTATACACTTGTAAACAAATTAAGCTCTGTTTAATTTGTAATCGTTCAAACATTCCGGCATACTCGCTACCCGTATGCATTGTCGTATTATTATAACGTTAACAATGTTGTATCACACATCCATCTGGGCACTAATTCTCAATCTGATTAAAAAGTTTGATTTGAAAAATTTTAACGTTAACGCACGCCATGTTTCATAAGATTTCAACATAAAATTAAGAATACGTTACACAATCTTTAAGATCGGGTATAAAATACGTCGGGGTGTGACGTCAGTGTTTTCTCGCTCACTTTTGTCATCGGCAGTATGACAAATACTGAAGCATATAAATGCAGATTGAGAGAAGGAAGATTATGTGTCCATTTCTATGCAAATGGACTCGTAGTTGCAGAGATTTTTAGGAGGCCCGAGTTATTCGGAGGCTCATGAGTTATACGGAGCTCTTGCTCGGGGCTGCGTGTGACGTTTCGTTATTAGATGCCGTCAAAGTGATTGAGGCATATTGAACATGTCACATACATAATGACGAAACAAGTTTCGAGACATTTCTTTACTGTTTAATTTATTACCAATTTGTTTTCTATAAATCTTTCCTTTTCATATAAATCTGTAACACTGAGTTTGGACGCAGTTTTTAAGTGCGTTTATTTGTTTATTCATTGGTAGACTTTACGAATTAGTCATCCGTGTCTGTCTGAGACATCTATAAAATCACAATTCGTATGCAATTTTATTATATTTTGAATAAAATGTGTCTTTTATTAAATGCCTCAACAATCGCCATTTTACGGTTATATTATACGTCCCACTAAATCCAATAAAACGAATTTTATAACTTTATTTCGGACAAACAAAGTTATCTTAATTGTATTTTCCCCGAGGCGCGACAATGACTACTCGAAAACTCTTTGTAAAAATGTGCCGCACGCATTGCGCTGTGAACAAAAATTTAATTTGCTCTTGTTTCATTGTGTTTTTGTTATTATTGACTAACGACCAAACGCTTTAGGAAACAGTTCCAGAGAAACGAGTCTATGAGGTTAGGAGTAAAGTTATGGTGTAGGGGTTCATCCATTCCTGAGTCCAAGGGCAGCCTGGGCAGCGTTACGCCCTGCTGAACATCGGATGAGGTAATGGCGAACGGTGCCTTTTCTTCGAGATCGGTGGGCTCTGTGCCATTCAGTTTAATCTACTTTAGAGTGTAGTTGTGGACGTCGGGTATTTTACCTTTTAGGCTAACTAAAAATACCAGGAATGTCCCTTAATATTTCACAGTTAGGGAGTGCCAGAAATAATCGATGTCTATAGGTGTCGACAATCAATTACACAAAAAGTATCTTACAGTTTAAATAAAAATACTTTTCTTATTACCTTAAAAGATTTTTTAATTCTTCCATATTTACTGTCTCTCCAAGACTCCAAGTGTTAAAGACCGGCGTTATACGCTAAACGTTTTAACTGACGTCTGACGTCACGTTACCCATATACCAAAGCGTCCGAGCGTAAAACTGGGGAACAGGTAAATTTGTTCGAGTGCAGCCAAAATGACCCGCGTGAGTTTCGGCTCCGCTGCCTTAATTAACGCATTTCGTCAGCACGTACGAGTAGCTTACACCGACCGCGCACTGTGGCCGATATAGGTAGTCAACATGACTGCGACAGTAGCGACAGCTACTAAAGTAATCTAACATGTTATGGTTATATTGTAGTAGTTTGCCATTTTCTATTCCATTAAATTGTGAAAAGTATCATGAAATGAAACATAAATGTGAATGTATGTTTAAAATATGTCTAAGATTGAACGATATAAGGAACTTTAAAGTTGCGTTGTAGCTGCAATCAGGTTTTAACACACGTTCGTGTACAGTGAAGATTGAACTATTGTCGTGATATTCTACCAATGTGACACTAGTCATCTTCCAGAAAATTTAAATTGACAGTTAACAACACTATTTACGTAGTTCTCTCTGTCAATTTCTTATGGGTCATATAATCAGGACTGATTTTTGTTAAATATAGAACCAATATAATACAATTATGGTGGGTTCGATTCCCGAGCGGGACAGATTTAGGTATGTGATAGCTAAATGTTTCTTCTCGGTTGAGTTTGAGTTGTGTTATGGTATGGTGTATTATGTTGTATATGTTGTGTTGTCCATACCAAACTTGACACAAGCAGTGCGAGGGTATGAGAGTATAAAGACAAGTGTTTAAAATACCAATTCCCAATTGTTCTAAATAATCGCGGACTGATACCCGTTGAAGAAACTTCCTTCATGCCAGTAACTGATAAACTTCAGTTACATTGCATGTATTCAGTTTAACTGCAGAACAGAACTGCGAGCTGCGAGCTGTAATTCAATGACCGATTCAATCAGAGGGGCAACTCCGTTTGTGCAGGACTGTGTTGCTGATAAGAGCCCTCGATCTACATAATTTTACAAAATAACCAGTAATATTAACTATACTAATAGTAATCTAACAGCCTTTTAAAGTCCACTGCTGGACATAGGTCTCTCCTAATAGACGCCACTCCGACCGGTCCTGGGTCCTCTGAATCCAGCGGTCTCCCGCTGTCTTTTTTAGGTCATCAGTCCACCTGGTCGGGGGGCGACCAGTACTCCATTTACCGAGACGTGGCCGCCATTCCAGGACTTTGCGACCCCTTGGTTATCTGTCTTTCGAACGATGTGGCCTGCCCATTGCCACTTCAACCGGCTAACTCTACCAACTATATCGGTAACTTTTGTTCGCCTACGGATTTCATCATTACGAATGTTATCTCGTTGTGAAATACCTAACATAGCTTGTTCCATACGCTATGTAGTAATAGTAATAGTCAAGTCGGTCCCAGATACTTACCAATCCAGGTGTCCGAGTACTTCTTCTTAGGATTTCTTAATAGTTTGCTTTCATTTAAAACCTAATACGAACTTAGTCAAATAGGAAGCACTGATCTTAACAATTATAATGACTTCGTCACCAAACAGAAAAGAATCTGTCTTTTTCATTATATGTCACTAAATTACGTAGCGTCAGCAAAATAACCGAGTGAGTGGCTGCGAGAGTTTTATTACATTGAGAGACTAAAGTGTTATTGTGAGGAGTTGAAGTAACGTGTCGGGAATGGGTTCGGAGTTCTGACGTATACCTATAATGAGTTAAGTTTTGAAAGCCACTATCGGAATAACTGTAGTAAAATGAACTCTACGCTTTGAGGAATAGGGCTTGATTGTAAGAACAACAGCTGGCACGGATAGTTGCAATGTTCGTAAGCCGCCCGTGGGAAGTCGGACGGTTTGAGTTAACATTCACCGACAGTTCGAGTTGACTTCAACTTTGTGTCATTGTTATAGTCAATTATTGATGTCAAACGATGCCGAGCTTGAACTGAGGCTATAAAAAATATTTCCCGTTTATTCCGCTAAGCAGCTCCATTTTCAATAATTTTGATAATTGTAAAATATACCATTTAGTAATAGTAGTCGAGTAAAGTTTACACCACTTGCTCTACCCTGGTGGGTATATGAAGACGTCATTACTTAAGAAGCTCCACAACAATCGTTCTTTGACGTAATGCGGCTAACAGGTCGACAGCCAACCGCACGCCGCCGCGCCGGGCAGCCGGCAGTCACGAGCTCCAAATTACGCCCAGACGTCTAGTGCTTACTGCCCAGTGACTCACCAAGCACTGCGCGCCTTTGATCACTCAAATCTGCCGATAAACGCCAGTGAATGCGTTGAATGGCTGCCCAATCGCAGAGAACATGAATTTAACGCTCAATCCCGCTCGCCGCAAGCCCGACCGCAGCTAGCCTCACTTCACGGATCGAAGCTGACGTCAAATTAAACACTTACATTCTACTTTGTTTGACTTTCATAAACGTACTTAAGTACTTATTTATCAGAGAGTTTAAAAGTCAGTTTGCAAGCTTCGGTGACTTGGGTTCGAATTGAGGTATGACCGAAATATACAATACGTTAATTTGGTTTCACAGATGTCCATGGATGATCATGGCGGTAATCATTTACCACGTGACCAGACGATATCTTTTCGGAAACATGTGAGTGCTCATGTAATTCTCTTACTTTAAGTAGTCACAGATATATCTAGTAATAAATTTAAGCCACGCTTATTCGATCCTAAACTTACACATTCATTCTGCAGCTGGTTAGATTTTCACCGCAAACATAATGGAATTACTGCCAACTGTAATGTAATAGACACGCACACTTCTATAACATCTTTCATTTATATGTCTAACTGCGAGTAGAGCACCACGTCGCAACTCGGCTGAGGATTTTATTATCTTTCTTATTACTTTTACGTGCTATAAGCAAACTGCTGTATTCGAATGTTTAATATAATATCTGTGTTTAACATACAAAGACCGAAATACAAACACTTATACATGGAAACACCTGTAAATTGCCAAAAATTTTTTTTACTGACATGAAAATCTAAGAAAGAAAGTGTGGTGTATTCAATAAAAGACGGACGATCGCAGAATGAGGTTTATTATAATGGAGTGGGTTATAACTTGTACAAGAGGGTTAGATGAAAACAAAATAATTTATATCTACCTCCTTAATACACAACACTATCCTTCCTTTAATGAAGTTTGACAAGAAACAAACGATAACAAATTAATTAGTTAAATAAAATGGAAATTAAAGATAAGTCGCTAATAACTAGTTGCACTTATAGTTTATACTGCGCATGATTACATAGATGTTTTGCTGAACTAATTTTAAACAAAACTATAATCACTTAAAAACTACGGAATACTACTTAATAACAACTTTTGTTTGGTAGACTACTTCTAGGTAACTACTTAAAACTAACTTTAACAATATTGTAAGAAATGCTAATTGACCATCATGATAAATAATTATTTATGTTTGTATAAAATAATGTACACAAATAAATAGCCTTTTGGTAGGCGTACATTTTTAAATAAGTTCTATGGATTTCTATGTGGTTTCGGTCTTAACATTATTTTTCGGGGCTCAACGCTTTTCAGGCAATGACGCGGAGGTAAGTACTCGCTAGTGCGATTAGCTTGAGTTGTCAAGCTATCGGACGGCGATACTTCGTTTGGGCTACACGGTGATCTACATGTAGGTGGTGTGGAATAGACGTCTGTAATGTTTGATTCATCATTAATATTCGAGTCATCGGTGTTGACTGTGCCTACTGCTGACAACGAGTATCGAGATTTTCGCGAATTGTTGCCTATCAGCTGATCGATGTGCCGCTTACAATGTACATTGTCTAAAGTTTTAACGTTATACGACACCGGCCCTGTCTTCCCTAACACTATCCCCTCCTTCCACTTTATATCTTTATCTTTGTTAGAATAATTACGTACGAGCACCGGCTCGCCTTCGGCCAGCTGCCGCGGCCGCGCGCCGCGTGCGTCATGCGTCGCGATCTGTGCGTGTTGCGCCGCACTGACTATCTCACTCGTGTCCGGCCGCAGCAAGTCTAATCTATTTCGTAATCTGCGCCCTAATAACGCGACGGAAGGTTCCTTTTGCGTTGAACAATGTTCTGTATTTCTGTAGGTGAATAAAAATTGACAAAGAGCCTTATGAAAGTCTACGTTTTCTAAAGTAGCCTTTTTTAGCACACGTTTAATAGTACGAACGGCATTCTCCGCGGCCCCGTTACTAGAAGGGTGATAAGGAGCTACTAGTATTCGTTTAATTCCGTTCTTATTTAGGTACGACTGATATTCGGAAGAAGAAAAGGGCGGACCGTTATCACTCACTATACACTTGGGCAAACCAAATCTGGCGAAAATTTTTCGAAAACACGAAATAACCGCGTTTGCACTCGTGCTTGGTACGTTTTCTACTTCTAACCATTTAGAATGGGCGTCTAGTATAATTAAATAATGTTTTCCTTGATAAGGTCCCAGGAAGTCTACATTTAATCGAACCCAGGGCTCCGATGGCCAACTCCACGGATGCAACGGCGCGGGCGGCGGTGCATCGCGCTGTGAGGCGCACGCGCGGCACTCGCGACATATTCGTTCAATGTCCGCGTCGATGCCCTCCCACCAAACATAATTCCGAGCTAATTGTTTCATTTTAACCACACCGATGTGACCACTGTGTAGTTCATCTAAGATAACGGCGCGGAGACTTTCAGGTATGACTATACGGTAACCCCACACTAAACAATTATTTTCTATGAACAAGTTTTCCTTACGATTAAAGAAATTCTTTTCCCGTAAATCGTTTACTTTAGCGGGCCATCCAAATTTAACATATCCGATTATTTTATTTAACAAGAAATCTTTTCTAGTTTCCGATCTCACTTCGTGAAAAGTTATAGGTAACTTATCTTCAATAAAATTTAAGTAGCTATAATTGTCGTCACTACTATTTTTGGAGTAATTATTTAACGGTAATCGGGATAACGTATCCGCGAAACAATTCTTACTGGACGGAACGAATTCAATGTCAAAGTCGTAAGCGGCTAGCCGCACCGCATACCTCTGTAAACGACTCGCCGCCGTCTGCGGGAGGCCCTTATTCTTACCAAATATGTAACTGAGGGGACGATGGTCGCTGCGCAAAACGAAACGCCTACCGTACAGGTATTGATGATGTCTCGAAACTCCGAAAACGATGGCCAAGGCCTCCTTGTCTATTTGAGAATAGTTACATTCGGACCGCGTGAGCGTGCGAGACGCGCAGCTGACGGCCCGCTCGCTGCCGTCCGGCTGGCGCTGCAGCAGCACGGCGCCCAGCCCGTACGCGCTGCTGTCCACCGACAGGATCAACGGCAAACTCGCGTCGTAGTGAGCCAACACCGGACCGCTACTAAGGAATTTTTTAATTTTATCGAAAGCTATTTTACAATCGTCGCTCCACGTCCATTTCACACCTTTTTTTAACAAACTATAAAGAGGCTTTAGCGTGTCGCTAATGTTTGGACAAAATTTAGCATAAAAGTTAACTAAACCTAAAAAACTTTTTAGTTCAGTTACATTCTTGGGAGTCGGGGCTGCAACTATGGCTTCAATTTTTCTTTTATCGGTGTGTAATCCGTTTTTATTTATGCGATATCCCAAATATGTTACACTATTCTTAAAAAATTCACATTTAGAAAAATTTACACGCAGTCCCGCCTCCCGCAATCTACTTAATACCGCTCTTAAATTTTGTAGGTGTGTGTGCCTATCTTTACCGGTCACACAAATATCATCCTGAAAAGCCACCGTTGACGGCAAACCACTCAGCGTTTCTTCGATTAACTTTTCGAAATATTCCGGCACACATTTAATACCAAAAGGCACGCGTTTATAAACGAAAGTTCCGACGTGAGTCGTGATCGCCGTCATCGGTTGCGAATCCTCTGCGAGGAGGACCTGCTGGTAGGCATGAGACAGATCTAGCTTTGAAAACTGCTCTCCCCCCGCCAGAATGGCAAAAATATCTTCGATGCGTGGCAACGGATAGTGAAAATCTTTAAGTAGCGGATTAATGGTAATCTTATAGTCACCACAGATGCGAATATCCCCATTCTTTTTTACAACGGGCACTATCGGAGTGCCGAAGTCGGAGCGCTCGACTTTATAAATGACGTCATCGCGCTGCAGCCGCTCGAGCTCGCGCTCGACGGGCGCGCGCAGCGCCAGCGGCAGCGCCCGCGCCTTCACGAACACCGGCGTCGCGCCCTCCACTAAATGTAAACTCATGCGCGTTTTGAAAGTGCCCAGCCCACCAGCAAATACCTCGGGAAATTCGTTACATAATGACAATACGTTGTTATCTATGCTAGGTTCTACCATATTGTGACAAGGGGATTCCTTAAGATCTATATTCAGGCGTCTAATCCAAGTCCTACCCATTAATGGTGGACCGCCGTTTTCGATCACAAACAATTCTAATTTATGGGTAATCGTAGCTAAAGTGACAGTAACAATAATGTAACCCAATGGTTTAATTAAACTGCCCGTATACGATTTTAATTTTAAAGGTTTACTCACAATAGGTTCGTTTGAAAAGTAAGTGTCGTAACAATCTTTTGAAATAGCTGAAATTTTACTGCCCGTATCAATTTCGAATTTTAATTTGTGCTCGTTAACCTTTAATTTAATCGTGTAGGGCTTATCACTGCTATCTATATTTATATTAAAAAAATCAATGTCACTATCTTCAGAATCATTTAAAAAGAACTGACCTCTATTTCCACGTTCACCACCGCTAACGGTGCATACCGCTTTGAGATGACCTTTTTGACCGCACACGTCACAAGTGTAGTGCTTGAATCTACACCTGGCCGACGCGTGCCCGACCTTGCCACAGCGTCCGCAAGCCCGCGCGCCCCGGCTCGGCGCTGCGCCCGCGACGCCCGGGGGGCGCGCGCCCGGCGCTCCGCCCTCGATACTCGCGCTGGCGCGGCGCGCCCGGTGCGCGGCCACGCGGTGTAGCCCCTCCGAGGGCCCGCTGTCTCCGCGGACGCCGTCACCGCCGCCGGCCGCCGCAGCCGCGTGACGTTCCGCCGCCTCCAAGGCTAACGCGAGCTCCACGGCCCGCTTGTAGTCGATGTCCTTCTCGGCAAATAACCTCGACCGCATGTCTTCAGCGTGAAGTCCGGACACGAACTGATCCCGCAAGTTCACTTCTAGGTTTTTACTGAAATTACAGGTCTTCGCTAGATGCTTCAATGCTTGCAGGTACTCGCTGATACTTTCGCCGGCCTGTTGTTTGCGTTGCCGAAATACGTGTCGCTCTGCAATCTCCGACCGTTGTGGTTCCAAATGTTGTTTTACGATTCTTTCCAGTTCGTCGAAGGATTTCTTCTCGGGTAAGTCCGGCGCGCACAGGTCGCACATTAACTCGTAGCAGGTGACGCCCACGTGCGTTATTAACGTGGCCACATGTAACTCTTCTTTGATGTCATTTAACGAGATGAATTGTTTTATGCGTCTGCAATATGCCTCCCAGTTATGCACCCCAACTTCGAAACTTTCGACTTTTCCAAACGGCATTTTATAAAAGTGAAGTACGTAAGTACGTTAAGAAAAAAGAAACCGACTGCGCCAATGTGGTGTATTCAATAAAAGACGGACGATCGCAGAATGAGGTTTATTATAATGGAGTGGGTTATAACTTGTACAAGAGGGTTAGATGAAAACAAAATAATTTATATCTACCTCCTTAATACACAACAGAAAGAAAGAAGTCTAAGCAAACCAAAGTTCTAACCAAAAACACAGTGTGTTTTTGATCCATTATAAAAATAAATTGATGGATCTTTTTGTACTTCAAATAACTGTTAGTACAATACTTACGTACTTCTAGTACAATACTGATAATAATAATACCACACACAAAATAGACAAAAGAAATAACAGCAAACCAAAAAAAAAAACAATTACATTATTACATTATTACAGAAAAAATACAAAATACAATGCGATACCAAACAATTAAATTAATCAAAACTAAAAACTAAAATTATTACTTATTGTGCGGGCAAAGGAAGTGGCTCAACTTTTGCTAACCCAAGACCTTGGTTTTGCGTAGCGCTATATTTCAGCCACTACCTGATCCCTCAGGTGTTATGCGGGAAATAAATATTCTCCCCTTTCCGAGCCGCAGAAATAAACTAATAGAACTAAAGTTGTAGTCAGGGAGCAAATAAAAATGCTCTCGTTAATTGATCCATTTACACGAATTCGCATTACGTAATAAGATAAACTTAATGTTTCAAAAACTACAAACTGAGTTTGAATGTTCGGTCATGGTAATTCTACAATAGGTACGTCAATGTGACGCGTCCTCGAGATACTGTATGGAAGATCTTGCGCGCTTTCCTAACTATACTATCATACTGTTATCAAAGAGTCAGTCACCCAACTACTAATGTTCTGGCCAGTACTTTCGTTCTTCTCTTTCTTTCTTGGCGGACAACGCATCGGTGATGCCTTTGGTGTTACCGATATCCATAGGCAACAGTGGCATGGTCAGTTACCATCAGGTGGCTCGTAGCTCGGCAGTTCCCATAAAAAATATGAAATCCATTTCCTGATAAATCAGATTTGATAGTCACCCCTCAATAAGGTTAATTAGATCAGCAAAGACGATAGTTCTATTTAAGTGGAGTCATGCGGCAGATGAATGTTAAATTACATCTCTGCAGATAACGTGGAATTTAATTTTGCTTTAATTTATATCTTAGTGAGATAAGTCGGCTCAGCAATAGTCGACTTTGAATTTTGTAAGAAAATTAACGCACTGCGAGAGGGTTGATTTGAATAAAGTTTTGTACGTTTGAAACTGATTCGAAATTCATGCCCAGCCTGATTCATCGCTTTAAAAGCTAAACTTACTGTTGAACATAGGATTATGAAAATTAGGATCCCTTTCTAACGATGGTAAAAACATTTGTATTATACTTTAAACACAAGTAAATAATAATGGGTATATTTTTAACCGACTTCAAAAAAGATGGAGTTTTTCTATTCAGTTATATTTTTTATGTATGTTAATGTACTAACTACTTCATGATTGGTCCCACATTTTAGAAAAGGGAACGCCGTATTTGACACGTATGGTGGCACGTACCCCACGGTGCCGCGGTGATCTGATCACACACAGCACGCAGCATGCAGCACGCAGCATATCAATCGCAGCGCACATTCCTCACATTCGCCGGCCCTGCTCCGAGCTCCGTAATGCGTGGATTGCTGTAATTAACGCCACATCACATTCATAATATGCACAATGCCAATGCTTTTTCTATATCAGCTCTATCCAATACAGGTTATTGTATAAAGCTTTTGTAATTTTTGAACGATTGCTGAAACTCAATATCATCCCAGGAGAACATGCAATCGGGATAAAATCTGCCTAATTTTGATGTCCTGAACAACTGTCCAAGTTTCATCTTAATTCGTGCAGCGGTCAGCGCGCGATGGAAAGACAAACATCTTACTATCTTCCCAAGTTTTCTAATTTGTAAGGCATGCTTTTTCCCAATCCTCCGTGGCAACTTAGCACTGAAGACTACTCTGGCGTTATATCTACCACGTCGAAGTACCTACCAGTCACAAATTACCTTGAGGAAAGCATTTCGGGGACCCTTCTTATAACTATTGTCGTAGAAAGAGACTCGCATCATACAAGTGCCTGAAGAAATTTTAGTTAAAAAAAATTTCTTACAAGAAACAAAAACGGCCGTAAGAATACGAAACAAGTTGGAACAGGAGGCAATTTAAATGCATGCGAGGCCCCGATCAAGTAATTTGAAGATGGCTAATCCCGGCGAACCATCTTCACGACGCTTCGACGTGACTCCAACCACGTTCCCTTACGAGGATATTCATGCGTGTTTCATTGGATCAACTCATTAAAATTACTGAAAGTATTTTTTTTTTTATGAGAATAGCCGACTAAATAGCCAGTTGGGTAAAATACTTTTAGCACCCTGACAGAGCTTGGAAAATTATTGAGCTTCGATAATTATGTGACTTATTAAATTCGTGAACTTAAGACCCTTGATGGAGGTCTTTTAGTAGATTATAAAAAATATTTGAAATGGAATGCAATATTTACAACTTATCATGAATCACGTTTCAAATTGTTTTGAAAATTTCATTAACTTTATAAAATACTCACTAAATTGTTTTTATATTTTATTATTTGTTTTTTTTACAATAACTATGTTTCTGAGTTGCCTTCAGCCGTTATAATAGCCTTGAAATTGCAATGAGATAATCCGGCGTAATTGTAGCCGTAAATTGTATTCATGGAATATGTACCTATAAGTTATCCTTCTTGATTCGTCACAATTGGCAAGATCTAAATATCACCTATCCCCCTAAATAAGCAAGCATTGTGAGCGGAAGAATTGACCTAATGCAAAAAATGTTATTAATACTGTTTTTGCACGCACACGAGCCAACCATTTCTATGCGGGATAAAGCGAGCAGATACCAGGAGTCCATAAATCTCCGCGTTGTTGGAATTAAGACGTAATAAAAACGCGGTTGAAGCGCGGTCATTAATAATGTGCCGGGGAGTGTACACTGCCGGCCCGGTGCGGGAGGCGCGATGGCGCCGCACAAAGTACACGGAGGTATATTAAAAGCCCTAAGAACAGCGCTGTATAAACCGAAAATGTTTGAGGGTAGTCCTTGTCTGAGAATTTATTTTAACAAAGTTACATTTAAAATTGTCTTGTTGAAGTTATAAGACGCAGTTTGTAGAGTTGATGACATGTGGTAGTAGGCTATTAGTATTTTAACTAAAAATGTTAACTAATAACAATTCTGAGAAACATTAACATCATTTTGAAAATCAGCAGCCAGCCAAAGGCTCTTCATCCACATCATACGAGGAACTTGTCCTGATCATCCATAAACTAATTTTTTAATCCATAAATTATTTTTTTTTTGTTCAAATGGATGTTTGATTCTATCGGTATTAAAACATTAACAATGGTAAGTAAAATATGCAGAATTTCCCTAAGGTATTACAATTCACACTCAAGACACAGTTCTGTTGTTGTTTTAAGTTTTCCAGTTTTGAGGAGATCAGAAGTAATTAATCATAGTAGGACTGAATTTAAATCATCAAGTAGGTAAAGGCCATTTATATTATTATGACTGCATTGTTCTACTTCCATTCATCACAGAATAACAGGATAACATACTGGCTTAAAAACGTAGGTTTACTCTAACTTCTTGCATATTAACGACTTCCAGTAAACCGTTGAAGCTGCAAACTGGACAGTGTACACACTCCACTCCGCCTTTTATTTATTTGAATGTGCACTTTGCGCCGATAGTCTCGCAAATAAACAAAAGAGTCCGATCGCTGGCAGCGCGGCGCGGCGCGGCGGTGGCGAAGCGTTGATGAATATAGCAATGGATTTACGCTCAAGTACTTCAGGATATATTTTTTGCTTCGGTTCGCGTCCATTTCGACTTAAGTATATTAATGTTGGAACTATAGCAATGCTTTAATAGCTGTGAGTTCTGTTCCCATTTTGAGAGCTTTAACGAATTCTTGGTCACAATACATTGGGTCGCGGAAGAAGCTTTCCTTCTAATAGTGACGTTTAAAACAACTTAAAAACTGTTAGGTAACACTCTTATTAAAAAGTGCGGCCTAATTGTCAAGTCATTGAACATTGATAAAATTTATCATAATAAAAAAGGTGTAAACGAAAATGGAAGAATTGCGGGAAAGGATAACACCAAAGGATTAAAGAATATAATATCATCAAGAGATAAAAGAAAAATAACACTTGAACGTAAAGTTCGTACCGCACCGTAATACCGTCGAAAGCACTTTATTCCGTACTGCATATTAACATAAAGAGCCACAACCGATAAGGGGACCTCAAAAATCTTGGCAGCGCTGGACGGGTCGTTACCGCGTCGTATGTCGCCGCCGGCGCGGGCCGTAATCCTGCGTAATGAATGAGCCGCTTGAGGACGACAGGGGCTTTTACATCGCACGACACAGGTGCGCTTGTGACTTCAAAAATATATTTAACTGTATCTCGCAGTTATGATTTTAAATTCATTTTGATCCCTACATCTCAATTTTAAAATTTAAAACTGCCTCGTATTTTAAATGTAATATTCGATAAACAAGCAATTTACTACAAACAGGAAGACAAATATTAAAGCACTTTTTTGACTATACACACCAGCTCAAGTTCACTTACCAAGTTAAAAAATTATGACAGAATTATATTGCGTTCTCATAAAATATGTCTAACCCAACGCACGCACTTACAAACCTCACACAAAACGCGACTGGAACACCATTAATAAGACTGTTACGCCCTCACTCCATTAAACGAGATCTTAATTCTGTCGTCGAATATAAATCTTGCCCCGAAAGCGGCGGCATCTGGGGACACACATTGGGGCTATTAAGACCCGGGGGCACGGGGGCAGCTAATGCGCACTGATTGGGTCCGCCGCGCGTCGCGATTGGGCATTAATAGCGTCTCATATTGATTAAAAATTATTACATATTGCAAATATCGATATTTTTATGTGAATAGGAGAACTTTTTTGTCCCAAATAGCTTATAAAAGTTGTACCCGAACTGAAGTAAAACGGCAAGTTTCACTTTATTCGCAGTTGATTTTTAGTGTGACATAGCTATAAATAAAAATATATCTTCTTCCAAACCGATGTTGATAGAGAGTTGAAGAGAAGCGCAATTAATTTTTTTAGTACTCTTTATCTAACTGATGAGGCAAGAAAAACCCAATCTAAACGGCCAAACCTGACTTTTCAATATTTCTTACAATAAAGTTAACAAAAAATATTAACATTAATAGCACTATATGTATAAATACCTCATGCGCGCCAAATATTTTTAATTTCCTGCGTAACTAATCATCGATTCAACTCATAATCCATTTATTATTTACTCAATATGCTGTTCATATCTCATGCAATTTAAATGCCAATTCGTTAATTACTTTCCAATTGCATTTAAAATAAATGAATAATCAGAACTGACATAACAATAATAACCTTTTAATCAAACTATCTAATTACAGATGCATGCGATAGAGCTGGCCGGCAGTTCGTGTTGTCGATCAGCAAGGCTATTCTGTTTTGTAACTCGACAGCGGAATCCGCGATGAGTTTCAAAATTGAAGTTCGAGTTCGAGATCTTGATATGTCATTCTCTAATCGTCTAGTTCGCACTTGCGAAGTGAAGTGAGTCTCGAACTCGAACGTCAAAGGACTAAAGATGGCCTCGGTATCTGGGGGCACGGCAGTGCCCCCGCCAAGTCGAGCAAAAAAGCGGCACGGCCGTACCATCCTTTTCTCGAAGCAATTCAGGCCATTTTCGACCCCCTATAACTTCGTTGTGGATAAAGCTAGAAGCCTGAATTTTTAGTAACCAAGCAGGCATTGTATAAACTCAGTATATTTCAAATTTCATTCAATTTGATTTGAAGAACTAAGTTGCGAGACTTGGTTTTTTTTACAAGTTTTGTTTTTGATGGCATTATGTCATTCTCTAATCATCTAGTACGCACTTGCGAAGTGAAGTGAGTCTCGCGCTTTAACTTCAATTTTGAAAGTCATCGCGGATTCCGCTGTCAAGTTACAAAACAGAATAGAACACTCGCCGGGCCCGGCTACTGGTAGAACCGGTTGCCAGCCTCGCCTCCCGCGCCCCGCTTCACGGGAGCGCGCGCGCAGCGGCATTCGCCGCCCGGCAGCGGCCAGTCAGCCTTCCACACGCACCGCGCTCATACGTGTCGCTCGATCGCTTGACTACCCCGCGCTCACTCAGTGCATACGCTGTAACCTAGCTCGTACCTAACTAGTGCCTAAGACTATTTTCGTGTTGCTTGTGCTTGTGCTATCATTTCTACTCTATCACTCTCTCTCCTTCTTTGTTTTATGGACGTTTCTCGTGTGTACTTTCCTGTGTAGTTTAAACTGTACTTTTCTGTTTCTTTCGTGTTTTCGTGCAATAAACTTTTAACTTTTAATTTGGAGTCAACCTTATTGCTCGCGCACCGCCTACACGCCACCACACGTTATACCACTTTTCCATAACTGGTGACCCGACTTTGAACACTTGAATAATGAGTGATAGTGACTATAGTATTAGTGACGATGAACATTTCGAGACGTGCCGTAGTGACTCGCCGTTATGCGCCGCCCGGGCGCCCCGCGGCCACGCGCTTACAGCCACGCGGCGCGCACGCGCCCGCCGCGCACCTACTTGCCGCGCAATGGCGCAGCACGTGCCATGCGGCACGACCTCCGCCGCAGCAGCAACAACAGCAACAGCAGCACCGAGCACCAGCGCGTCCCTACGAGTGCCACCATTTGACTCAGAGGACCCGGAGCTCTGGTTCGCACTTCTGGAGGCTCAGTTCGTGTTTCACAACATTTACTCGGACCCCGAAAGGTACAACCACGTAATTACGAACCTTACCATCGAGCAAGCGCGGACCGTGAGGGACGTTGTCATCAACCCTCCGGTCGACAACAGATACGAGCGCATTAAAGCGGAACTCATAAGCCGACTCACCGCCTCTCACACTCAGAGGATCGAGGCGCTCCTCACCAACATGGCAATTGGACAACGGACGCCGTCACAATTCCTGCGTCACCTGCAGGACCTGGCGGGTCCTACCACGCCTGCTAGCCTCATCCGCACCATCTGGTGCAGCCGCCTGCCGCACAACATACAAGCAGTGTTATCCACGCTGGCTACGGACACACTCGAGCAGTTGGGTGACATGGCAGACCGCCTGCAGGAGATCTCAGCTCCCTGCCCGGTCGCCCCGCCCGCTGCTCCTATTCCGGACGTCGCCGCAACGCAGCTCAAGGAGCTGACCAACATGGTCCAGCGCCTGGCGCGCGAGGTTGACCAACACACCAGTGCTCCGCGCCAGGCCACCGACGACACAACTCACCATCGCCAGCCGCTACCTCGACGCGCCGCGCCGGTGACCACCAGCGCTCCGCGCCAGGCTGCAACCGCAACACGCCATCGCCAGCCATCACCACGACGCACACCCCGCGCGCGTGCAGAGGCCACAGTGGCCACTTCCGCCACGCAGCAGCAGCCAGCGGTGATGGCCACGACAGATGACAACACCACAACCGGCCGAGTGTTCGTAACCGATCGTTCGTCGCGAGTGCAATTTTTAATTGACACGGGGAGTGATTTATGCGTTTACCCCAGATCGGCACTTAAAGACCGCCGACAAAATAGTAATTTTAAACTGTGTGCGGCAAATGGAACCAGTATTGACACTTATGGTTACGTCGACCTTAACTTAAATCTAGGTCTAAGACGCGATTTCCGCTGGCGCTTTACGGTTGCGGACGTCACGAAAGCCATTATAGGCGTGGATTTTTTAAGTTTTTATAATTTAATAGTGGACGTCCGCAACCACCGCCTCGTAGATAATACGACAACTTTGTCCACTAATGCCTGCACTGCAAAAACTAATATTTGTTCTGTTAAGGTAGCGACGGGCGACACGAGGTACCACGCGCTACTTAGTAAGTTCCCTGAACTAACGCGCCCTTCAGGCACACCGAGGACACCAAAGCACACCACGGTTCACCACATCCGCACCACACCCGGCCCACCCGTCTCTTGCTCACCACGCCGGCTCGCCGCCGACAAATTAAAGATGCTCTCTAACGGCACTGCACGTCCTTCCGAGAGCCCGTGGGCTTCGCCGCTGCACCTCGCTCCTAAAAAGGATAACGGTTGGCGGCCGTGTGGTGATTACCGCATGTTGAACGCGCGGACGGTCCCCGACCGTTATCCTATCAAACACATCCACGACTTTGCCCATAATATAGCTGGTAACAAAGTCTTTAGCACCATCGACCTGGTTAAAGCCTATAACCAGATCCCGGTCTACGAGGAGGACATCGCGAAAACAGCCATAACAACACCTTTTGGTCTGTTTGAGTTCCCTTATATGACCTTTGGTCTCCGCAACGCAGGGCAGACATTCCAGAGGTTCGTGGATGAGATGACGCGCGGTCTAGATTTTTGCTACGCCTATCTAGACGACTTCCTAGTATTCTCCAAGAACGAAGCCGAGCATGAAGAGCACCTGCGTTTACTCTTCACTCGAATGCAGGAATACGGTATGTTAATCAACACCGTGAAATGTTTTTTTGGTGCCCCAGAGGTCACATTCCTGGGCTATCGCATCTCACAGGATGGCACGAAACCTCTGGAAGCCAAAGTACAGGCTATAAGGGAATTCCCCCCACCCAAGACCGTTAAGCAGCTGCGCCGTTTCTTGGGGATGGTTAATTTTTACCGGCGTTTCTTGCCTCACGCGGCAACCATCCAGGCCCCACTGAACGCCCTGCTTACGGGCTCGGTAAAGGGGTCGCAGCCGGTACATCTTACTGGCGACTCTCTTTCAGCTTTCGACCCGTGTAAGGAGAGTCTTGCGAACGCTGCGCTATTGGCACACCCGGACTGCGATGCTCCATTAAGTCTAGTCACCGATGCGTCCGATGTAGCAATGGGTGCCGTAGTGCAGCAACTCAAAAATGGTAAGTGGCAACCACTTGCGTTCTTCTCGCGCAACTTAACACCCGCGCAGCTGAAGTACTCGCCATACGATCGCGAACTCCTCGCGATCTACGACAGCATCAAATACTTCCGGCACTTGCTGGAAGCACGCGTCTTTGCAGTCTACACTGACCACAAGCCGCTCAGTTTCGCTTTCCATGAACGGAAAGCCAACTGTTCGCCTCGTCAGTTCCGCCACCTTGATTTCATCTCGCAGTTCACGACCGACATCCGTCACATCTCCGGTAAGGATAATGTGGTGGCGGACACATTATCTCGCGTCGATGAACTGCAGCTGCCAGTCGACTTCGATACACTCGCGGAGTCACAAGCAGTGGACCAGGAGCTTCTTCAGTATCTCAGCGGAGAAACATCACTTCGCCTGAAGAAGCTCACCATCCCTGGCAGCACTAGGGAAATTTATTGTGACGTCAGCACACCATCAGCACGACCTTTTGTACCACTGTCACTACGTAAGCCGTTATTCGACAGTCTTCATGGTCTCAGCCACCCAGGTCCCAAGGCCACCGCCCAACTGGTGGCCGAGCGCTTCGTCTGGCCTGGGGTGCGCAAAGACTGTCGAGAGTGGTCACAAAAGTGCCTAGCGTGTCAGCGCGCCAAGGTGAGTCGCCACGTGTCAGCGCCGTTGGGCACGTTCGACTTACCTCGCGCTCGATTCGCATTTATCCACGTGGACATTATAGGGCCCCTTCCAACATCTCAGGGGTACCGCTACTGCTTGACCGCAGTGGACCGTTTTACGCGCTGGCCGGAAGTAACACCTATGGTAGATATCACCGCGGAGTCGGTCGGTAAGGCGTTGCTATCGTGGATATCCAGGTTTGGATGTCCAGCCGATATCGTTACCGACCGTGGGCGGCAGTTCGAATCCACGCTCTTCCAGTACCTTGGAAGAATGATTGGATTCAAGCACCGCCGCACCACCGCCTACCATCCGGCCTGCAACGGCATGGTCGAGCGATTTCATCGCCAATTAAAAGCAGCGATAATGTGCCACGCGGATAGCAACTGGGTCGAGGCCTTGCCCCTTGTACTCTTAGGCATCCGGTCTTCATTCAAAGAGGACCTTCAGTCCTCTTCCGCCGAGCTGGTCTACGGTGAGCCGCTCCGTCTCCCGGGGGAATTCTTCCAGGCGACCGCTCCCGAGACCACCGACCTCTCGGATTTCACCACCCGCCTTAGACACATAGCGGCAAAAATCCGACCCACACCTGCTGCACGTCACACGCAACAAAAATCCTTTGTTCAGAAGGGACTCCATTCAGCGAGCCACGTCTTCTTACGAGACGACTCGACCCGAGGTTCCTTATCACCACCTTACACAGGTCCTCACAAAGTGGTCGAACGTAGGGACAAGACTTTCCGTATACTGGTTAGGGGCAGGGAGGTCACAGTAACGATAGACCGACTTAAACCGGCCTACCTACTCGTAGACCCATCCCCCATCAACAATCCCATCCCTACTCCTACGTTCCCTCCGACACCAGCGCCCACTCCTACACCAACGCCCGCTCCCTCACCCGATCCTCCGCCCGCACGGTTGAAGTCCACAGTTCCGGAAGGCGGCAAAACCACACGATCTGGCCGCCGAGTTCGTTTTCCGGACTACTACCGACCGTAGACCCGGTCTCTGGGGGGGAGTGATGTGGGCACCTCCGTCCCACATTCGCATTATGTATATGTAGTATATTATGTATCTCACACACTCACAAACACACTCACCTTTATGTAATATATTATGTTTATCATATACATCACAAATACATCACACATACATTCATACACTCACATACCACACCGCGGGTTCAAACCTGGTGCGCCTTGGCGTTCTACGCGCGCCACACACTCGCCGGGCCCGGCTACTGGTAGAACCGGTTGCCAGCCTCGCCTCCCGCGCCCCGCTTCACGGGAGCGCGCGCGCAGCGGCATTCGCCGCCCGGCAGCGGCCAGTCAGCCTTCCACACGCACCGCGCTCATACGTGTCGCTCGATCGCTTGACTACCCCGCGCTCACTCAGTGCATACGCTGTAACCTAGCTCGTACCTAACTAGTGCCTAAGACTATTTTCGTGTTGCTTGTGCTTGTGCTATCATTTCTACTCTATCACTCTCTCTCCTTCTTTGTTTTATGGACGTTTCTCGTGTGTACTTTCCTGTGTAGTTTAAACTGTACTTTTCTGTTTCTTTCGTGTTTTCGTGCAATAAACTTTTAACTTTTAATTTGGAGTCAACCTTATTGCTCGCGCACCGCCTACACGCCACCACACGTTATACCACTTTCCCATACCTTGCAGGTCTCTGGTCGAATAATCATGTTGAATGTTGCCGGATAATCGGCAGTACTGACAACCTGAGCTGGAGCTCTGGCTGAGCTGGTTTAATAATGACGTCAGCGTACGTTACAGATATTATTATAAAATATCGTACAAATCATAATATTATTTTCGAGATAATTATTATGTCGAAAAAGAAATCAGGCGCCGAATATTTATTTATTTATTTCAATACTGTTTAAGTAAGGACAAATACTTTTTCAAATAATTTAACTTATTATTATTACTTTGGTTCTCTATACAACATCATTGGTATATTTATTGAAAGTCAAATAATCGCCACTCATAGTCGCAATGAAAATATCAAATAGAATATTTTGCCGACAAATCGGCGTAATCTGCCCATCTCTAATACAAACGTTTATGAACTAGTAGTTACATCTGAAATAAAATAATTTCGCGTTCGATTTTACGATACCAGTACTGTAGCTGTGCGGGGCCGCGCATCGTTTTGATTTACGATTCAAACCCGATTTTATATTAATTGCACCACCATTAGTCATGCGTATCACAACGTTTTGGTTATTTTTAATATTTTATATTTCCAGATGTAAAACCCATTTGGAAACCGATGGCTCGTGTCAATCGTAAGCGGTCTGCTCAGCTAATTGAAGGAGAGGTGATGATGCTGATGATGTTCAAGTGGTCAATTAGAAAAATGTATGAGCTTTGGAAGTGATTATTGTCTCTTTCTGACAGTAGACGCAGTGTTCCCCACATACTTAACACGACTACGCACATAACACGATGCTACAAACATTGTGCAACTAATATGTGACGTAGAGGAAACGAAAATTTTAAGTCTTGCAAAGCCAAAAGATAGCCCAAAGGTTTGGATATTCCTCAACGAAGGTTACGCAACCTGCACCAATCCTATTTTTCAATCTTTATACGATCTAGAAATAACATCTCATTCTATGAAAAAGTTCGTAGTAAAGCCTGTACTGTTTTCCAATCCGAATATATTCAAGTGGTGAACTCTCGCCTTAAACTCTACGAGTGAAAAACCCGAGCTCAGAAGTTATAATGACGTCCCGTTTTAAAATAGAGAACAATTGACAACATAGACTTAAACCTGGCTAAACACTGAAGCATAACGCTTCTGTTTAATAGTTGCAGAACAAAAACAATTTACACAATGTTAACCAGGCTTATCGGGCAGTGATGCGCAAAGTATTACAAACGACGGGCGGCAGCGGCGGCGCGGTAATGGCAGTAAATCGCGGAATGCGCTGAATTATCATGTCAACAGGACACGCGAGCTGTAATAAATAATTTTAGTGGAATTTACGGCCCCTGCACACCTGAATTTTGTTAAAGTGTACACGGTTAAAAAAATGCTTTTAACACCGGATAAATAATAATATACATACGTGGTGACATTGTGTTTTGTGAGTCTGTGGCATCGTAGTTCTAAAGCGGATTTCGATTAATGTATTTTTTTATTTCATAAATGACGTAATCGATTGTGTTCCTATCTATGATTTAACAAATAGTGTACATCTGTGTAGACCATCAGTTGCTGAAGAAGTGTATTGTATGTTTTCTGTGTGTACAGTAAATTTCTCTGGTCTGATGTTTTTAAAGAACACAACGAAACATTTGGCACTAACTAAAGAAGAACCTATTTCATTTCCAATTACCATCACCAAGTCAATTTTAAGGCCTTCTTTATGAAGACTTACGCCCCAACTCGGAGTCACTAATGGTTAATTTAATCGCTCCCTAGTGATGAATCACCATACAAATTCTGTACTAAGGAGCGTTTTAAGTAACCGTTAGTGACTCTGAGTTAGGGCATTATTGTTTAAAAAAATCATTAGTAAAAAAATACTACTCTAAATCATATTTTTTATGAGTATACTTATTTTCTCACTCGTAGATACGAGTAACTTAAAATCCCGATTCTGAGGAATTATCAGCGCCGGTGTAAAGGGGGCTTTACTTGTGTATCACCTGCTTATGGCCATTACAGCTTCCATGAGTTACAGTCATTGCCCTTGTAAATACCGCCGGAGAAATGTTGTAAATATAGGATTATATTAGAGTTGAGAGCGAGATACGAAAATATAAAAATCGTTTCAGGTTTGTACTGGGAAAGTACGAGCACAAATAATAGAATGTGTCCGCTGGTCGCTACGAGGAGGCCATTGAAATTGGTCTGGCTATCAAAATTTCGTACTGTAAGCACACACACGCGCGCTCATATAAGTAAACTCACACCCTCACACGGGCTGCGGTTCCTCTGCTGTTTTGTAGAACCTAAGCTTAAGATAACATAGTATTTGTTTTATTTCAATCGATACACAAACAGAAGAATGCATAATCTTTAAGATTTTTTTAAGAAGACCGAGAGCAGAAATTCAAACTCATCACTCAAACCGTCTCGTTAGGAATCGAACCCGACCTGGGAACCGCGGTCCGGCATTGTAATTGTATAAAAGAGGTAGAGATAAAAGCTAGCGCTATCTATCCAGTGCTTGCTTTCATACCCCCTCCATTGCAGCGTTTAACGTTTAACGTTTTGCCAGTCGCATAAGAAGTATAACTTCAATACATTTGATTAACATCCATTGAAGGGTACGATATCTGCCCGTGTGTCCCCGCCACCCGCCACCCGCCACGCCGCGAGCCGGTCGGCCGCCGGACGCCGTGTTTATTCAAATGCAATGTCCCGTCCCGTGTAGCGCCGCCTTTATTGCTGTAAGAGTTGTGGCCGCGCGCCGCGCGAACTGACTGCTCCAGAACATCGGTGAATGTGCACCCGCGATTTATACGACATTATGCTGTTACCAATATCGACCACATTCAATAAATTATTGGTCTGGTAGTCCTGATTCGTATCGTTGCAGCGCTATGAATGTTAAAAATAATCTAAATAGCTAACTTATTTACGAAGTTTGTATGTCTTCTAAATTTGAGTAAAGTTTGAGCTTTTATTTTTCCTTAACTTTATATTCTGTTTCAGGAGGGCTATTCTGTAAAATACAAAATTGAAATCGAAGCTCACTCAAGTGAGACTCGAAAGCGAACTTGCATCATCTTGATAGGTCATTTTCTAATCATCTAGTACGCACTTACGAAGTGAAGTGAGTCTCGAACTCGAACTTCAATTTTGCAACTCATCGCGGATTCCGCTGTCGAGTTACAAAACAGAATAGCCTTGCTGTTGGCAGAGCCAGGGCGGGCGAACATTATCAATCAACATGACTTGCAAGCACTATTTATTTTATTTATATTATGATACTTCTCCTGTTGCATGTTCAAGGTCTGACCGGAACTTCTTAACTCAGAGATGCGTTGCAGTAGTCACTGAAGGCTGCCTTCAAGTCTGTAATATCTCCACCTCTCACAGTGTATTATCACGAGAACGTCAAACACAGGATTGTTTATTCAAATGTAGGTGGCACCGTACCGAGCGGGCCGCCAGGGACCGCTCCAGGCACGTGTAGGCCACGACATGATAATGTTGTGCCAAACACTCCGCTCAAATACTCGTAACTCAATTGAGCTGGCCTTCAAGAAAAATGATTTCGTAACGAGATTACTGAACTCATTATAACACGAGAAATAAAAATCCAAGTAAGATTACGATATAAATGTTGCGAGGACGAATGGATTTTTGTTACGAAAATGACTATTAGTTTTTCTTTTACGCAAATTAAACGAATGTTCATGAAATTTAGCACACATGTAGGAAATGACCTGGAATAACATTATTACGTCTTATATGAGACGTAATGACTAATCGCAAACACATTCACCGCCCCGACTCGAGACTGTGTGTGATTATATTATCTACCACTTAAATATCTTCCGGGCTATGAATATGGGACCTCTCGCTTCACACGCGACGCGGCGATGGGGTCTTCAATAATAGTAGTAATTTGTTACTCACTTGAGAGTTGGGTGCGTAAATGAATGTACAATTTCACTCTGCGGAGGTAGCCGTTCATTTCGTATGCATGAATCATAAATATGAATATTTTACAGAAATAATTATGTTTCAATAAAATTGATCCACTGATTCGTTAAGCCCGAATGGACTCCATACGACAGGTCGAGCTTTCGATCAAATATTAACGTGTTACTTGTAATTGCAATTATAAAGTATAATTAATATTTCATTATAGTATGAATGGGATTTGAATTAATACAAGATTAAAAATATTTACGTCAAATATAATAAATACATAAAGCTTTATGAATACTCTTTAATTTAACTATCCTTCATTTAAAAGCAAAATGTCTGACTGCGAGCGTGTACGAGTACATTGAAGATATTAATAACATATCTATTAAGTTACGTTGAAGGGTGATTTTTCAATCACATTTTTTTACTAATTTCTTCAAAATGTTAACAAATATGGCAAAGTAGCAACGAAACTATTTTTATGCAGTTATGATTGACTAGAGGCTTTCAGCCTAATTTAAAATATTTAATAAAAATCGCTTATTTAGAAATTACATCTAAATATCTTACGATTGTCAGTTTACTTAAATCTACGTAATTTATTTATTTATTTAACTCTTTATTGTACACCAATAAAATAATACAACACATTCAAGAAGTAGGCAAGTAAAGTAGACAGGAGGTACAAAAGGCGGTCTTATCGCTACACAACGATCTCTTCCAGACAACCTTAAGATGTGGAGAGCTGAATAGAGTAAGATTAAATGGGGTAAAGGTGCACAAATAATACGGACGACGTTTAAGATAATAAAAACACAAATATAAGTGAATAGGAAGAAGAGAGAGGGAAGGAAGGATGCGAACTGAATTAATTAGAGAGATAGTGGGCGTAATCATAATCTTTGAAAGAATAATATTATTTAAATGATTACAATACAATATTTATATTATTTTAGTACAATATTATACCTAATAATATATTAGTACAATATTTATATTATTAATTATGGGAGCAACTTATCGCCGGGAGACGACAATAGACCAAGTGACTTATCACCAGCGGGTGCCCAAAGAATTAATATCCGGCAAATTAAACAAGTGCAATTAAGGCGGAAGATAATTATCGCACAATTCAGACAAAGCGGAATGGAAGGTCGTACGGCGAAATAAATAGTGGCATGAAATTTACGTGACGTCACAAGGCATGTTTATTGTCGGGCGTCCGTCAGCCGTGAAATGCAAATTCTGTGAGTCCTGGAGTTAATTAACGTTTTAGAGCAGTTTTTGGGCCTTCCTTACACCGCCACTGTTCGTACACTCATACTGTATCGTGTACACTGTACGTACAATGTACATGTCTGCCGCAAATAACATCGATACCGATACACGTAACAGGAATGACTAATGAGCTTTTGGAGGCTCGCTCCAGGGGCCTTAAAAACTTCTGAATCTGCTCCAGATCTTCATGGATTGATTGAAATAGAAAGCTTGAAAGCAATGTCTCAGTCATGTTAGGTATTTAACTGAAATTACGTACCACAAGGACGATGGCTAATTTGTGTCAGATACTTGTATAATAGCAAATAAATAATTACATGAAATACAAATTTGTTCTTTAACCATCTTTTGATATTAAAAAGTGTAATGAACACTTAAAAAAAAAACATTAAAATATTTTTCATACAGTACAATCACCACAATTTAAATCGGTGGTAATGATTAAAAATTCCCATGAAAGGACTGTTTGAACGTTTAAACTTTACTTTTGATATGAATTTAAAACACTAAAATAAAACCACACAATTGTTAGCTTCCCAACAGTTTCCGAACGGATGTTTACGCGTAGGAAGAAACAATTTCGCAGCCGCGTTCGAGTGGAGTCTTTTAAATCAACGGCACGAAAGAAACTTGGCATCGAAGAGCTAAAATCGTTTCCAAATTCAGAATGCACTCGAAATCCAGTATTCAGAATGTCTAGTGCTTCGGGTGTCTCTTTTTTGCAATCAGCGACGTTGTCAGCCGTGAGAGGTCGCCGGCGTCCGCCGCACCCCCTGGCGGCCCCTGGCGTCCCCTGGCGTCCTCTGGCGAGCGGCCAGGGGATCCCACATGCCGGAGGTGTTCTGCGGCCTGATAAGCGGCTCCATTACTGCAACGCAAATACTCAGTCGATTGCAGTTAACTTGCGGCGCAGGTCTTCACTGGAATGATAAATAGATGAACTGGTATTACGGGTGTAGGTATTCTTTATTGTAAGTCTTCCGAATTTCGCGGAGAGACAGTTTGGCTTCAGTCTAAAAGCGGTTGTCGCCTGGCTTAAGTAGTTATTGTAATGCAAAGCCACCCGAAACAAAACGTACAAAAAATTTTAAGTGTGACAACTTTAGTATGTATGTTCAAATATAATGTCAACTGAAATAATTAAGGTCAATAAATTATTGCAGTTATATTTTTCTGGCATTAGTAAAAAATACTGTTAAGAAAATAGCAACTAGAGTGGCGCCTTGCTTATTCATCGTGTACCACTACAGCCTTCACTACTTCCACTCAGATGGATCAGTGTCCAACTGAGAAGTCATGAAATGTCATGACTCGGACTGCCCATTCCCATCTGTCAGGTGTCGGTTGCTCCAGTGGCTAAACATTCTATAGAACTGTTCACGTTTATCCGACACTGCTTTTTGTCTGTCCCATTAAGCTCCAATAGAAGAGAAATTAGTGAACCCGACATAGCAGAGTCCGATATCCGACAACTAGGAACGGGATATGAAGAGGAATATCCGTGTTTAAATTAAATTTTGTTGGAATCTACAAGGAGGTTATAGAATAAAGAGGAAAACAATTCCACAACAGATTCACTGACACTCCATTGACACGAGCATTGTAGAATTGAATTCGATCGTAATAAAGTGTTTCCAGCGGAGTTCGGAGAGAGGCGCGGTAGGGCAGCTGCAAGGGGCATGCACAATCCCATCTTCAAATACAATATTATCCCTGCCCATGGAGCGCGGATTAGAAAAGAGTGCATTCACAGAGTGCGTTCAATATTAATACTGAGTAAAATAAAATAAAAAATGATGAATAAGAATTAGGAGTTAGCTACTCATCAATTGATTGTTACGAATTACAATGAAAAATATTAAATTTTCTTCGCAACGATTAAGAAAGGGAAAGTTCCCGAATACTTAAATAAGAAACTTTTTATGAAGTTTAGGACAAGCGAAACTTTTGTTAACTTCATATGAAAATAAATGATAGTATAAATTCTTCAATACTCTTCTGTGCTTGGTGGGGGAAATGGATACATAATTCGTTCAAAGGCTGCGGACGCGTGAAGAAAATTTTTCAAGACAGGATTTCTTTTGACAAAAATAAAGCAGCATTATTATGATGATGTTAGTAGATGTTAATAGCTGTTGTTCCTTCCAACACCATTATTTTGACGTCGCATTACAATAAAAACTAATATTCAGTCACTCTAAAGTAATTTATACTCCATAGCTTCGACGACTGGATCAGGAGGTATCCACATAATCTTCCCCTCATTGTAATTTTTCAATTCCACCGGGGGTCGAACTTCACATTTCTCGCGCAAGGGTGCGGGGGGAGCGAGCGGGGTGCGGGGCGCGGGGTGCGGGGGCGGCAGTATGAATATATGAAATGATCAACGGCTGATCTGGTATTTCTTATCCAAGAGAGCAGGCGAGAACGAATTTATAAATACTGCCTATATTTTTGACGCTATGAATTTTCAATGAAGTGTGTATAGACTACGTATTCGTATTGTACAGTCACCTGCAGAGAAAAGTCACACATCTATTTATAAATATAGAGCAACGTTTCCGTTGCCTGTTGCGTTGTAAACAGGTGGGTTACTTTTCTCTGCAGGTGACTGTACTATAGTCGTATTGTGTCAATTTACCTACAAATGATTCTAGACTTGCTATATAAAGTTTAAATTTTAAACAATGTTTAGAGTTACGTTGTCATCTTTATAAAAAATATGTTTAGGTCGTGCACAATGATAATGATGCTGATGACGATGAATGATGGCAATAATTTTCCAACTACACCTCCACACTAAACCTATATATAAGGTCAATCACTTAGGTACGCCGAACGACACAAGAAGCGGTCATCCTGTAGGTGGCATGAAACTTCCGAAACTTGGTTTGGTCTCTAACCCCTTCACCGATATGCACTGGAGCAGCGTGGTGGAGCATGCTCTGGCCTCCTCAAGAGGGGATATCTTTGCTCAGTAATTACACGCGGCCACGCGCAATGTAGGGTTCCGAAGTAGAAAGTTTATCGACTATTACTCATTAACTATTCATGGTAATAGCCGTGATAGTTTTCTTTATTCATCACAGAACCTATTTTTGAGATTTTTTTTCATTTGTCCAACTCCAACTGTTTAGCCGGCAGGGGGGGGGGGACACTTGAGTCTAACCAAAATTAGCAATTTAAGGCCAAATATTTCGCAAACGGACCCCTAATACCAAATATAGTCTTAAAAGATTCATAATATTCTTAAAAGACCTTTTCAACGATACCTATAGTATGGCTATAGGGTACGCGACGAATAAAAATTCATCCTCACGTTATCTGTTAGGGAGGTACCCTGAAAAATAATAGGTAGTTGTAAGGACTGCCGACAAAAGTGAAAACTCAAAACAATGGAAAAACTGTGTTCTTTTTTTAATTTTTTAATCAATTATATTCTGAATTATTTAAATTTCATTATTTTTCAATTTAAATAATGATTTTCGAAAACACAGTTATAACAATGCACAGTATACAGAAGATAAAATTATCAAGTAGTCAACATAACTTCACTTACTGCTATTACTGCATGTCGGTGACGCGAAGTTACAAGATTTACCCACACAAAAAGTCAAACACTCATAAATATGATACAGTCTATACTGCGCGTCTGCTGCAAGCGCAATAAGTCACGAGCATGTCCGTGACGCGAACCTATAACATTTTCCCCTACCAAAAAGTGCCCAACGCGGCTATAGAAGTTTTCTCTTCAAAAATCATTTTCAATATTTTATTCTGCGTTTCTGGAGTTTTAATCAATATGTATATCCATGCCAAATTACAGCTTTCTAGCACCAAGAGTCTCGGCGCTTTGTTTCGGACAGACGGACAGACGGACATGACAAAACTAGAAGGGTTCCGATTCTACTTCGGAACCCTAAAAATACCTGCAGATTGATTTCGAATCACATATAACTGTATAGCGTACAACGTTCGGTCGGATTTCCTTCACAGCCGGCTCACGAATATACACACCATGTTATTTGTAGTGCGCTAATAGCCGCGCGGACTGCAATCTAGACGGTCAGGAGCTGCCTAGCTGTGTGAACAGCGGAACTTAGATGAGTTGCAACTGTGTCAGCCCTGCGCACTGCCGCATGTCGACTGTATCGCAGTGTATCGCTGTTTATCGCTGTATACCGTCGTGTATCGCTGTGAACTGCACTGACTTACCAGATACACAACAACATGCATGATCTGGACAATAATGTCTTTAGATGTGTCAAATAAAGAGCTGCGGTTGGTATCTATTACGTAATGCAAGGGTTTAATAATACCTTCAAAAAACAGTTATGTACCTGTAAAAAAATGGTTGTCTGTAAAGTCGGTTTACGGACGGTAGTTTAACGTGACAACGTCATGACAAAGATCCGCTCCGCTCCGCCCCGCTTCGCTCCACTCAACTACGATCGCCTACGGCATCGGCTACGATATGCCGATCGTAGCCGATCGTGCTTCTCTCTCGCTTTTGCCGCTCTCTCGCTCGCGGAACGCTACATTTTTTCGGGCATGCGCCCGGCGTTCATCGTTTTAATAGACGTTATCACGTCAAAAGCTATAACCATAATTATGTTATTTAAGTTTTTCAGTGCTCAAAAAAGTGAGAACATTTTTAAATTGCCTGTCCCATTAAAATTACTTTAATCGAATTAAAATACATAACGAATTTTAAAGAGCTGTAAAAACGCTACCATTTTTTGTATAAAGAGCATTAGGTTTTGGGCTTTGTTTTTCCCTAAATCTACTGAAAGCAGGTGAATTATAATCAAGGATCTCGTTATTTATTCCGTTCGCAAACAATGCTCGGTAAATGTAGAGCTTAGTTTTCAAACCGCGTGTGGTGTGCGCCCTGTGCGCCCTGTGCGCCCGGCGCGGCGGCCGGTGTATGCGAACCGAATATTTTTAACGACCGCTTTGTTAAGAGGTCATTAGCGGCCTAACTCGCTCCTGCCGGAGGCCGCCTGCGTGCTACCGACGCACATATACGTCATTGCTGCGTCACAGACTACGTATTACAGGAAGAATTACAGGAAATCAGAGGCGTTTAAATCATGGCTTGAGTTATTCATTAAAAATTGTTTAGGAGTCGTTACAGACATGATCTTCAACCTTCATGACGTTAATACATGTGTTGACATAATTCCTACAAGGAGAAATGATTTTGGGAAAAATTAAAGCTTGAACACTTAATAGTCATAAAACTTTTAAACACTTAAGGGCTTGTTTCACAATCTTCAAGTAAGTCCGAAGTAAGCTATTCGTTGGTTAAGTTGACATTTCGTGTATGTAAAATGACACTTTAACGTCACTTTAACCGGCGAATAGCTTACTCAGGACTCTACTTGAAGATGGTGAAACAAGCCCTCAGAGTCACTTTATAATCATGAGTTACCTAAAAGTGAAACTTTCACGTAAATTTTTGGAGTTTAACTCCTTGTCTATCGATTTCATATCTAAGCCCGCGGTATGAAATTTTATGGGGAGTAAAATCAAAATTGTCTAATCTACATCAGAATCTGTACGCAGGAAGGTAAAAACAATGGTTTATAATGAAAAATCATTTCCATTACATTTCTAAACATCCAAACTGGCATACTGTTCTATTGTAGACTGTGGCTGGGAACAGTTTATGCTCGCTTTAACATTACATCCACCGCTCGAGCTACTCCATGTCGGTAGCGGTATATCGCGTTGCGTAATTATTTATAAGTGGGAATTACTGTTCCGGGAATTATTACGGGATTAAAAGTTATTCCGCTAGTGGCACGGATTGTTCTCGTGTCAGCCATAACAAATGGTATTGGCCAATTCCTCAATCTGATCTCACGATGTTAACATTTACCTTGATCTAAATGTAAATATATTTTGTGATTCTAACAGACTAGTTTCTACTTATATACCACATAAATCAATTATGATAATTCTCAGCCGTGTGATCCAGGAATAGCCGAGTACAACTCGGATTACGGGAAGTGACTTCGGTGGGGGTAGCTGCACAAGTTCGCGACGACACACAGAATTATTTAGCAGCCTTATCCGTTCTAATCTTAGTCATGTCCGCCGCGAGTTACTCTTCGCGGATTACAAATAACAAATCTTGTTGGTAGATTAGTATTTAATAAGTCGCTATATTTACTGATTTCTATCTGCCATCGTCAGTAAAAACCTTCTTACGCCCCAACTCAGGGTTACTTTAATTGCTCCTTAGTAAAGAATCGCCATACATAATCTGTACTAAGGAGCAATTTAAGTAACCCTTAGTGACTCTGAGTTGGGGCGTTAATTATTAACTCGAGCATTATGAACCTTTCTAATTGGGTATGGAACCCTAAAACACGTCATAATTAAACTGTACAGGTAACATCCATTAGAGCAATATAAGTTTTTATTTATACACGCTGGAATAAACGGCAGCAAATTCAACGTTTTAGACGAAATTATACAAAGACAAAGCAACGCGCCGGAGTCCATTTTGGAGGCATTGTCCTGCGAGCGCGTGTTCCGGCCGCTGTTCACTTGGCAGAATGTGGCTCCAGCTCGCTATGTGTAGTCTTAACAAAGTTTAAGGGAATTCAGAAACGATGTTGAAACCAAACAAAAGGATGGTAATTAGCTTCCGACAAAGTTTTGTTGACTGGACATACTGAGATAAATGTAATTATAATTATAGCACATATTCTGTCCATGCGAATCATTGTGTCGTGCTGAAGTTTTAAAAGGGACGTACGGACCCTCCGCACTCTGGTTCCGTACTCAAGTATCAAACAGGCGGGACTACTTGTTATTGATGAATGGTAGGAGTTGAATGATGATTCCATGCGGCCGCTGTCTGATGCAGCTCGCGAGCATCTTGAGCAATACTTTGCTACTTCCGAAAAATGAGATGTCATGTTTGTTAGTATTTTGGCAATAAGGAACTTCACCTTAATTTACAAAGCCAGGCAAACATTCACAGGCGCAGCCTTAGAAATACAAAACTAACTACAAAAGACCGACAATCTACAGAGCTGATAATTAGGGAACAGTAACATAAAATCGATCAATGAAACCTGCAAACTGCACAAAGAAACGCAATTTGTGGCCGGAGACGTCGTTCCAGAATTATAAAGGCCATTGTTCCCTGTAGTCACCGCACCCCCTGGTGCGCGGGGCACCAGTCGTGGTTCGTAATGTAGCGAGCGAGATGGCGCGGCTGTGTTTAGCTGCGGCTGCCCCGGACACTAGCACCCTGGACCGTCGACCGGGCTGAATATCACCGTTAGATGTATGTTAGAACATCACAAGAATCAATTTCAGAAGTTTACTAAATTTCTGCACTGAGATCATCAATTATAAAATCTATTTTAATTACGTAGGAAAAATAATGGCAATGAAACCAACTGGAAATATTGCTAACTTCATCAAAAATAGTTTGCTACTTAGTAAGAAAGTACGATGGTGTAAATACATAGTGAGGTAACAGTAAATTAATAAAAAGCCACTACGAGTATGTGTAATTATTTGATTTGTATAAATTTCCTTTAATCGATCAACCTTTCATACAACCTTTTTCGGAAAATTGGTTGAATATCTTCCTATCGAAACGCATTTTTTGAATTAAGAATAAGTGATGAGCAAGATGGATGTAATTTACCAATCTGAATTAAGCTAGTGTGGTGCTCTTTACACTCTTCTAGAAGATTGCACTTGTGTAAAAATTTTAAGCAACAGTATCCTATAATTGTGCTCACAATGGCCGTGGGAACCCGACTTTAAAAAGCGATTTTTACTCCAAATCTGCTGCATTATTTACGCGGTCTTCAGGAATATTTGCTAACTCGTATTCTGCTTGCACCAAGTTAAAATAACACCTTATGACGTGATAATAGGACTGAAAATAGCTTGAAGCGTTACCCATAGTTAAGAGACTAAAGATTCTCGTATTGGGTAACACAAACACAGTTGCAGCGCACGCGAGCAATTAGCGAGCCCTTCCCGATATTTATTATTCTTGTTGATTAACAAATAATACGGGAACAGCGGCGTCATCTTGCGTGGCCCCATAAATAATTCCCTGTGATAACATGGAATGGATTTAGTTGAGCTTGTGAATGAATACGAGAACAGTGATCCGATACGAGGTATTACATCAACTAGAACATTATTTTCTGCACGTAGGATATTTTTAGAATTTTTTTATGTAGTATCGATTATTTTGAGGCAAAATCATAAATATTATGAATTCTTTTGTTGATCTTCGTGAGTAAGCCATGCACAGACTAAAACGAAGCTAAGAACTTTTGTATCTTACGTCAGATTTTTACCTACCATACGTTTAATATTTCAGAAGTTGGATCTATCCCAGCCGGGTAATAGATAACGAAACGTAATTTCATATAGGTTACTATTTAGTATCTGCTGCACTTAAGGCAGGTTAACAACGTCCTCAATATTCATTTCCATTCATCACTCCGCCATAACAACGCTAGAAACAGCTATACCTCCGCACCTCCGCACCTCCTCCAACCATTCCTCAATGTTCGCAAATTGCCGAGGACTGCCGAGACTGCGGTCGCGGATGAATAATGGAGGCACCGGTTGGTAACAAACGCAGCAGGTAACAGGTAACAAACCGGCTGATTGAATATTTACTCTCTTCTTATATTAGCAGCGGAGGGAGCAGCTGAATATTCATCAGACCCAACTGTTTGCCTGCTGGACCGCAGTTTACCACTTCAGACACTTTCATTCAAAGTTAAGGCCTTTTTCTTTAATTAATTAGCTCCGAGGAGTTGTGTCTCGTCAATAATTATGCGTGACACTACGATGCTGTTTGACATGAGGATCAATAATAAGCCATCCATCAGCCGGTAATATTACTTTTATTTCAATAGTCTCTGCTGGTAATAACTATAATATAATATTATCACGTTTCTAAATCGTAGAAAGTTTCTATCAATATCTATTAATGTCAATCATTTCAGCAAAGCATAGCCTGAAGTCCATTAGTAGGCAGTGTACATCAACAGTATACGAATACATCGGTTCACCGGTACACCGGTTTCAAACATGCCAGCATCGAGCGGCTTAAGGAGCATGTCTGTAATTGAAAATTCTTATTGTAAGACATTCGTGCGAATGCTTTATTAATGTGTCTCGCTAATTCGACGCGACGTTCGCTTACAGGAACGAGAAGGAGCATGCATGTTGTGTCTCACTCACTGCTGACATAAGATGTAGTCACTACAACTACACAATCATATACTTTCTTCATGTGTGAGCATTGTTTTACTGCTCTAAATTAACGCTGTAACTCATGAATGTGTTAGCTGAACTGCTCTTCGCATAGGACATCTCTTACGGCCTATTTTAGCCAAACTAGCCAAAGCCCGTTACTTAACCGACCGTGTAAAACAACTTTTTAATGATGATATCACTGGGTGATTGGAAGCTCCGTAACATTATCAGAAATTTCGTTTTTTTATTCAAAAACGCGGATAAACAAACGGATGGACAAAATAAACATTGAAGTATTACTAGCCACAACCGTATATTTATAAACTAGCTTTTGTCCGCGGTAGAGTGGTTTCGAAACAAAATTTTTAATTGTTTAATTAATAGTAAATTAAAATTTAATTTATAATCAATTAAAAAAATAATAAAATTAGATATTCAATGCCTATGGCTTCACGCATTTATCGATTTTTTAGAAATCCCGCGGGAACTCTGAATTTTTCCGTGATAAAAAGTAGAGCTAGTAAAAGTAGCCTATGTAGAGATAGCCTATCCAGGGTATAGGTTATCTCCATTTCAAATTTCAGCAAAATCGGTTAAGTAGTTGTGGCGCGATTGAGGATTAAACATCCAAAAATCTTCACAAGCTTCCACATTTATAATATTAAAATAAGATTAAATAGGAATGGATGCAATGCTGTATTGCACTCTTAAATGGAAAAAAAATACTAGTTTCATCACCCTCGGTTCAACAATGGTCTAGTTACTTACGCGGCACATAGATACATTTTGAACAACCCACTTGAAATTCGTGTTTCTATATTTTCATGACGCACATTATCTCAGGGGTGTTTATCATGTCAACGTTTACGATGTGTGACGTCACAGGAATGATGTTTGTTAATGTTTCAACATGTATAACGTAAGTAATGCATACGAATAATAAACAAATCGAAGTTCCGTAGGACTAAGCGTTAATAATGTAATGTATGAATGTGCAAATATAATTTCCTGAATGAACTAACATGGCCTGGTAAATGCAGGAACTGTCGTCGCAGATTGTTGCAAAGTAGAATTATACTAACTTAATAAAATAAATAGGCTACAGATGTGCATCCTAGGCTGCGACAACGATATCAGAAGACATTTTTAAATTTACCTTTGCCAAAAATACCACTAAGAACTTGCTAAAAGGTCCTATAATTCAAAATGATCATTCCCTCTTAAGCGAAAATTGTCTCGTTTTATTTTAATATTCCTCACGAAACTCTCGTTTTCCCGTTTACTCCAATTCACATCACATTATCCCTGATTATACCCCAACAAAAGGCTGGGACGTTCTTCCGATAGCGCGCGACGTGGACACCGGACATGTTCCGTTAAATATGACTATTGAAGTAGTGAATAGCTCTTAATGAATACTTTCCGAATGCGAACGAAATGTTTTTGCGTCCATTTGCAGAAAACTGTCCACGCTCAATATTGATTTAATTGAAATATTATAACTTCCACTGAATTTTTATATTAAAACATGTTGCGAGTATTTTTTCAATGAAAATCCTTATAAAAATAGCAGCTTACTTGAAAAATATAACATGGCTGTTTCTTTTAACATTAATAAATGATAATATCATTTTTCATTTCAGTTTTGTAGTAGTTTTAAAGTTGGCTCCAAATAATTTATAGTAAACTAGCTTCTACCCGCAACTTCGTCTGCGTGGACTTGAGAATTAGTAATCAAAAAAGATCCCGGCCAAATGCGGGTTAGAGTTGCGCACCGAGGGTTCTGTTCAAATTTACAAAACCGAATCACCTGGCTGCATAGGTGAATAAAGTCTACTAAAAATAGTAGAAGTACTCACAGCCCGGCGGCTTGCGTCGATTCTATGTGATCGACAACGTTAAACAACAGCGAGCGCGGTCGGTAGTTGGATAGGTGACCGCTGGTGGTAAAAATTTCTTGAGCGTTTCCGTGCTTCTGAGGGCACGTAAAGCCGTCGGTCCCGGTTTTCATCATAGGACAACAGTCATTAAGCCATGTCGGAGGCCCTCGGGCGGCTTGAAAACTTACACACTTACTTGACACTCGGGTTGACCACTAACCCCTCCACCAATCCGCACTGGAGCAGCGTGGTGGAGTATGCTCTAGGCCTCCTCAAGAGGAGAGACCCGTGCCCAGTAGTGGGCCAATAATTGGTTGAAGCCAAAAGTAGACTTAAGACACCTGGGTGAATTAACTCAGGTGAAGGCAAAGTCGACGGCACCGAACATAAGAGCAATGTTAAATCATTCAGTAAGAAACTAAACTTTGCCGCTGGAAAACTGTCGTTCCCATACATGGACATAGCGATCAATTAACCAAAAACTTAAACTTATTTAAGTTTGGAGTTATGCCTCCACGCATTACTATGATAATAGGGTTGACAGACAGACAGACGGACTACGAAGTGATCCTATAAGGGTTAGGTTTTTTCTTTTGAAGAACAATACCCTAAAAAATATACAAAAATATTACTAATTCTATGTAGTAGGTAGCACATACATAAACGCAGTCAAAATAATATAACCTGTAAACAGAACTTCCATGCTGAATTATTATACCCCTTTTTCTAAAGGAGTAGATCCATCCCCGAGCATCGAACTCGAACGACCCGATCCCGACGAAGATAAACCCTATTTTTTAATTTTCTACCTAAAAAAATATGTAACTTTAAATTTAAGAAATATTAGTGGGATTTTATATACGTACACCATCAGATTCTGAATAGGTCAACGTTGTACTGGTTTTGCAATGTCAACGTTACCAACAACAAATATTTTTAAAAACGTTCAGTTATTTCCACCCATTCTAGAGTAACATTCTGGGAGTAATATTCTGTCTCTAAGATACACGACCAGATCCTGAATTGATCAACGATGGGCTGGTTTTATAATGTAAGTATCGTCACTGGAAAGGCAATAATACTAAAGCTCCATTTTGGCGAAAATGAGTTATATACATCGGATATCTCGGATACATCGGATTGGAAAAAATAATCCAAGTACTGGAATACTGGACTGCTCCTATTTATTCATATATGTCGACAAAATTTTGTACGTAACTATAAACAGCCAAACCGAACCTGATAATTCTTCTTTCATTTGAATTACGTAGTGTTTTCTTGGCACTACTTCTTCCTTCTTTTTGACTTAATGTGTGTTAAGATTATGTTTTTTTTTGTTTTTATCTGACCAAGTAATAACGTCTGTAAGACGGCCCTCATTCTGTTCACCAGATCACGCAAATCGGGTGGTTTAGCAGGTACCTGAGATGTACCATATTATTAGGTTTTTCGGTCAATGTTTGATCGCGCTGACCACGAGCCATGTGAGTCGCTCAGGGACGTCTCGTCCCTCAACACTTGACTGCCTGAGAGTTAAACGCTTCTGTGGGAATTCAGAAGTCCGAAGAGGCCCTCGATCATCTGGGGGGTTTCGCAACCGTGACACCAGCTAGATTAATGGTAATGAAAGGATCCCTACGCAATAGCAGGGCCCGCCTCTCAACCGGAGGACTCTATTCTCATGAATTTATTCCTGAATAACTCTGGGGTTTTTAATTGTAACTTCCAACTACGTAAGGCAGAGCTTTTCGCCCAAGAACCTGGACCAAATCCCAGAAGTATGTATTATACCTGGAAAAAGTTTCAAAAGAAACTTATTGTTTTTGACTGCTTTGAAGTTTGTGGATTAGACAGCGTGTTATTAGTTTATTTTTACTACTATTTATATAGCTCGATTAATCTTAATTAAAAGTTTTGCTAGATCATCAAACAACTGTCTCTAAACTTGATAGAATGGAAATTCAACCATCTTCATACTTTATTATTTTTTCTTTCTTTTCTTTTCTTTCTTGGATAACAACGCATGCATGATGCCTTTAGTCTGATCACGGACGGCGCACTCAGTCATCCATGGAAAACGGTGACCATTTACAATCAAGTGGCTCGTCTGCTCTTACGTGGCTATTCGCAAATTCAAAAGTATTTTAGTTATTTGTATTGCACTTACGTCCGGTCATAAAATTTGCCTATGCCGGCTTGGTACCAGACCAGTAGGTGACAGCAGTTACTCATTTTGATTAATAAATATGTAAAGGATTTGTATTGTTAATATTATCTCCTATTTCTACATTACAATAAGGAAATATAAATTATAATAGTTACTTTGTCGGAATTTAAGATTTTTATTTATTTACAGAAAAAAAAAACATTTTTTGGTAAATTTACTAAATTGTGTCATATTATTATCGCTTACTCTAATCCACACCATCATACAGTGAATCTATATTGATCCGAAAGCAAAATCTAACTTAGTTATGTGTTATTAATTCGGTAGGGAAACTAATTTACTTAAAACCTCAATGTTTGACGACCTTGTAGCGTAGTTGGTAGCGACTCTGCCTGCGAAGCAAGAGGTCCCGGGTTTGATTCCCGGCCCGGGCAGATACTTATGTGACAGATAAATATTTGTACTTGGGTCATGGGTGTTATTGTGATGTGTTACGTGTCGTCCATGCCCACCTGCGACACAGATTAAAACCTACTGCAGGGGTATGAGTGTGTAAGCGTTTATTTATTTTAAATATTTTAAAATATATAGGTACACATTATCTTCAATAAAATATTTATTCACGGTATAATAGCTTAAGTCTTTCTCAGACCTACTCAGTTACCTAAACTGACATCTGTTGTTGATTAGCAGAACTAATTCACTGCAAAATCATAAATTTAAAAAAAAATTACACATTGATTTTGATTGATTTTTTAAGAAATAACGAATATTTCCGATACTAAACAGTCCCTTTTATCCCTCTATCGGGTACTTTCACAATTTTTTGCTGTTATGTGGCGTATCAAGAAGTCCTATTTGTTGATATCTCGGCTTTCAAGCGACTTATCACAATAAAATGTACACCAGATTTTAAGTTAGACCACCAGTAATACAACTGTGAAAACCGCATTCAGTTTTATCCAGTAGTTTTGGCGTGATGCGGTGTCAAACATACAGACAGACAAGATTTTTAAAAATGACAGATTTGCAATCTATTGCTCCTATTGAGTCCCCTGATATCAAATTTTCTTAAATATCTTCAATGTACAGACATTATCGAGTTACTGTTTTATAATATATATAGATTATTAATAGTATTTGGCGCTTGCAAAAATCTTTGAAGGCTATTTATGTTTAAGTTAGAATATTCATGTTTGACTGTAATTTGCAGACTCTTGATATTATTTAGGAAGTTATTTCAAGGTTTTAGTAAGTGCACTGACCTGTCACCTTCTGTAGAATCAAGCGGCTACCTATGTGCCCAACAAGAATGCTTCGTCCTTGTTCAAGCGTCCTCGAAATGTGCTACAAGATCCCGCTGACGCTGAGTTCCCGCTACAAGATCCCGCTGAGTTCACGATCGCAAACGTTCCCTCGGATCAAGATCCCCACTCACAAACACACCACACAGACACACTACACGCACAGCGTCGCCGCCGGCCGCCACAACAAGGCATTCCCGCGTGAGCGGCCATCCTGCCCCGATGTCCTCCAACGAGCGACGTCCTAAGCCGAGGTCCGAGCCCCACAGGGTACGTGGAGGTATCACTCCCACCTCGCAAATATGTCTTCTCGGCTGAGCCTCTCCAGGATCGCCCGCCTGTCCACGTAAAGCTGTAAAGGCCACTAGGGCCAACAGCACCTATCCATCCGAAAAGAAGGTGTGTCAGCTCCGACGCATGACTGGAATTTAACGCCATGGTGATGATGATGATGAAGATGATGATAAAAAATTGACATAAAAAAATTACAAAAATGATATAAGTACAAAAAAAATGCCAAAAAAATTGACATTAAAAAAATTACATAAAAAAATTGACAAAAAATTGACAAAAAATTGACAAAAAAATTGACAAAAAATGACATAAAAAAGTGACAAAAAATGACAAGAAATTTGATATTAAAAAATTGATGATGATGATGATTGAGATGATTTTGAGATGATGATTCATCAGTATAGGATGTACCAAGATCAACCATCCAACGCCATCTACATTCTTTGTTACGAATTACAAACGTAACGCGTAAGCGGCATAACGTAATGGAGAAAAATTGATTTTACTCCCCATAAAATCTAATACTTACCACGGGCTTAAATATGAAATCGATAGATAAGGAGTTAAACTCCAAAAATGGCATCTTCATCATCAGGTTCAAAGAAAATTTACGGAGTATGCCATTAATAGTCTCAAATTAACATTGAACACAAGTATATAATTATTATTAATAGCTAGTTATTTATTTTAAACAATTTAAGGTGTTGCGTCGTATCAACGTAAGGACCATTAAGTGGAGTACGTTTAGATTTGCAGCGGCGAGCGGACAGTTGCGTCCCGACTGCCGACGGACTGCGTAATAATGTTACGTTAATTCACAGAAACACCAGAACATTGCTCGTACACAAAAACATGTTTTGTGTATTTACTGCACTTACTAATTGTCAGACATACTAACGCCCCAACTCAGAGTCACTAATGGTTACTTAAATCGGTCCTTAGTACAATATTTATATGGGAATTCTTTACTAAGGAGTGATTAAAGTATCTGTTAGTGACTCTGAGTTGGAGCGTCTTTTTGAAATAGCTTGCTTCCAAAGATCAATTGTTTTTTATGTCAAAAGATGTCGCAGAATGTGACTTATTCGTTGAACAATATAAAAGGTAAGATAATTAATTACATAATTATAATTTCTACTTTGCTTAACAGTATAAACTTTGCTTTATTTGGTGTTGAATAAACCTTTACCCAGGACGATCATCATAACGTGGAGGTTTCTTTGTAATGTTCTATTTATAGAGCAATAGCCAATAACTAATATTCCATCTCAAAATCTGCCTCTTGCCAACGAACTATCTAATTCAAAGTTAGCTGTAAATGGTGGAACCTGAAACAGAGATGTCGCAGCAGCCGAGCAAACACGGTGGATAAAGATTTACATAGCGGAGTTACCGCCCGCAGCCCGGTACTCCTGTACCGCTCGCGCAGTGTGTGTAATTAACAGGAATTTAAGGTAACTGGCCGCCGGCACCGCTGGGACTGAATGTAGCGGTGATACACGAGCTGAGAGGTAAGTTCACATTAGCTGTAAGAAGAAATTCATAAAAATATAAACTTATAAGGGCTTTTATATAATCCAAACAAAACTATATAATCCAAAAAAATCCAGCGCACTGCGAACACATACCTCGGGACTGGAATTTCCGTAAGGCCGATTTTCATTTGTTATATGCTACCATATCTGGTGTGAATTGGGATGAGGTTTATCTGACTAGGGACGTTAATACCGCTTTAACCACTCTCTATGACAAATTGTATGTATGTTTTGATAGCTGTGTCCCGTTAAAAAAAACTAGCAACTGTGATTCACGCTATCAGTATCCGACTTGGTTCACGCCAGAAATTATTAGAAATATTAGGATTAAGTATTATCATTTAAAAAAGTATAAAGAATTAAACTTAGATTTTAACAAAGAAATGTTTAAGTTATACAGGCAACGCGTAAAAGAATTAATTGATTCAACTTACACTAATTATATTAATCTAACTGAGTCCAACATAAAAAGGGATCCAAGGCAATTTTGGAAGTTTATCAATGAACAAAGAGCTTCGAAACAACTAAATGAAGACTTTGAATATTTAGGAAACAATGTTTCGGGTATTGAAGCTGCCAACGCATTTGCGAGTTATTTTAAATCGGTATTTTTACCTAATAAACCAAAATTATCAACCGCTGCAGCGGAACGCAACACAATCACTTCTCTTTGCTCATCAAGTATCTCTGTAGATAGTATACACCAGCGCGATCTAGTGTTTGCGGTCAGACGCCTTAAAGCTCACTCGTCTGTGGGACCTGATGGAATACCACCTTTTGTCGTTAAGGATTGTATCGAAGCTCTGAAGTCACCGCTGTTATATATTTATAATCTGGCTCTTGAAACGGAAACGTATCCTACACAGTGGAAAGTGTCCAGGGTCACTCCCATATTAAAGGACGGTTCCAGGTCGAAAGTGGAGAACTACAGGCCTATAGCTGTCCAGTCCGTGTTCGGCAAAGTATTTGAATCTATTATTAATCGTTACATTGTTGCACAAGTAAAACAGCAGTTAAGTGATTCGCAACATGGGTTTAGGGTTGGGAGATCAACAGTATCTAACCATATTAATTTTATAGATTATACAACTAACCAGATGGATCTTAAGAAGCAGGTGGACGCAGCCTACTTTGATTTTAAGAAAGCTTTCGACCGCGTTCATAACGATTTATTACTAGAAAAGTTTTCGGCCATGGGTTTCTCTAAAAAATTACTAAATTTTTTTGCTAACTATTTTTTTAATCGGGTACAGTATGTTCAATTGCTTCGACGACCCGTGTGGCGTAATGGTTACCATGCCGGATCGCCGCACCAAGGGTCCTGGGTTCGATTCCCAGCGAGGCGGAAATTTGAATGATGAGTTTGAATTTCTGTTCTCGGTCTGGGTGTGAATGTCCTTGTCTAGTGTGTTGTCTATGGCGCCCACGACACAGGGAATCCTAGTGTGGGGCTATGAGTGTGAAGCGAGTGTGAAACTACAGATCAGATGTCTACACTACTTCCTCTGGCGTGAGTCAAGGCAGTACGTTGGGACCAACACAGTTTCTTATAATGATTAATGATTTGCCGAACGAGGTCCGCACGGCTAAGTGCCTCATGTTCGCCGACGATCTGAAGCTGTTCCTGGGCGTGGACAGCGTGGCAGATTGCGAGGCGTTACACCGCGACATCGACAGGGTTGTGCGTTGGAGTGAACGGAACCAACTTGAGTTTAATATTTCCAAATGCAAATGTATCACCTTTACCCGCTCCCGTTCACCCATCTCCTACTCTTACAGGATGTGCGGCGTCGCGCTCGAGCGCGTGTCACAAATCCGGGACCTAGGGCTGACCCTGGATACTGGACTCACATTCAATCTACATATCACAGAACTATGCGCCCGGGCCTATAAGTCCCTCGGCTTTGTTATGAGGCAGGCCGCACGATTTAACGATCAGAACACCATTTTAACGCTGTATTATGCGTACGTGAGGAGTAAATTAGAATATAATTCGATCGCTTGGCACCCTCACGAACACAAGTATACGCTAATGCTCGAAAAGGTGCAAAAAAAATTTGCAAGATATCTGTACAAGAAAATGTACGGGTATTATCCGTATCTTTACCCATCTCTTTTCATATTCGGTATGGTTGGCGTTGATACACTTGAGTTAAGGCGCAGGTGTACAATACTATTACACTATTATCTACTTCTGAACAACAAAGTAGATAATCCCTCTGCTCTAGAGCGTTGTTCGCTCGTTGTTCCGGAGGTGGGTCGAAGACGGCGCCCGCGCGCCTTGCTGGCGGCCCCGCCGGCGCGCTCGCAGACCGCCCGCCACGCACCCACGGCCCTGGCTATTACCTTACTCAACGCCTTGATTGCTCAGAATCCAGAAGTTGATATATTCAATATGAACATATCAGGTTTCTTAAAAACCTGCATATGTACCTTCTCTCGAATTTAAATCAGTATGTATAATAGTAATATGTATAACTATATATAGATATTGTATTATTATATTATTATGTATGGCTCGTAGTGCGCCTTGGCTATGCTGTAAGCACTGGGAGCATGGTTGTAATAAATAAATAAATAAATAAATAAATAAATAAATAAATAAATAAATAAAATGCATTACTTAAAAGCGCATATGAAATTCTCTCTATCTTCCACTCTTTCTTTAGGAAATCTTTCTCTAAGCCTTAGAGTCTAAGGCCTAAGTTACTAAAAGGCAAGTGTGCATAAGTAATTATACTACCTAAGCGACAATAATGATAAAATCTTGCTTATATGTAAAAGTCATGAGAATTGGTTAGCTTTTTCGGTTAAAGTTCAAGATTTCAAGCTTTATAAGTAGTTAAAATATGGCATAAAAAGTTTCTACGGTGATTTGATAAAACTTTTGTTAAACGAAAATCTAAAGCTTTTTTTATGGAAAAAGCAAAAGAGTTGACGATTCATCTAATGGTATGTGGCTATCGTCACCCACGGACACCAGCAATACCAAAGGCATCACTGATGCCAAGAAAGAAAGAAAAAGAAAAGAACTGGCTCTCAAGCCAAAAAGCTCTTTGTGTTTACAATTTAAAAGATCCAGTAATTAGTAAGACTTATTTCACTAATAGTTACAGCCCATTTGGAAACAATTTCCGCGATCAAAGCTGCGGGCGACAGCTAAATAAGAAATTCACTCGTCATGATATTCGTCAATCGTTCATTCCGGATTGTACAGGAAATATGAATGAAGTGTGTGCAAATACGTAGTAATTGTGGATATAATGAACAGTGACGTCGGTAACAACTGGCGGATATTGACACCGCGTCACCGCGTCACGCGCCACCCACCACCTCACCAGGGCGACCAGGCTTCCACCCAGTGATGGCTGCATTACAGGACACGTTGCATTTATTACATTGATACACACTAGTACGATGCTCAGCCGTCACAGTGACCAGTTATATTGTTTTTCATGTTCATTAAAGATAAACGATCTAAATGTGAAGTATGCTCTGGGTTTCCGCAAGAGGAGAGACCCGCACTCAGTAGTGGCCGTCAATTAGTTGAAGTTACAGCTAAACGATTCACACATCTTTCTTGTCTAGAATGCGTTGCGGCATAAAATGTTCTAATTATGAATTAATAAGCGATGAAAGAAAGAAAATTATTTATAACTATTTTCCGATCGCGAAATCTATGAAAGAGGGATTTTATACAACGAAATCTCAAACATACAACCGAAATGTCTTATCCTAATCCTGGACATGGTTTCTTCGGTTTGTACACATTTATAAAGTAAGTAGGATTTAATTAACTCAAGCACGGGTCACTCACAAAGCCTCTGTTTGGCTAGCACGTTTGTCAACATTCAAACGCCCTATTTGTACGTAAAATAATGTCTCACAACCGATATAACGCATGGTGCCTCTAACCGCGAAGCGCGGTCATTACTTATTAATCTCCGCGCGCACTCGCACTAGTTCTGTACTACCTCGGTACCGTTGTGTATCGCTATGTGTCGTTGTGTATCTGTGTACTGCTGTGTACCGCTGTATCCTGTACATAACAATATAGACGACACGGTGAAGCACGCGCTGTTGTCGAAACATAATCCGACCTGCTTGCTTCCCTAACTTCCTGCTCAGTGCAGTCTCTGGGGGTCGGATCTCTAATACTGCTAAAAGGTACCGTCGAACCCGTGTTAATACGGTAAGAGAAAATACAGTTATGTTCCTACTGTTCTGGTGCAACAATAATCACATTAAACAAAAAGCATTTGTAGTAAGGAACAACATATATTCGAAAAACGTCAAAAATTCTGAAAGCATGTTAAATTTCCAAATATAAAAATTTTTCTTAATTTATTTTAAAACGAACAAAAAATATTTTTTTTATAAAATGAACTATCAGATTATTACTATCTTGCTTCACACGTACACTTCAGTCAAACGCATTCCTAAAGGTACGTAGTATATCAAATTATAATACGGCATTAACCGGAAGCAGTCATAACTCTCCCGACTAAATTCTCTTTAAAAGCGTTTGAGGTAACAATTATTCGTTCATATAAAGACAGCGCGACCGCTCGCAGCACCCACCGCGCCGCCGCTAGACAATTAATTGTCATAATGGCCCCCGAGCCATTAGGACCCATTCCGCTACTTAGTGACTCCACAAAGATCACGTAACAATTTGACTGTTAGTAATTCGCGCGGTACCCACCTATACGTTCCTGGTAAGTGTCTATAACTATTTGAATGTTCACTTCACTCGTTATTTGGTATGAACTCTTGGTAGCTTGTTCGTAGTTGTTTTAAACTGACTTATAATACGAAGTTTATTTCACTAGTATCATCGCGGAATAATGAATACGCACGATTATCTACATGCAGCGGAATCATCAAAACTAAGTATAAACGTAATCGGCTTTACAATGATTTCATTTATGGCGGGGACTTAATTATAGTATTTGGGTTGTCCCGCTATAACATAATTATTAATAAAAACAAACTTTTCTTCTTGGAACAATATATTTTCTTTCTGACTCCGTCAGTGGAAATTTCTATCTGTCTTCAAAATCAAATTATCAAAAACACATAAAATATAAATGTAGAAAACTGCCAGCATATATACAAGGAGGATGAATACTATATTACAAATGAGAAGTTACAGAAGAGTATAAAAGATGCCGCACCGATCGCCACACATTCATGCAATATGATAAATAAGAGAGAAACCTCCTTAAAGTAACCCGTCCCTCTCAACTCAGGTTATAACTCCAACATTTTTATTGCGTTAAAACTCTAACGACTTCCTAAAGCAATATTATTTCTTTCCGTTCCAAGTTTTTACACGTTATATGAATCGCGGGGAAACAGGACCGCTTCGCAAGTTATTTACAAGCGCCGCTACAGTCAAATTTCCCACACGCGGAACTTTCTCGCGCCTCAAACGCAGCCGACTGAAAAGTTTGATATTTCTTTTACCATACCGCCGATATTAATAACTTTGAAAACGGAAGCACCTTTGTTATTGGCAAGTTCTCGGTTAAGTTAAATAAGATTTCAGACCGCGGGATACAGCAGCCACTTGTCCGCTAAAAGAGCGATGGAATTCAAATATTACAGAAGTGCTACACTTATCTTCTCTGGTAATGATAGATGTCGTGTTCAGTCATATACGGGAAAAAGTTTTTCTATACAAACGCCAGGTATAAATACAGTTGCATCACGAACTAACAGGTTATAAATGTTCCGTGTGCGATCGGTTAACGCAACTAACAACAAACGATATATAAATGACGGCTATTATTAAATCCGCACTCGATTAGCGTCGCACGCCCGGCATCATCGCCATCAGCTGCCCCCGCGGTGTTCCCCAATTATTTTTACAATTGTGAATCTGTTTTGTAGCAATCTCCAAATAGGTGTCACTAAATATTTTTTCGTTAGCCAATTAGAATCTGGTGGTAAAATGATGGTAAAAAGACATAACATTGAGATCACTGGTTCTGTATCCATCCATTACAGCTAAATTGTTGCCATCCTGAGATCAACTCATCCCATCATATGGAAATTCTAGCTCAGGATAAAATATAAAATTTTAATGGTTTTCTCTGTCATGCGAAGTTAAATTTATTAAGTTTCAGCTAGTAAGCTTGCCAGCATCCGTATGTAATTTGTTTTCATTTAAGTCTGCGATTGATCTTAACGTCGTGTGGTCGGATGGGCTGCACGTTGGCTCAATCGGAGAAGTAGCAATGTTACTCATTTCTTTCTTTAAAGAATCAAAAGATACCGTGACAGATATCCGAACTGAAGTACGATATAACATGTCTGTATACAACGGAGATTAGTAGTGTTGTACGAATGTACACTCAACTACTTAGTCAATACAAGTGTTATAACTCGTGACAGTCGTGACGTGGTAAGGTGCCACTCGCCAGCAGTGAAACAAGGCCCTAACAAACTTTAAAACATGCAACTAGACGTGCTCGTCTACAAAGCGGCACGATTACACTGCATATTACAAACAAGACTCGCATCAAATAAAATGTCTGCAGCTCCACATCTCCACATCTCCACATCTCTCTGGCGCACTTTGTTGCATGACTCTACATTTGAAATGAAATTCACGTTCGGAGCAACTTTTCATGCGAAAAAAGTTAGTTCCCTACTTAGTAAAGTAATAAAGACATAAAGTGAAATGGATGCACCAGTGTAACGAAATGAAGGAAGAAGAAAAATATTACTTCTCTTTAATGATGGTATATGAGGTGGAATAATAGCGCAAATATACTTTTAGTTAAAAGAAAGTACTTATTTTAAGAATATTTTATGATTCAATGATCATAAATAAAATTGAATAGCAAAAGAACGTTTACTAAGCAGGCCCGCCCGAGTTTCTAAGCAATGAATAAAAACAAAAAACCTCGGGGACACCAGGAGAGCAGAACTCGGCAAATTAGAGACAACTCGAAGTCGTCCAGGTTTTTCAATGAACTGGCAATAAATTGTAAAGTTTGCTTCTTTATCTCGCAGAAACAATTCCAATTAGATAAAGTGTGACAACATGGCGACTGGGCTTTTTAATTTGGCTCGAAACTTACAAACGACTTCGATTTTCATTAACGATTCAGAAACACGACGTCGACATGCGAGCACTAAGTTCTTAGTAAACATATAGTCGTGAAGACATTCTTGTTTTAATTTATTTATTAGCTGCTATTACACATTTTTAAAAGTTTTAATTGTTTTTGGCAATTGGGAAGCGATTGACAAAATGTAATAAATCAGTTACTAGTTTAAGGTGATGTTAGTGGTAAAATTTTGAAGCCTTATCATAGGTCTAAATTAGTCTGTCTGTTAGCCACTGACTGACACCTCCACTGGAACACTTGAACCGCTTTTTGGTTCAGTTTCCAGGCTCTCTCGATATCGGGAGCAGAACCATGACCAAACTAGACGCAAATCATAATGTTAACTACGGGCACAATCTACAGATGCCGTTGCAGCGAAGGTGCTACATAAGTGTATCAAGTAAAAACGTAACTGTCAACAAATAAAGACACAAAAACTGTAAATGAAAATATGGAAAGAAAGGAATCTGGCCACAGTTGCGTTTGCATGAAATTTAATAACAGTGGCGAGTGGAGCACACTGGTCGGCTTGCGTTATTTATTCATTATTAGCACTCGCCAACTTTCACAGTTGTAAGTTAAATGAATTACGGCTGGTTATACTGATTTTCTCAGCCTTATCCTACCTCTTTTCTATGTTAGTTCAGTTAAAATTATGATGTATTCTTTCAAGCTTTCATCAAAATAAAACACTCTCAGAATGCTAGTAGAGTTTGGAATTCTTCATAACTAACTTAGATTGAACACAAAAGTCAAAGTCCTTTTCAATTCCAAGACTAACATGTTGTCCTTCACGTATCTGCTGCGGTCAGACAAAAAACCTTCCAGATGCGGTTATTCCCCCTTTCGTTGCGTCTGCAAACAAAATCGATTGTCTATAACTCTTTCGATCTGCTCAAAGTGAATCCGGAATGCTGAATATTTGAAACACTCCAACCCATTCGGCGAATCCGACACTCGAGTGAAATACTTATTAAATCGACACAAACATTTGCACGATGTTCTACATTAAAATGTTCGGAGATTCCGAAGAAAGCACTTTCAGCGCTTAACTGAATATAAAGCGCTCCACAGCGACGCTCGGGATTATTGAAATGTTCAATTCGAGGCGCGGCTGCCGCACGCAGCACGTGAGCGTCATTTGATTCACTCGCGGCGGCATCGCGAACTGGATTCTACCACTCACGAGTTTAGATTCACTTTCCGTCGACCGGGACAGTTTGTTGTATTGCTGCACGCACCACTCGCGGTGTTGAACTATCCGCGCGAGAGTACATCATATTATGGTGTCGTAAACACTACAATCGCATGGAGCTGATCCCGCGGCGTCAGCGGACGAGGTGTGATTGTGCGACAGATTTATCGCATCGCAATGCAGATGCATCAGCGATTGATTCCCGATGAATCCTGTCTTGTTGCTGCACGTAATCACTCCGACGGAACATTTTTGTCGTGATTTAAAACCCAACTGAATCGCCTACCACTCTTTCCAGAACAGTTTTAGGGTTCACGCTCGTCGTTGCCTCTTACATTTATCAAAACTGCGCAAATGTTGAACCTTGAGTAATTATCCAAACCAGAACAATTTTTGAACAAGAATTTGATTAAATTGCTAAAATACAAACCAACTTATTTTTATTGTATTATGTAGCTTGTTAAGTATTTCCAGAAATGCAATCTCAAGTAACACCTAGCAACAAACATTAAATTAATTACAACAATAACTTGTACTTTTGGACTAAACAGTTGAATGTAACAATTATCTGAAACATTCGTATTAGTTAGTAAATGTAGAATTGTATATGCTCAAAGTTAAGGCGTAACTATTAATAAGCTGTTATTCTTATTCATAATACCAAACAGTCGAATACATAAGTAATCATAAATTTGATACATTTACTAGTTTTACCCAGTTTTATAAATTGTACCCAGTTCGGACTAAATTGTTTCACTTTAAAATATTCAAATAATTTTCAATCCAGTTAGGTTAAACGATCTAAAATTCGACGAACATTGTAGCAACAGCAACGATCCATTAATAAACTGAAAAACATATTTGAGTTAGCAATGATACTCATACTACTAAATTTTATAAACAATAAATCAATTAATTACTAGAAATACATATGAGAACAAAGTCTGAAATACCCAAGTTTATTAAACTGCATTGTACGAAGCAGTATTTTTGTAGCTCTCTGTGACTTTACTGGCATTTTCAGTACAGCCGTAGCGCTTCGGCAATACTGCTGAAAAGAAGCAACAAAATGACGTGCACAAGTGTATCGGTGACACTCGTATGAATAAATGAATTTCAATTTGCGAGCTGGCAGTTAACAATTTCGTATTTAGGATCAAATTTGTAATCCTTAAAAGTCAGAACATATCCTATCACTGATCTATATTGACAAATCACGTTTGAGTGTTACTGAAATTGAGATCAAAATTTGAAAAGGTTATTTATTTAATTAATAAATATCACACACTTGAGTAATGTGCGCAGGAGTTTCAGTGATCACTTAGGATGGAAATAGATACAATTTAATTAGAAAGTAGGTAGTGTTCAGGTTGGCTTTTAGTTGAAACAATAAACAGTGAGCCTCGCGCGCACACCAGCGCCACTAGCATCCAGTGACGGTAATTGAAACTGAAAAATTCGCGTCAAGCACAACAACGGCAGTATTTTGTGATTCAATTATAACCTAATTAGTTCTGATCCGCAGCAATGGCGGAATACTGGACCGTTTAACGTGCAAATATGGAGTTATTGTTGAGATCGCAAATCATTTTAGTTCGCGGGATTTTGGTTGTTTTTGTATTTTATAGTTGACTATTCAGTGTTCAACGTGCAAAACGAAACAAGAGAAAACGGTGTGATTCCAAACTAAAATACTTGCTGGTAAATATTGTAAACATACAAAAACGTACATTTTGTGTTGCGTTTTTTAAATCGAATTGTCACAAACTTTCGATGGCCCCATTGAATACAAATTTACATAGGTGGTCCCGCGCGGCGCCGTCACACGTGGAGCAGTCGCACCGAGAGCGGGGAGCGATCGTACCTTTACTTTACTCTACGGTACTAGGGTATTATGTACATATCAAGGTAATACACTTTTTGACTACTATTATTTGCTATAGTCGTAGAGATTTCTCAGAAAAGTCGTCACTGTTTTTATAAGCGGTTTTGACTACTTACTGTATTTTTTCTCATTTAATTGGAATTATAGCGGTCTTTCATAATTAACCTTCGTCTTATTCTCCTCCATGAAAAAGCACCTATCCGAAAAGCTGGAAGATTAAAAAAAACGTGTATCAGTGACACTTAAATGAATAAATTATTATGTCTTTGTTTCTCTTTAACTTTTTCTAAGCCGGGTAAAGTTTAATAAACAGATATAGGTGATTATGATCTGCAATATCTCAATCAAGCAACATGCCCCATGTTGCTTTGTAAATATTATACAGATTGTAAAAATTATAGTAAAATTAAAATTAATGGTTTCAAGAACGTACGAGTTAACAAAGAAATTGATAAAATTAGCGGTGCCGTCGACTTTATTCACCAGAGTTAATTCGTCTGCTTTGTGTACTCGTACTTTATTCACCAATGCACCCCGATGATTTAAATCTACTGATCGAGGTGATATACATAAGTAGACTTAATTCACCTATCATTTTAGTCAATGCAATTAGTGATGTTGGAGTGCTATTCCGATTCGATTTTGTGTAACAATCGATTTTATTTATGAAGAAGTTTTAATTATATTGAATTTTGCTTGTCGCTTCTCACGTTGAAATAGGGAGTCGTTAAGTTAGTTTCCGTGTTGCAGGCGGCTTGCGGCGTGCGACGTGCGGCATGCGGCGTACGGCATACGGTATGCCGCATGCGGCTTGCGGCTTGCGACTTGCAAGAATCACACGTGAGCCCCTGAGACCGGGAGCGCCACTGTTCAATACTGTACAAAAATTAAACAAACGTAATAAACAATACTTAGATATAATTTTAGATACATACATATAAGGTTAAATAAGAATAGATTAATGAATAAACAGCGGCATGATGAACGATGGTAGAAAAAAATAAGAACCGCCTCATTAGTAAACATTAGTGACCTAAAAAACAAAAAAGCAAAGCAACAATCCATAATTGTCCCACTGCTGGGCTCGGGGTCTCCTCTCACAATGTGAGGGGTGTTAGGCCATAGTCTACCACGCTGGCCAAGTGCGGATTAGTAGACTCCACACACCTTTGAGAACTTTTATGGAGAACTCTCCGCTGTGCAGGTTTCCTCACGATGTTTTCCTTCACCGAAGCAAGTGAAAAATTAACTTTTAATACGCACATAATATTTGAAAATTAGAGGTGCGTGCCAGGTTTTGAACTCGGGTCCCTTCGTTCGGGAGACCAACGTTCTAATTGCCAGGCTATCACTGCTCGTGAATAGCGTATAGCTGTTCCAAATTTTCCTTTTTTATGATGTTTTGTTCACTGAAGCACAGAATATTGAAAATTCAGAAAAGTTCGCTCAGGATTTAAACTCAGGTGCCATTCGCAGAGACCGGCGCTCATACAATTTGTAACGACTATAACAACAAACAATTAAAAGAATTATTAAAACCATAGTAATTCTATCTTTAAATTAACAATAGTACATAAATTATAATATTACTTCAAACAATGCTAAAATTGCAAGCCTTCTATTCGAAGACGACAGAGTTCCAAAGTTGCTGAAAATTGAAAAATACTTAAATTGGACTTTGTGAGTAAATAGAAGTTTGGAACTTTTAATCGAGCGATTAGGAGCTAAATCCTGTAACGAGTAGCAATTTCTTCAGGTACAAGTTGTGCGAAAATCAATCGCAGCGAGGGAATTAAAAACTCCGCCAGTGTTCCTTCCGGCTTCGAGATAAAACACCGAATTCTTCCGAACGTTAATCGTAGAGGCTCCCAGGGGAGGGGAGGGGCGAGGGGGGGGGGGGGTAGAAGGAAGTTGGTGCTCCGGATCAAAGGCTTTTGTTGTGGATTAACAAGTCCGCGTATAAATTATTTGCGGCGCCGCGTCCACTTTACAGCGATAAGCTACTTTTCTGTTATCCTGGTATCCAGTAGTTTGTACTTGTCTTAATGGCTGTTTTTTCCGGAGCTCTTCCGATAAGAAATCACTCTCCAACTATTTTTCTAAGCGTTTACATTTCGTAACATCTTTTGTTACTTATTTATTTCGAATGCGTCTCAAACTTTCTTCTCCGATAATGTTATTATGATAATAATCATCCACATTATAACAGCTAAGCGAGTTCCAAGCTAGCACTCGAATTCAACGAAACCTTGTAAGCACTTGTTTAGGGAACCTGCATAAAAACATCTCGATTACTTTTAGTAATGCTGTCCAAGACGGATCCTACCGACAGTTTTATAAGTTACGGCAGACTGCGACTACTCTTCAAATAGTACACAAACCCCCAATAGCAAAATTTTGAACATTCCAAGTTTTGGAGGACACAATATAGACAAGTCGTTCTGCTTTCTTTACACATTGCAAAGCCAAAACAGAGCGTGAGTTGGTCAAGGTAGCTAGTACCACTGGAGTGGCGTGACGAATTACCTTCCTAATTTCAATTATAACATCAAGAAATTACTACAGAACTATATTTTATTTTATTTTTAATTTTCTATTGTTCTTCTAGGTTATTGAATTATATCTGGGTCATTGCGGAAAAAATCTTATTTCAAAAGATTTATTTGCTCCAGAAAAGTAAGTTATCGTTGGACCTTACACGAGGGACATAAATTAAGAAGTGGGCTAAAGTAAGGCACTTATTGTGTCAATAGTGCTTGAGAAATTTATTGGACGCGCGACCTTGGGCGGTTCGGCCTGGCTTGAGAAAAGCCTTTCTTCTTTATAAATAGAGAAGGGAATGTTCGAACAAACCAGAATTCACGCTTTGTACAGTTATGCGTGGGGCGCCCGGGCGGGACTATAGAATGGTTGGACGTAGTTTGTGACACGTAAGACTTGAAAAAGTAGTAACAGAAATCATGTTTCTATTTAAATCTTGCCAGTACATCTGTCTATCATATTATAATGGTTTTTGATAATAAAATTGCAAAATTATATTCAAAACTAGCTGTTGCCCGTAGCTTCGCATACGGAAATTATGTTTTACCTTATTTTTACCTCTTGCAGAAGAAAATTTAAAAAACGATGAATTTATGTTGAAGTACTTATATTTAGTAATTTATATACTGAAACCCACGGTAAAATCATAAAGGGTTTATCCAGGAGAGGGTTTTTACAAAATTTTGAAAAACTGAAAAATATATATTCCATCAATTTAAATAAGGAACATTTGTAGCAAATAGCAAATTTAAAGCAAATCGGTTGAAGTTTTAAAAATATCCCATACAATACAAACCTTCATCCCGTTTACCGGGGAAACCTTTTAATTTTCCGGTATAAAAAGTGTCTTAAAATATGACCCAGAGTATTAGTAACAACATTATCAATTTTCATTGAAATCCGTCCAAGGGTTTTCATGTGATGCCCAGACAGACAAACAGATAGACAGACAATAATTTAAAAAAAATAGTTTTGTACTTTAACACATTCTTGAAGTGCCCCCTAATCGATTTTTTAAAAAAATATTGAATGTCCAGATTTGCCCTTTGAGTTTTATTATACGTAGTATGAACAATAAACAACTACAAAGCACAATTATTATGCAGCCCGCTATTTTCTGGCTTCTATACCGAACAAAATGTATTGCCTAAGTCTTTGCGGGCGTTCGGACTTTTTCAGACGAGGCGATTGAAAGGTGTAAATGTGTCACATGTGTGTAATAGTCGCCCTACCACTATTTTAATTGAGAGTTTAAAACCAGTTTGTATAGAAAAATCATCAAGTATGACAGCGTGACCATAAATTAACTGCAAAGCTTCTAGTTGAAGTCACGAACACAGATCTAAGCTAACAATCTGCTCAATGTTCTAGAACGGGTCCTTCGTCGCGGCTGCTAAGCGCGTCTCGCTAACAAGACCGCAACCTCGCGCTGGCAGCTAACAGAGCGGCTTGCGTACCGACTACTGTTTATTTAAAAAAATACTCGAACCGGGAGGTAGCTCGACGATTTTCAACTAAGTAACTTACATGACTACAGTACAGCAGGCTGATTTTGATACATCCGTATTTTTAATTATGTACAAATAAACAGTCTGACTCTTATTACGTAATCAAAAACAAGTCTCTAAAAGCTAAATATAATAAATTAAAATAAAATCTTAAAAGTATGTATAGGTAATTATTTTCTAGTGTTTGGTCGAAAAATGGAATCTATGCCATTTCTCTCAAAGTAATAACGTAAACGCTCCTATTACCGCCAGTTTAAGCTGACTTTGGATGAACTTCAGAAAATTAGATATACGCCGTTATGCTAGGACAGGCGTTTTAATTTATTCTTTATCATAATTAAATATTCTATGACATTCAGTACTTAAATTTAGTATTAAATGACACAATATTTAATAAATAATAATTTAATCTGAAATAGCGGCTGCTTCTATTACCGACCGATGGGATGATGTTGTTTCTATTAGCGTTTTTCATGTTTCTATTACCGACCACTGAAAAAGGAACACATTCTCCACACTATTAAATAATAAAAAAAAAAACAAAATAAATATTTATTAAGTTGGTATAAAACATTTGAGATCAATAATTACTATTAAAAACTGAGCTTTCTTCTTAATAATGTAGTTAAAGTACATATTATTAAAAATACTCTCTACTGAAATTTTATAAGATGGAGGTTAATATCTTAAAACAAGGTTTAGTTATTCCAATCCGTTGGAGTTACACATTTTGCCATCAAATCGCATCATCAGACCCTGAGATAGTCTATGATGTAGGTACTAGTTTTGCAAAAATAAAGTTATTGGCAAAAAAATTCTTAAAAACAGTTCCGATTCTCCTATTCAAGAGTTACACATTTTGTCTCCAAGGGACATCATCAGACCATAGAATGGTCAATGATGTACTGATTTTGCTGTGTAAATATTTACCAACAACAAAATATACCTTTTAACACGGTTCAATTATTCCAATCCGTTGAGGAGTTACATATTTCGTCTCCAATTCATATCATTACACCCTGAGATGTCAACAAACCGTTGAGGTGTTCCACTCTATATGTCCAGAACCCATCACAAGATCCTCACCATGATGTTAATGAGACCACCCTGAAGCAATCCCCTATTTAATACCGTTTAAACCATCCAAATTGGTCGAACATATAAAGAAAAAAAAACATATACGACGAATTGATAACCTCCTCCTTTTTTGAAGTCATTCAACATTTATGAACACAGGAACTTATAGCAGGCTTATCAGCATTTTAACTACAGTACGCTACATACCTACAATAAGAGACTTTTATAAATAAGACCGTATGGGTCGGTAATAGAATTAAGTATGATGATTCTATTACCGACCTAAAAAGAAACAATAATAGGCAAAAATCCATAAGACAAAATATATGGCGTTAATTGATCCAATTATGTAATATACTCTTTAGAATGAAACAAGTTAAAAAAAAACATGTAAAATTATGTATTAAAAGAAATAAAAGCTAAAATACCAACTATTGTAAAACATCTAATAACGCCATGGGTCGTTAATAGAAGCGACTTATAAAAATTATGTTTCTAATACCGCTCCAATGTAAAATTCGATTTAAACGACAAGCCATGGCCAGAACGGTAGTATTAGATGTTAATCTAAAAAACCAATGTATTATTTATTATAGTTACATATTTACATGCACGTATACACATTTTATTTGTGTTAATTTCTCTTAAGTAATAACGAGTGTTCTTATGTAGCTGGGAGCACAACACTATGACACAAAAGTCCGTTGCGGCCGCGTCTCAATTATTGGCTATTTACTCTGTTTGCTGATTATTTACGCACACAAACTTTATTATTTTTGTTTCTCAATATACATACCTAAAATATTTTTAGGCTACAACTTTCATGGAATCTATAACATGCCTTAAAATAGTGATTAAAAAAACTGGCGGTAATAGGATACAAATTTTGGGGGGCGGTAATAGGCGCGTTTACGTTATATCCCGTAAAACCTTAACGATTAAAAATATTTATGAAATGTGGCAAATAGAATATGACGTGTATCAAGAAGTTCCGAAGCTTCTTAAACCAAAGCCGGCCAGATCAAACAGGACGCGATCGCTAACGATTACTCGAGAGCTCCAAATATTTGGACACTCGTATGAAGCGATCTCGACATAAAGACACCCCTCCAGTGGAGCACTCTCGGCGACAAGTTGCCGGCCGGAACCCGCCGGCCGCCAACTCAGAAGTCAGAACTCACTGGACGGAAAAACGTTCGGCCGCCAGCCCTCTGCGACCGGCCGCCGAATGTAGGTCGCAGGATAACGGTACTGCACAACTAGCACTTAAAATATACAACTATAAATGCTCTTAGCATTAAGCTCGCCTTTTATACCAACTGTATTAGGTATAATAAAGTTTAAATAAATAAATAAATAAACTACTCACTTAAAATACACAATTTATTTATTTAACTTTTTGCACCATACAAAATTTGTTATTAATTTACAAAGGCAGTAACAAAGGCAGACTTAACGATAAAACCATTCTCTCCCGTCAACCTTCGGATAGTATGAACAAAACGATATATTTAGCCATAATAGCGGTTACAGTAATGTTCAGTTACCTACCTAAAACCTGAATATTGTGAATAAAACGAATGAATAAGACCTTGTAGTAATTACCTTGTAATACCTTGTGGTGGTTAGTTAATAGCGAAACACATAAAGTAAATCTGCGTACAAGTAACACATGAACTGGGCTGTTATACGGCATTTGTTGAACGTTGACGACCCATGTGGCGCAATGGTTACCATGCCGGATCGCCGTATCAAGGGTTGTCGGTTCGATTCCCAGCGAGTTTGAATTTCTGTTCTCGGTCTGGGTGTGAATGTCCTTGTCTAGTGTGTTGTCCATGGCACCCACGACACAGGGAATCCTAGTGTGGGGCTATGAGTGTGAAAAGTTATTTATTTATTTATTTTAATGGTTTTTTCAACACAATATAATCACTCCCAAAAAATGAAGAAAAAGTATGTCAGCTCCGACGCACAACTAGAGTTTAACGCCATGGAGATGATGATGATGATAAAAAACTGACATAAAAAATTGACAAAAAAATTTACATGAAAAAAATTCATAAAATAATAATTGACAAAAAAAAATTACAAAAATTGTCAATATAAAACTGACATAAAAAATTGTCATAAAAAACATTGATGATCATGATGTTTCACATCATCAGAATTAGATGTACCAAGATTATTATTATCATTACATGGCGTTGTTACTGATCAACCATCCAACGCCATCTAGATTCTGTGTTGCGAATTACAAACATAACGCGTAAGTTAACATAAGGTAACGCATTTTGATTTACTTCCCATAAAATCTCATACCACGGGCTTAAATATGAAATCGAAGAGTAATAACTCCAATAATACTTGTTCAAACTGAACGGCAAAACGCCATTTTGCTTCTTCCATACAGACCGTAATATTAACCGCTGCAAATTAACAAACCATACCCGAGCTTCACATTATAATAAATATCTCATCAATTACAAAAGGATAACATAATTCGAAAGGCCATTATAGTGGTAAGATGTGAAACACGTGTGTAATATGAAACTAATACGTGGTCGGAACATATTTTCATAAGCGCGGCCGAGCCGCCGACCCGCCGAGCCCATGTTAACCCGCGCCTCAGGCGTTTACTCATAGATCATTCAGTGCACCAGATGTTTTATAACAGTCATGTTACTTTTTTTACAAAACATAAATCCCCATTGATACGAAGAAAACAGAGAAATGATCTATTCCTGAAAACCTAAAACTTATCATTACATTTTCTTTACAATACTTGTGTATAAATGAAAATGTAACCCAACGGAAATCACTATGTGGCGACGACGCGCACACGTCACACGGTGACGTCACGCCGCCCTGAATCACGCTATCGAAGTTTTCAAAGATCGCTAGTATATATACAAGTGCTCCGACAAGATTAGTCGGGGCTCGGCCGCCTCCCAGGCAACACACCTCGCCTGGCGGGAGATCTCCCTTTGCCAAACTGGTGACCCTCGGCAAGAACACGGCCCTTCGAGCACCGATAGCGGCAGCAGGCATCCCTCCCCCCCACCTCACCGCTCACACCCGACGGACTGCAGCGACCTCTCTCGGCAGACCCCACACCAGCCACGCTGACTCACCGGGTGCATCGCAGCGTACTGTGTCGACGCTTCCTGTCCCCGGCCAGCTACTGCCCCCACCTACGGCTACACGGACGGCTTGAGCGCGCACCGCTCGCCCTCCGCATCAGGCGTACCACCCTCCCATCCCGACTCACCGCGGATAGAGGGCATCTCAAGGGCACACCGACCTCACATCTCGACTCACCGAAGATAGAGGATCACGGATGGCTGAAACGTCGAGATCATGTATCGACCTCCGGTCTGAGCAGGGGGGTGATGTGGCGACGACGCGCACACGTCACACGGTGACGTCACGCCGCCCTGAATCACGCTATCGAAGTTTTCAAAGATCGCTAGTATATATACAAGTGCTCCGACAAGATTAGTCGGGGCTCGGCCGCCTCCCAGGCAACACACCTCGCCTGGCGGGAGATCTCCCTTTGCCAAAACTATATTAATATCTAAACGAATGATGAATCTAACACATTCAAATGCTCAAGGCTTAATTTAGTAGAAATTACTCGTGAAGTACTTTTGTAGTCCCAACCGTCCCAATAAAATTTTATTTTATTTCATTTCACTAAAATGTTTATATTTACAGTTACAGTTACAGTTTATATACTTATGTGCCAATTGACCTGAAATCAGATATTTTCATATTTAATAGAGACCCTATGAGGACAATTTACTATGAAATGGAACCTCTGGACAAATATGTCTTCAATATCTACTATCAAGCAACTTGTGAATTCCGTAACAACTAATACAACGAGCTTCGAGTCTCGCATTATTTTGTGATTAAATATTAAAAGCTCTCATGAGTTTTGCGTCAGTCAAAGCTCCTTCATATCTAATATTTATGTGTGTTAGCCATTCCATCACACCACGACAATTTATGCATTCCAAAAGCTATTTTACTGAATCACGAAACTGTAAAATACCTCCCGCTGAGCGCCAGAACTTATATCTAATACTTTGAGGCTGAAAATGACACTGGAAATCATTTCTATCAAAATAAGGTGGTTAAGTTAACATTCAGCGACCAACTCCGTAGGCGGTGCAGCGGTGGCAGGAACAATGGTCACAATAACAAGAGAGACTGTGGTTTATGATGATTTAGTGTCATTAGCTTGCACGATGTCATGCTAATTCGATAGCAGCGGTGCACTTTCATATGTTAATGCCATAAGGATAGATAATTAGGGACGTTACGACACGTCACTGTGAAACCCGGTCACGTAATATTATGTCAACAATTAAGATGAATGCCAAGAATCAAAGGCCTCGTTCAAACATAATTGAAAAAGAAATTAGAAAACGATTAGTTTATTAATTCTCCTCTCAATGTTATGCCATCAAAAACAAAACTTGTAAAAAAAACCAAGTCTCGCAACTCAGTTCTTCTACCGTAAAAAGTTGTGAGATCCATGTAATACCAAGTCGGTTAATTTATTCAGTTCCTACTTAAGGGTCCTTCTGTCTTAAGTTATTACGTAATTAGCTAACCTAACAAGTAACAACGTCTCATAGTGAACATATTATCAATATTAAAAATCTTTTATGTTTTAAATAAATAGAAAGAAAGAAGAAAGAAAGAAAGAAAACATTTATTTCACTCACATGGCACTGTAACAGATACAACAATATGCTTAAATCTAAATACAATTATTAAAAATTAAATGCAGTGCCATGCCGCCAATGGAACGGAAAAAGATAGATAGATTTAAATAAATTGTGTGCCAAATTTGAAGCTTCTATGTCTGCTAGAAGTGCCTTAGAGTTTTGATGATCGGTCAGTCAGTCTTAAGAAACCTTGACTAGTTATAATTCTTAAACTACTGGTTAAAATTGAATGAAATTTGAAATATACCGTGTTTATACAATGCCTGCTTGGTTACTAAAAATTCAGGCTTCTAGCTTTATCCACAATAAAGTTATAGGGGGTCGAAAATGGCCTGAATTGCTTCGAGAAAAGGACGGTACGGCCGTGCCGCTTTTTTGCTCGACTTCGCGGGGGCACTGCCGTGCCCCCAGATTTTTCCGCGTTTGCTACATAATCATAAAGTAATAAATTAAATTGTTCTTCTTTTACCTTTTGAACACTGTTCTGTCAACCTCATAGTTGCAGTGTCACTTGCACTTGACTGATCAAATTAAAGGTCCTTCTCCTTCGGTCGTACGCTCACTGCTGAACATCGTAATGTTCCGATTTCGTTTGGATGTTTCGTAGACCACCTGGGTCTCTTGCCGTCCATCTTTCCATTTATTCATTATGCATTAAGTAAGCATTCTTTGCAGACATAATTATGCTGGAGAGTCTTTGCTTTATCTTCAACTTGTTGAGGATTGAGACGTTCGTTCTGTGGGCTGTCCAAATTAAAGGTAGTAAAACAGTTACCTCAACGAGGCAGAGCAAAGAGACCTTCTTAACGTAGGTAACTTGATACTTAACACCTAATTATATTACCTGTCCACAAAAAATATTCTTTAATTTTACTTACAAAATAATCTGTGGTTTGTAGAGTTTATTGTGAAAAGATGCCGCATCAAGTTAGCTGCAAACTATACAAGTAAACTTGATTATGTATGGCAGCCAGGTTACATACAAATAGTACAAAAAACAAAATTTTTACCCAGCGCAGTACTAATAATGATGGACGCGGCTATCAGGAGTACCAGGACAGCAGAACGAGCGAGTAGCTTATCGCTGTAAAGTGGACGCGGCGCCGCAAATAATTTATACGCGGACTTGTTAATCCACAACAAAATCCTTTGATCCGGAGCACAACTTCCTGTTTACTTTCTACAGACGTCCTGTCGTCTCCAACAAATGCCAGGATTTATAAATCATTTGTTTAACTTGTCTGTTTCGAAACAATTTTTGATAAAATTAAAAATTTCTGTGTGTTTGATGCAAAGGTCTTATGTTATCTCTTATGGTAACTTATTATTACTTGCTAGTTTTGCCTTTGATTGAACATAATAATTATGAAAAGGATGAGTCTATAAAAAGCTAATCATCCGAGTCATTCTTAATTAAATAGCCGATCGTGCCTCTCTCTCGCTTTTGCCGCTCTCTCGCTCGCGGAACGCTACATTTTTTCGTGCGTGCGCCCGGCGTTCATCGTTTTAATAGACGTTAACACGTCAAAAAAATTGAATACATGTGTGTGTGTTGAATACATACTCATAAGAAGAAGTGTCCATAGTCACTTCGTTATGAAAAAATCCAGTTTTTTATATGCCATTGGATACGATTTGTTGAGTGCGTATGCGTATATTATACTATTTTTTTTGTTAGAGTGTTGTTTTTTGCATTCAAAAATATAAAAAAGTGTATTGAACACCCAATAGATTGTGTTTCTATCTATTCACCCTTCCCATTCCTAGGCCATTGATTGAATTCAAGTTATATTATTCACAGTTTCACCAAAAACACGTGGCTCGCAGATTCCCAGTTCGCAATTCCCGAGCCGCTGTAATATTTATTCGCTTGTAATCAGTATCGGTGCGGGACATTCGTCGGGATTATGTCTCCCTGTGAAAAATTAATAATTTCATCTGAACAACTTACCGGCATGAAGTTATTATTAATATTATTTAATTTCACATGTCCTGTAATGTTTTATTTTGACAGGGGGAAAATTAATGACTTCATTTTGATTACAACGGAATCTACATAGATACATAGTATTATCATCATCATAACTCAAAACCATTTGTCCCACTGCTGAAGGGATACTGAAAGATGAATATATAATCCAAATATGATCAGATAATTATAAAGCATAATATAAAGCGTTTAAAATGGAGAATAGGAATATAATTTACTCAAAAAACTATAAATTGAGAGAGCATTTTTAAAGTTGATTAAAACTGACTTTGTTGAATATTTGAGAGCAGATTGTACAACAAACTGACACTCATAGTCTGCGTACAATCTGAAAACTCCGAAAGCGTTGATAACTGGGAAAGGGGCAGAGTGGCAAAAACACAAAAATGAACAAAATACGGCACAAAAGTCAACCGCCGGCCGCCCGGGCGCCCGGGCGCCCGCTCCGTCTGTCCGCAGCGCGCGGCTCGCTCATACCGCGGTTATTAAATTTCGTCTCAGAAAAGATAACGGTCCTTCAGTCCTTTTCGTCCTTTGACCCTTTGTTTAAAGTTGATGATACTGCTGGCGGATCGCTGTACGCTATTACACAGCTGAACGACTGGATGGATCTGAATGGAATATTAAGTAGTTTTTAAGTCTGTAAGATAAAATAAATAAATTAGATCTATTTATTATAATTATTTTTTGTCCAACTTTTGAGTCAACGCACGTTAATACATATCTCTTTTCAAATCAAATCTAATATAATATTTTATGTGTATTTATGGTACAAAATTTGCGCCAAGTCTTTCTATGTTTCCTTTGCATTAAAAAAAAGCTTAGCTTGTTTATGTGTAACCGTATGTAGCTCTGAAGAAGTTAAGTGACGATCTATGATGCTTGTCGATAGTGCGACACTGTGCCACAGCGACACCGTGACACCGCGACACGGCGACAGCGCGACATGGCGGCCGTAAACACGGAATAACATAAACAAGTATTTACAACGTGGCTCTCCGCGCCCCGGCGCCCCGCCGCCCCGCCGCCGCGCCGCCCCCGTCGCGTTGTAAATGATTCACTGTCCCCCACACGTTTGCTGATAATCGAGTCAGTTTAATGGGCGCCATTATTTATTTACAGCTGTTGTTAGTTGTTGGCCGATGGTTGAATCAGTTTTGATAGTGCTGCTCTTGGTGCTAATGTATAGCGATGAGTGATGTCGGGAACATTGGGACGGGGCGTCCGGTGGGATTAGCGAGTGTTTGTATCTTTATTATGGTCCGGTTATTACTTGTACATGCATAATTGACCTATTTTTGTGATATATTTTTTATGTAAGTAGCCGAGAAAAGAGCTGATGATCCGTTCGTCTAAAAAGGTATACCTTCGTTATTTTGCAATAGATCCTGCCCTGAGAGTACAGAGAATATATTTACAATGTAGGTATCTTCAAGAAAAGAGTGAACAGGCATTTATTAAGTTAGTGCGTTCGCCATCTTGGACTTCATCGCCACTTACCATCAGGTTGTTGTCAAGCACAAACTTATTTCATGTAAAAAAAAGTTCAAACTAAACATATTGAAGAAGCTTACATCTTTACAGAAGAAAGTCTTATTAATCTGTAAGGTTAGCCTGACAGTAACTTTTTGAAGCAATTGACATTGAAGTGACCTCTATATTTGGGTATTATTATGTAACATTATTTTGTGTTAAAATGTGTGCGTAAAGCTGAGCGAGGGAACTAGAGGAGTGTCAAGTGTTGTTACTGTTGGAGCGGAGCACATAAAGGGAAAATAAAAAGAAACTTTTCACTTGTCTGTAGAGAGCGCCATTTGAGAGATTGTGCGTGAAGGTCCCGGAGCTTTCGAGCGAGTTAGACCCACTATAATGGAAAAGTTTAAATGACAATACGTTTTACTTTTGTCAGTGTCAAACGAAAATAAAAAATATTATATTTTTTGTATTATGTCTTTGTGTTTGATTTCTTGTCAAAAGCGCGATCTTCGGGTCCTTTATGAAAGTGCATCATTTGGATTGACTATCAGTTCTCGAAGTCAGTACACAGGACCTGTGTCACATTAACATGAACTCCTACAATGATGATACGTACATAGTGTGTACTGCATTAGTTGCAATTAAAATCAATTTATGGCATTATTTACATTTTTCGTAAAACCAAATTGTACCACAAGGGTACAAGAATAAAATCGACGTTCGGTTGACAGCAGTGGTACAGTTTTGTAGCTACTCGCGGCAAAGACTTTAAATTGTTCTGAGATCTTTGTACGTTCGCTAAGTAGCGAGCCCTAATGGCGGCGGCCATTACGGAAATTAATTGCCGCGCGGTTACCGACTGCTAGCGGTAGGCTGTCTTTGAATATACGGATAAACGCTTACTTTATACTAACGTGTATATTCTGAGCGTTTGTCTTCGCCATTATCTTTAATGCATGTACGTGTAAGTAACACGTGGGTAAAAATTAATTTGTTTCGGAACAATAAATTATATTTCATGTTTTGAATATTTTGGTCTAGTGGCAGTAGTTCGGTTGTTAGTCCGGTTAACCAAACTAATGCAAATTTTTAGTGGCGGTAGTTTTCCTTAATTTTTGTGAAAAACTGGAGAAGCTTCTTTGGCCATTTTGATTTTATAATTGAGCTTGATTTACCAAGGTTGACCAAGGTTTTCAGACGTTTTGCCATTAAAGTGACACACTCCTTGTTTTGAACTCGATGTAAATGTTGCAACTAGGTATATATACCCAGTAATGTACTCTTATGTCTTCTCTGCCAGTACTCGATCACGTCCTAATTGAGTTCTTTGACGATGACGTAACGTTGATAGATTCGCGCCGGAAATGACGTGACTCAGTGACCTGGTGCTGCTTCTACAAAAGTACATTTAGTACCAATCGATTTATTTTAGAAGTAGATGACAACTGCTTTATAGCCTGACTCCTCTATCTGACATCATAAAAACAACCAAAGTTACAGAAGGCTTCTTATGTATTTTATTTCTTACACTTTAATGGAGAATGATAAAGATAAAAACATATTATAACTGTACAATAGCTAAATAGATTTATTAAGCGTTTATGAATAAGGCTGTACTGTTACTGAAAGATAATTAGAGAACAATAGCAATAGTTATTAGCAATAGGCTAGTTACATTACATCAATCGACTTTACATAATTTTAAAATGTTATTGTAGATTTATGATATTGTAGTATATGGTATAAGACAATAAAGACAAGAATCTCTGTATTTATTGTTTTCCCTCGTAAAGAAATAACAATGAGGAAATATGAAACATCGCCGAGTGACATTCTGCGCGCCGCTATGCTTGCACCGGAGCCGGATCGCGATCGGTACATAAACATTGATCGACTATTTTGTTATTGGGAGATGCTGAACCATATATTTTTAATTCGCGTTTGGCGATCGGTCACAATACGTATTGGGTGAAAATAAATAAAATTGTGATCCACCTAAGGTGAAATATTGCCCTTCTTTGTAATTTCCGCAAAAAAAACAAGGTTTAGTATAAAATAAATACAGTTCAATTTATAACTTGCACCAAAACACTTCAAAGTGTCATGGCGTCGCTTGTGACGTCACGCCTCAGGTATGTAATTGACAAGATGTCAATATGTCAATGATGTCAGTATTGTCATATTCATTTGTTTACTGAGGCGTGACATAATACGCGCTGATTGAGACTGATTGGCGTTCAAGATATCATGGTGGCTTGACGTATTTTGTAGTTTTATTTTATCAAAATATTATTATCTCGCTCATAATAATACAACAATTAATGCGTGTTTTGTAATCCATTATTAGGATTTCCTATGCCTATTCTCAGCGTGAGTGGAATCCATGATAATTATGTCAACGACCATGAAAAGTACTGATAAAATTATACCGTTAAACATGGACCTGAAAAAAAGTTGGACATAACCTCGTCTAATCGAGAGTGAAGCATAACAATGGCCGCCCGCTTACCATGTGTGCGTAATTTTTGATTCGCGATTAAAGCAGTGAAAAGTCAATGTGTGGGTGTGTGTACTTGTACGGATAGAGAGTTGGTATTACGGTGGGTGCTTCACTGAATTTGTTGTTGGGATTACGTCCGTCTTTTTTTTAGGTCCGTGCCGTTAAAATAATAAAGCAGGTCCTAAAGAATAAAACCCCCCATATTTTCGCCAGTTTAAACTCACAATAATTATTATGCCATCAAAAACAAAACTTGTAAAAAAAACCAAGTCTCGCAACTCAGTTCTTCTACCGTAAAAAGTTGTGAGATCCATGTAATACCAAGTCGGTTAATTTATTCAGTTCCTACTTAAGGGTCCTTCTGTCTTAAGTTATCACGTAATTAGCTAACCTAACAAGTAACAACATCTTATAGTGACCGTATTATCAATATTAAAAATCTTTTATGTTTTAAATAAATAGATCGACTTGGCCATCGCATGAAAACACAATATATCTCACAAGTAATACCTACATATTATATTAAATTTGATTGTTTAGTGCGATTGCCAAGTCAATCTATTTATTTAAAACATAAAAGTTTTTAATATTGATAATATGGTCACTATAAGATGTTGTTACTTGTTAGGTTAGCTAATTACGTGATAACTTAAGACAGAAGGACCCTTAAGTAGGAACTGAATAAATTAACCGACTTCGTATTACATGGAACTCACAACTTTTTACGGTAGAAGAACTGAGTTGCGAGACTTGGTTTTTTTTACAAGTTTTGTTTTTGATGGCATCTCATTTCTTTTTGTAGATAGTTCTACTTTTTTTCCTTTTACAAGTTACCTTTGAACATAATTATATCTAGGTACCTATCTACACCTATTATTCCATTATATTATATACAGGTACACTGATTCATTCACTGCAGATGTTACTTTGTTATACAGGTACAGTAATTCATTAACTGCAAATGTAACTTTGTAATCCTATATATTTATATGGGATTACAAAGTTATTTATGCAGTTGATGTATCTAGAAAACTAGACCGAAATTGCAAAATGTTTTAGTTTTTCCTTGATCTATACACAAAACACTAATTGTGTTCCAAATTTGAAGCTTCTATGTCTGCTAGAAGTGCCTTAGAGTTTTGATGATCGGTCAGTCAGTCAGTGAGTGACGAAATTAAGAAACTTTGACTAGTTATAATTCTTAAACTACTGGTTCAAATCGAATGAAATTTGAAATATAACGTGTTTATACAATGCCTGCTTGGTTACTAAAAATTCAGGCCTCTAGCTTTATCCACAACGAAGTTATAGGGGGTCGAAAATAGCCTGAATTGCTTCGAGAAAAGGATGGTACGGCCGTGCCGCTTTTTTGCTCGACTTGGCGGGGGCACTGCCGTGCCCCCAGATACTATGTATTTTCAAGGATCGTTCCTGCGCCACGCTTCGTCGGCTGCGGCGTGCGTCAGATCGGCAAATCGGCTTTGGGGAAATGATCTAGTACGCCTGAGCTTAAGAGATCCCAACCTCTGCGCTCTGCCCGGATATTGTATCAAATTTTATATTCTAATCCTTGGATTAAATTTAAAATTTAGTTTTCTCATGGTTTTATAATAAATCATCATATTTTTTTTCACAGGTTATACTCGGAGAAATTGAGTATTTGGAGTCTCCCACGTGAATTTCAAAGAAGAATGGGAAGGAAAACGGACGGAAAAGGCTTGATCGAAGAATGAAAGAGTGACAAGACGTCCCACAACGCCAGCTGTGGAACATCCAACGTACGTATGGAACCGGGACCACCTGCTGGACGTCAGCAGAACACTCTGAATATTCTATGTCCACATCAATCTATGTGACGTAATGTTGCATCAAATACACAGATTACGCCAGGTACCGCGACCTTGAATTTAATAGTATAGACATAGATATAGATTGATTTGATTAGCAATATCTTTATTGTCTGTTATCAACTAGTCGTGTCGCGGCCGGAAGGCGTGTCGGCGGCGTGGCTCACATGTCGACACGCGACATGCACGCAATGTGGGAACGGATCGACTTTATTTGTATTAGATATCATTATCAATTGATATCTATTACTGATGTCACATGAAATAAGACAATCTGATTTAGTTTTGGGTTAAATAAATTTTCGTGCTGTGTAATACTGTGCACTTAAAACTAATCTTGAATATTTTCCAATTCCATAAAATATAAATTGAAGTTTGATTAGAGTCTCGAAGGTCTCGTTCAATCCTACCTACCCTTAAGGTGGAGACCACAGACAAAACACGTCGCTTTACTTATTCGTAAGTTCGTGAAAAATACAGTCATCAAGTGTTCGTAACATATTGTTCTGCAATTAGACACACACACACACACACACACCCACACCCACACACCGAGCGAAGTGTGTAGTGACAGGTGTAATTGCTACGATTAGCCAACCGCTCGCTCGTAGCACTCGTAGCGCTCGTAGCACATTGCTACGTCATTACGTAGCGGTCGCTCCTAGACAATATCGTACCAAATGCATACTCGAAATATAACAATATCATTTTAAAGATGGAATCTGTTTTTGATTTGATTGTGATTGTAGCCTAATATCTTTGTGATATTGTAGACATGAATAAGTCGGCTGAAGTGGCAATGGGTTGGTCACATAGTTCGAAGGACCGATAACCGTTAGGGACAAGAAAGAAAGAAAGGACCTCAAGTAGCACCTACGTCTCGAAAAAAGGAGCATAAGACGCCCCTCGACCAGGTGGACTGACGACTTGAAGAAGACAGCGGACATCCGCTGGATTCAGAAGGCTCACGACCGGTCAGAGTGGCGCAAGTTAGGGGAGGCCTACATATCCAGCAGAGGACCTCCAAGGGCTGATGGATGAATGGATGGATTGTAGACTTGTAATGTATGAAAATTCAATAAGCCAGTTTTCAATACATCAGTCATTTTATAAAGTTATTCAACATTTTAATTCTGATAAAAACTGGCCAAGTCAAATCTAACCTACTTTAATATCTCATATTTTAAATAACAGCAATTGTTATAGGTATCCAATAAAGCAAAGAAATAGAGTTTAATACTTGTTCATAGTGTTATTTTGTTCCTATAAATACATATTTCGATTTTGCATAGAACTTGGCACTCATTTAGATCTCCATTCTTTTTGCGGCGAACCCACAGCTAAGCATAATTTTTGTATTGAACTTGGCTCTCCTTTTTTACATTTATGTTTTTGGTGGGATTGTGACTAACATTATCTATGGCGATGAACGCGCTTCAATGCTCTGATATACTATTCATTCACTATTTAATTTAATTCTTTACTACTACTATACTAAATTCTACTTGATTTAATCCCAAATATAAAAGTCATTCATCAATTTTCTTTCAATTTAATAAGTAAATTAGTGCTTTTAATGCTTAGTAAAGCACAAGCTTTATTCGAACAACCGAGGGATTCGATAGTAATACTTTTGGATATTTTTTCGAGTGGAGTCAAGCCGGTTCATTCAAACCGAGCTCTTTGTCTATAACTGTAAAGCCATCGGGGTGGCTCTCGAGATAACCGACTCGTCGCACTACAGACGGGTAAGCGACGAGTTTAATTTTACTAAAAATATTTGCCAAAATTTAACGAAGCAATGGATGGGCACATTACACATTTCTGGCGGACTGAGATACATTCGTTTTGAAAACATCCACAAGACGAAACACCTGATTTTATAACTCTATGTTAATTGAATGTATTCAATAACTGAGTGTTGCTGTAATTAAGACTACTTTAGATATGTTCACTTATTTAATTCGCATAAGGAAAAGAACGGTGTGTCGCTTATGATGGTTAATTTGCAACTGGAAAATTTATTCTGCACACATGTACAAATTGTACACATTCGTCCGCATTTAAACCTTTTATAACAGATTGTATCAACACTCAGCCTACTCCTAAACAGAACGCGAGGTCATATTAAATTTAAAATGTGTTTGTCAGAAATTAATAGTATGGAATATCAATTATATTATTAAAGAATCAGTTATTTTTAATGTTGATTAGCACAGATAGTCATTAAACAAAAGGTATCATCAACGCCTTCACCCAACTAACTTCTAAAATCTATGACAAAAACATGTTCCAACATAGTATAGCTAACATGTCACTTTCGAATTGTGCGAGATATTTGACAGAGAAGTGATCAGGTCCGCGAGTGACATCGTCGGTCGACGCCATTAAAACAAGTCCTTTGCAAGGAACAGACAATATTTTTTCCATTACGGATCTCGTTCAGCTGTCTCGTCGCAGAACTATTGAGGCTTTTTGCCCACCCTTTAACATGACTCGGTATTATAATAAGCAGCGACTGCGGCTGATGTAAATTATTTTGCGATGTCTGTGACGAATGAAAACTTTACTGACATTATTTTTGGATGACAGTTGTTGTAATGAATTAATTCTTCTTTTATTCTATAACATAAAAAAACACGATCTTTCAACGGAAACAGTAAAAGTAGCCCGATAACATTCATGCAAGGCGCTAGTGTATAAGCTGTCCTTCCAACTATCACGCCACCTGGAAAACATTTCGTAAAATGTGTTTACCTGTTGCAGTTTCAGAGAACCATCTGGAGAATGCGTCAATGATAGGTGTCATCAGTCGTCACAATGACCATATTTAAAGCATGTTGAAATTTCATGCCATTTAGGTACCTATATTTCCACTCCTTGCAAAAAATCCCTTGTTATACTGTGCCGTCATTGAGTATTGGGCTTAAGAGTAAACTTTTTGTTATGGGCCCGGATCCTTACGGCGCACGGCAGTGCTCGTAGTAGAAGATCTGAACCATGAGTAGAAATGACTTTCACCCATCTGTTTAATTAATAAATTAGCCTATTGGTGGTACTCGGCGGTACTCGGCGGTACTTGGTGGAGGCAACAAAGCCGCGTTTGATGTCGGTCGTCCCGCGATAGCGCCGCCGCAGGACCGCCGCCGCCGATCCACGGAGAGATACTACGATAACGCAGCTCTGACGCAACGCCTACAAGAAAGATTTTCTTGAGAACACTCAAACGAGAATTGGATTAACTTACTATCGTAGAATTTTAATAAAGATATCTTAGACACTTGTTTCCATTCGAATCGAAAGCATGGTAATACTGATAATTAGAAAAAATTAATCCTCCTATTATTATGGTTCCTATAAAAATCTGTTATACTCATCACGGGAAATGTGTTCGTGCAAAATATAGCGATTTACATAATTTTATAAATAGGTTTATAAGGATACTCCTGATACGAGTAATCTAACACGACAGAGTAAGTTAAACTTGAAATATTGATACATTTATATATTTTAGTAATAAACAACTTGAACATGTATTTAACAAACAGGAGGAAAAATATAATTTCACGTGATCACCGAGTGATGCGTTCCCTCTTGAATGTGATAACGAGCATAACGATAATTAGCTGAAATATAATTAGTGTGAGTGCGATGTGGTTAAAGCAACGGGTTCGGTGACGGGGCCCGGTGAGAGGCCCGGTTAGGGGCCTGGCGGGTCATACGCGGGACTCCTGGCGCGCATCTCGATGTCAATAATTCGATTTTGTTCCGTTAACTCCATGTTATTTTATTCTGATTTCTGTTGCTATAATTTCACTCAAAATTTGTTTGAGACCGAAACCGACGTGGTGTTGATCCGTGTAATAAATACGTTGATTGAACATTTAAAAATCATTTACATTTTTATTATGCTCGTCGTATTAGGATCGTTTAAAAAGTGGCAATATTTCCGCAAACATTTTACGACGAGGTTATCGCCAAAGAGTAATCAGCGCGATTTCATGAGTTTAATATCAGAGGTAATATTTCGTCGCACCATAAAAGCATTTATTACCATTAAAAATGCAGCGTCATATTGATTCATCCCGCATTTCGCATACGACCGCTTCCGAAGTCGGAGCGTGTCGTAAAAAAAGCAATAAAAAGTGTCGTATTTCACAAAATAAAATCATAATTTGGAATTGCAAACGGGAGTGGCTACAGCGTAGAGCGCTACGGCGTAGCGGCGTAGCGCGTAGCGGCCGGAAGCGGAAGCCGTTAGCCGCGCGCTGCCTCGGGACCGTCCACCGTCCACACGCCGTCCGCTGCATACATCTGTGTAGCCCGCACCTACATCACATACACATACATACATAGGGCACAGCTCGCTGCAACACGCGTCATACCTGACAATAGTATTGCAACAATGGCCGTGTTTCAATACAGCGCATAAAAAGGTCAGCTTTTCAATAAAATTTAAATAAACAAGAAAAATGAAACATGTCATCTGTTGATATGATATTTTACTTTTTTTGCTTTTATCCTTACACTTATTTAACTGTCGGTGACAATGGACAGAATAAGGTCAGAGTTTTAGCCTGAATATTAATTTTTGCGCTTGTAAATAGATTAATTCTCGACCATGATATAAACACATACACCCATGCAAAATACGAGTAATACCCTGTACAGTAGGAAACATGGTAGTAGTTGCTGCTTCTTCTCCTGGGCCCTCTCACAGTAGGGCCTTGTCTGAAGCATTGCCATAATTTGCATGACTTTCGAAAAGTGTTTGTAAACCAAACCAATTTTGAATAAAAACATGTGATTTGATTTGATTTGATTAGTACAGAAATGGAACTTCAACCCAAACCAAAGACTCTAGAAAACATTTTTTGTCCCGTATGTCGGCTCCAGCCAAAAAACAAATTTGAAAGTGACTCGTCAGGCGCGGTCCCTTAGACTACACCATCGTTAACCAATTATAAATACTGGTTATGAATACAGTTTCTAAATAACCTTTTGTTGTATTGACACATTCACGGGGCGTCACGACGTCACGGGACGTTACGGGACGTTACGGGGCGTCAAGGTGTTCGCGGGCCGCAGCGGACTTTATGGCGCCGTAAATAAATACATCATCGCGACGGTTTTATTACAGTAAATAAATCGCGGCAAGTACAATGCGAAGGATCAACCTCAGCGCGTGTCACTGTACGGTACAGTGTACATACACTGTACATACAGTGTACGGTACATTAATACCATCACCATATTTTATGCCGCCAGTGACCGCCCGCTGCCACTGACCTTGTCCGGGCGCGCGGGTCCAAGTTCGACATCAACTAATATTATGCTACAAATATTCTTTCTTCTTTTTAACCTCCGATGCAAAATGAGGAATGTAATAAGTTTGACGTGTCTGTGTACCTGTGTGTCTGTCTGTGTACCTGTGTGTCTGTGTGTCTGTCTGTGGCATCGTAGTTCTTAAACAAATGGACCGATGCTACAGAGTGCCGAGTGCTACAGCTAAAGATAGAGAGTTTTAGTTTACAGTTATATTTTGGACAAAACATCTTCAAATATAATACTTCTGCTTAGTGCTGTATACTTGTAATAATCGCGTTGTCTTTATTACTCAAGATGGTATTAAACTCTGAAGGGCTCGAAGTACGACGTACTCCTATGATTAATTAGCGAATCCTTTAACCTTATCAACAAGTTTCTCGAAGGGTCTCAACGTTATTCCATAGAATGTACATGGGAATTAGGGTACATGGGAATGGTACTTCTCAAAGAAGATTATTATATGGAGATAATACGAGTACACATACTTACATCCAATACATCGAACGATATTAAGAGACGTTGCGTGAAGATTGTCAAAGGATTTGTCGTATGCCTAGTTATGGGATGAGTCTACGACAATAAAACCTATAATAAATATACTACCTATCAACAAAAATGAACTCTGATAATTTTTCCGTGTTTACCAACTGGAGTATTATTACGGTTGTTGAACTCGAAAATTATTGACACTACGTTAAAGACGTTTGAAATGTCGATTTTGTATGATTGGCTTCAACCCATTAATGGTCCACTACTGGGCACGGGTCTCTCCTCTTGAGGAGGCCTAGAGCATACTCCACCACGCTGCTCCAGTGCGGATTGGTGGAGGGGTTAGTGGCCAACCCGAGTGTCGGAAGTTTTCAAACCGCCCGAGGGCCTCCGACATGGCTTAACGACTGTTATCTAATGATAACAACCGGGACCGACGGCTTTACGTGCCCTCCGGAGCACGGAAACGCTCAAGAAATTTTAGCCACTAGCGGTCACCCCATGAAGCTATTATAGAGAGGAGACGGCCTAAGCAACTGTGCACTGTGACTCAACTGGGTCCTGACGTCATCACAGTAGGCGTGGCCTTAAGTCAGTCTACTGTCGGCGCCCGTCCTGTGCACAGCTTCACATTTTCAAAGAAAAGGATGAAGTGCTGTGTTTTATCGTGTAAAAACTACTCGGATAGACGTTCTGATGCTATGGATGGCATTTCATTTCATTTTTAAGTAATTTGATTCATAATTTATAAGAATAGGCAGAATAGTTCTAGAAAAATCACTAACGCCGATCTCGCCAAATAAAATTCTACTCGACATTAGATGGCGACACTTTGTGTCAAGAGAACTAAAAATGTATAGGTGCGTAGAGCTAAGTATTAGTATTATATTGATAATCATACGTACTGAAATTTGTCCTACATTCATTCCTATAGAGTTTTTCACCGCCAAAATATTATTTTTCTAGTTTTTATAATCATTTTGTAAACAGGCCGCCATCTATCGTCAACTATTTACAACAAATAAACATAACAAAAACACAGGGCCGTAATTAGAATCCAATTATTTTACCGAGTGTCCCATTAAATTAAAGTACTGCCTATACTCTGTTCATTATAGGTTGATTCTTTTTGTCTTGTGATGGGAAATGGGCATAGTATCTATATAAGGCAAGGTACAAAAGGTTTAATTTTATATAATCTAAATTTTACTAACAAAAGATAACCGACTTCAAAGTCTCAAAAAGTACTTTTCAGATCTCTTTCAAATTTATGTGGGACCACATGACAAACACCTGCTTTCGATTAAAAAAAGGATCATCGAAATCGGTTGGCGTGATATTGAGTTATTCGTCAATTTGTCGCGCACATCTTAACACAAATTTACGACTTATGTGGTTTTCTCATGGATGCCATTGTCAGATCTCAATAAAATATATGTGGGACCACATGACAGCCACCAGCTTTCGATTAAAAAAACAATCATCAAAATCGGTTCGCCCAGTCCAAATTTCTGAGGTAACAAACATAAAAAAAAACAGTCGAATTGAGAACCTCCTCCTTTTTTTGAAGTCGGTTAAAAATTTTATTATAATCACAAAATTGATACATGTGGTTACGATGACGTTAGGGATATCATTATTGATTGCTACAACCAATAAAGTATACTATTGACGTGCGTGCATTTCTATGTAAAAAAAATATGAAACTTTATGCCCGTGATCTCGATGACCGCTGTCAAAAGAATAATGCCATAATGAACAGAGTATAATTTATTTAATTACGTGAACGGGAGTAGGTAAAATCAGTTTTTTTTTAAAGTTTAACATTGTATACAATCTTTATAAGTCTTAACGCTTCCCGCCCACGTCCGACTTTTTGTAGGACCGATAATCGGGACGATTTTTCCTCCGATTCTTATGATCGATTTTGTGGCCGACTCGCTATTCGACCACGACCGATATCGGTGACCGATTTTTTTTGTAGGAGAAATAGAGCGTACTGGTCACTATAAAGTGAGATATTATTATTTACATGATTGTCCTACTACATACCACATTGTTTTAAAAAAAACCTTAAGAAGCTTTTTCAATATTTATTTATACAATATTTTGAATAAAATTAAATGTGATATAAAATTTAATCTAAAACGATTGATCTTAAGATTGGCTTAATGATCTATCTTTATTTAGAGACCCACTGAATTAAGCTTGTCGATAGTTTATATAACCATATTTAAAATATTTTATTTGATTCTGGATCGATACAAAACATCATATTAAATTATACGGTATATCTACATAAAATTACATCTTTTATTTATTACCATACTAGCTTTTGCCCGCAGCTTCGCCCGCGGTAGAGATCAATTTTTTACAAATCTTAATTACTTTTACTTAGTTTGATTTAGTTGCCTATGACTTAAGTAAACATGTATCATTTGATAGCATGATTCAGAACTTGCAAATGAATTTCACTAACGCCATATATTAACAACGTCTGGAACTAAATATCTAGCAACTAACAAAACGTCGATCTTCCCATGGCCTGGGGATGTTTTACCGCGGTAAAAAGTAGCCTACGTTACTCTCCATCCGTATCGATCCAGAGTATCGATACAAGGCACCTAGATCGAACATCCCTATGTCGGTGAGTCGGTGAGAACCGAACGTTCCATTTTTCACCGATATCGGTCGGAATGCACCGATTTTATTTCTGACCGACTTATTGAAGGACGTGTGCGTTGCACTATTGCTATCAGTACGTTCTATTTTTCACCTACATAAAAGCGGTCACCGATTATCGGACGTGGGCGGGAAGCCTTAAACAAACTAACGCCCCAATTCAGAGTCACTAACGGTTACTTAAATCGCTCCTTAGTGCATAATTTGTGTGGTGATTCTATACTAAGGAGCGATAAGTAAGTGACTCTGAGTTGGGACGTAAGCCATTTAAAAATAAGAAAACCGGGCAGGTGCGTGTCAGGCCACGCCCAATGTAGGGTTCCAAAGTAGTAAGTTCATCGACTATTGCTCATTAACTACTTATGCTAACATACTCGTAGCCATGATAGTTTTCCTTGTAATTTCATCATATTATAACCTATTTTTGAGAATTTTTTCACTTGTCTAAATTATGTCCAATGAGGTGGTATGAATATTCTGAGTACGTCCCTGTTACATCCTACATTTATTGACATCTAGTGTGAGATAGTTAAACTACGTAATAAAATCGATATAGAACGAAGCGAGTAGTTTTGCTATTGATCGATAGATGGAAAATAAAGAAGTGGGCGGGATTTGGTGGGTTGGAGGGGGTGCCCTCGCCCCGCAAAGTGTCACGCGTTCTTGCATAAGAAAATCTACATACAACGTCTCCTCTCTTTAATAGCTTCATGGGTCACCCATCCAACTACCGACCGCGCCCGCTGTTGCTTAACTTTGTCGATCACATAGGATCGACGCAAGCCGCCCCGGGCTATGAGCGCTTCTAGTGTGTGCTAGTGTGTGCTAGTGTGTGCTAGTGTGTGGCGACACGGTGTGCCCCACACAGTTGTAATTTGCTGAGCAAGAAGCCCAGCTGGGTGAGGTCGTACACCAGTCGCATCATGCCATTCCGTCAGGTCGGTTAAGTCAAACATAGATTCCGTTATTATAATAGTAGATTGGACGTAATATATGTATATGTATGATAAAAGATAAAAATTGTGTTATTTTATTCCACCGTCAATTGACGACCCGTGTGGCGCAATGGTTACCATGCTGGATCGTCGCACCGAGGGTCCTGGACTCGATTTCCAGCGAATGATGAGTTTGAATTTCTGTTCTCGGTCTGGATGTGAGTGTCCTTGTCTAGTGTGTTGTCCATGGCACCCACGACACAGGGAATCCTAATGTGGGGCTATGAGTGTAAAGCGTTATTTACTTATTTATTTATTTAATTTTAGAAGGAGGTCGACGGCTATTAAGCGAACGAGTGAGCATGTAATATTGTAAAACTGTTCTCACACATTCACCAGTAAATTCATCGGATGTGCAATATCGAGGTGAACTGATTCCGCACAACTCACTAGTTGTTGTCAGCCGCGGTAACGGAGCCGGCTTCACATCTGTACACACGTGTCGACTACGGTACTACGGTACTACAGTGCGACGCCGCGGCGCGCCGGTTACGATACTACACGAATAATTGCAAACTTTATTGTTACATATTACACGACGTCATGTCATGGTTTAGATATTATTTGATTACCTATATTTAATTGGGTGTACATACTTGTATAGCTGCCGATGTGTATATACATTATTGTAGGCGAAAATAATATATAGTAGTTAATTTATCATCCATGATTTCTTTCTAGTTCTAGACGTTCTAGTGGAACGTGTTGAATTCAAACATAGTGTAGTGTTTGTACTGCTATTATAGTTATAGCAGTAATCACGTTATCTCGGGAGCACGGGTAGTGGGGCAACACTGGGTCAGTCACGAGACAGCCGTAGACGAGAGCAGACGTGTTTCCCTACCTACTGGTGTCGTAACGAGCTAATGCAAGTCAACCATATCACTATATCCAAATATTACGTGAGCACGTAAGTACAACAACTACTACATAATGGCGACGAGGTCAAAAGGTCAGTGCAGTAAATATTTTTATTTTGTGTTGATAAAGGAAGAGTTGGAAGGAAAATAACACGTCGATGCAAGAAATAATCAACAGACGAATGTTAATATTAGTGCCGAATAGTTATCTCGAGAATTTGTTTATGTGTGCTGTAACTTTAAATAACGCATTGAGCAACATCATCATAATTATCGAAGTTCTCTCTCTAATTAGGTATAAAAATTGCCGCCATTACCGCTACCTACACCATTCCCTTTGTTTTCGGTAAATGGCATTGATTGACATTGTAAAAACAACTGTGCGTGAGTAAAAAAGTGGCATTTTGTGTTATAAGCGTAATTCACGCTACTGAAGTAATAATAACATAAATGACATTTTGGATATAGTGTCACTTATTTAGCTGAAAGTGATAGCGAGACAGGTTTTGTTTTGAAATAAGAAGTGATATTTAGTGTTTAGCTGTGTCGTTTTAAATATAATACACAGTATCGATCTGTTGGAGGGATTGCTACATAAATGGCGTATTGCGTGTGGTGCCGCGTGTTTGGTTAAAGTTGCGTATGTGTGCCAATGAGAAAAAGTGGCATTATGCGGAACTTTTTCCGAATATATTTTTGAATAACTACTTATTTACTAGCATGTTTTAGTGCCTAACTAAAAGTAGGTTGGGCGAACCGACGAGAGAGGCTAATTGCAACGATATATTTCAGTTTTCTTTATAGACATTGATCGCAATGTTGAGTTGAAAACTTTGAATGGCTATACTGAAAAACTACTATTTTTGTGAAGCACCACTTTTGTTTTAAAAGTGTGAATTGTGTCCGGCATCCATTGTTGCGTGTTTGTGTTGCACAACAACACTTAGTACTAAAAAGGAGATAACATTATACAAATTATGAACTTAAATAAAGGAGTAGGGACCTTAAAATAATCAAGAATAAAAGGAGAAAGGTTCCCTAAATTAGTGAAATTTATTTAGGACTAGCTGTGCCACGCCGTTTCGCCCGCGTTGGTTTGTGGAAGGGACTGGCTGCTGGAGGTACGATGCTGTATGGCCTGTGGCCTTCCTCGGTGAATGGATTGTCGGACGGAGTTTTTCGGTTCGAACCGGTGGTTCCTGGGATTGGCGAGTTCGGCCGGGCGGACTCTTCGACTTTATAAAGTATAGATTTTACTACCTTTATAGATGGCAGCACATGCAAGTTAAGTTTAATCGTTGAGAGTGAGTTTGCTTCTTCGCTGCCATAAAACTATAACAGTAAGGGTGATTGTCAATAAAATTAGCTGTTGTTATGACTATTAGTTATATTCTACGCAGGTCCTGGGTTTCATTCGAACGTAGTTTTGCTGTAGTTACAAAGTACATGTGTAGGTATGATAAACTGAAATAATTGCAGTCGTTTTGATATGAATTCTCATAAAAAACGGAACTGAAGTTGTTTGATGAAAAATTATGTTCTGTTATGAAAGTATTGCATTGGCAGTATCAAACATACATACATGCCTAGCCTTGGTATACATGCAGCCATGCACTTGTATTTCTTTTGAAAATAATATACATAAACTATCACAAGCTGTTGTAATACGGTTAACGTAATTTAACGTTGCGGCGCCGGGACCCTATTTCAGCTTGTAAGTTCTGTGTGATTCTTTAGCAGTCTTTCCTTTTGGTATTTGACCATCACGGCTGTACTACACGGCTGAAAATATAATAACATAAAGTGAGTAATCATAAATAAAGTTGGTTTGATGGGCGGTAGCGTAAGAAAGAAAGAAACATTTATTCCGTCATAAGAATAGCAACAACGTTAGGGTTCTATGGTGGATGTGTCACTGGCGCGCCGACGACGAGGAGCGCAGGAGCGGGTAATTGACCATTATGGTCGTGGTCGCTCTGTTAACACATGACGCTTTTGTTGTAGTCAGAAGTGCTTGACATTTGACATACAGCGTTAGAATGCCCTCGTGTATTGTACCAATGTGATTGGTGTAGTGGAGCAAAGGATGGGCGTGTGTGTGTTGTGGCTCTTTTCAGAACGGAGTTCTTGGTTGGTTTGTAAGGGCATAACGTATCTATATTTTTGAATATCATTGCGTATTGGGAGATGATAGGAAGTTCCTATCATCGTTCCTATTAGGAACCATTATACAAGCCGCGATACCGGAGTTCAAATCTTCACGATGAGACAATTTTATTTTTCTAATTTAGTTTTTGTGTTGAATTTTATAGAATCTATTGAGGCAGTGAGGGTCAAAAGCGCTTGCGAGCTAGACGCGTTCTTGTGTTGTTACTGTGATTAAACTAACTTGTGTCACGGAACAATAATTGTATTTTGTTTGAATGGGTTCGATTTGATATACTACAGTAAATTCATACCCCTGGAGAAGCCGAGGCTTGGTTTTGACAGAATTTCACAAAAATCGTGGAGGAGAAACTCATTGTAGGCAAACCGATTGTAGTTTTTTATCGATTTACAGCTAAATTTTGTAAACCACTTGGAATTTCATTTCAATAAGATGACCCGTCACAATACCTAGAAAAGTTCATAAAAAAAAGTGAGGTCAAGGTAATGATGAGTTCAAGTGAAAAGGGTAAAGATAAAGATAAAGTTTAGTGAATGTTTAAGCTATAGTCCGAGTTGAAGTTTTATCAGGCTTGGCACACTCCGCATTTTACCATAACGTTACAAGTAGGTACATGCCACGTTTGACATGTCCTACTAATTCAGAAAATTCATAATAGCAGTCACACGTTCGTAATCTATCACACATAGTAAAAATTTTGGTGTTTGTCTATATGTTGATGCGTGTTCTTCAGTAAGATGTTAAATAATCAAGTCCGAACTGATATATATTTAATTATCGTTTACACATATATAATAATACATGTGTAACACATAAGAATAAACTTTCAGAAAAAAATACAAAATGAATTAACTTTTATAAATGTTAGTTTCCTTCAGGTCATCACACATGTCACTAAACTTTCAGATTAATTTTATTCTTTCAAAAAAAGGCAACCCTGACATTGCCACAGAGGATAAGCGACAGTGTTAGAAAGAAAGGAAACTCATTACGCGTTTTGATTAGCGCTGTGCGACCTGAATTACACTTTATTGCGTTGGAGCCAGAGTCACTATTTATTTAAATGATTTTTCGGAATTTTTCTTAGTGCACCTTCTGTACTTATTTAAAAATACTATTATTTTTTCTGGGGTTTTAGTTAAATTCAGAGTTAAAGGAAAAAATAGTATTCAAGCTAATGTTACAATGAAAGTAAAATTTAAAAGGCACTCTAACTCGAAGAGTCAGAGAAATCAGAGTAAGATCAACCAAAGGTAATTATAATGAAGTTTAGTTTTACTTAACATAAACATACGTAACTCAGTTGTCGGCAGTATGAGCCCTCACGAAATTGAAAATCATACGTTACTGAGTTGAAGTGAGTTGTCGGCAGTATGAGCCCTCATGAAATTGAAAATCATACGTTACTGAGTTGAAGTGAGTTGTCGGCAGTATGAGCCCTCATGAAATTGAAAATCATACGTTACTGAGTTGAAGTGAGTTGTCGGCAGTATGAGCCCTCATGAAATTGAAAATCATACGTTACTGAGTTGAAGTGAGTTGTCGGCAGTATGAGCCCTCATGAAATTGAAAATCATACGTTACTGAGTTGAAGTGAGTTGTCGGCAGTATGAGCCCTCATGAAATTGAAAATCATACGTTACTGAGTTGAAGTGAGTTGTCGGCAGTATGAGCCCTCATGAAATTGAAAATCATACGTTACTGAGTTGAAGTGAGTTGTCGGCAGTATGAGCCCTCATGAAATTGAAAATCATACGTTACTGAGTTGAAGTGAGTTGTCGGCAGTATGAGCCCTCATGAAATTGAAAATCATACGTTACTGAGTTGAAGTGAGTTGTCGGCAGTATGAGCCCTCATGAAATTGAAAATCATACGTTACTGAGTTGAAGTGAGTTGTCGGCAGTATGAGCCCTCATGAAATGGAAAATCATACATTACTGAGCTGTCGGCAATATGAGCCCTCATGAAATTGAAAATCATACGTTACTGAGTTGTCGGCAATATGAGCCCTCATGAAATGGAAAATCATACATTACTGAGCTGTCGGCAATATGAGCCCTCATGAAATGGAAAATCATACATTACTGAGCTGTCGGCAATATGAGCCCTCATGAAATTGAAAATCATACGTTACTGAGTTGTCGGCAATATGAGCCCTCATGAAATGGAAAATCATACATTACTGAGCTGTCGGCAATATGAGCCCTCATGAAATTGAAAATCATACGTTACTGAGTTGTCAGCAGTATAAGCCCTCATGAAATGGAAAATCATACATTACTGAGCTGTCGGCAATATGAGCCCTCATGAAATGGAAAATCATACATTACTGAGCTGTCGGCAATATGAGCCCTCATGAAATTGAAAATCATACGTTACTGAGCTGTCGGCAATATGAGCCCTCATGAAATTGAAAATCATACGTTACTGAGTTGTCGGCAGTATGAGCCCCCATGAAATTGAGATTGAGATTGATACATTGACTTGATGGAAGTAGTGACCAAATGAAATTTATAATCATACATACATTACTTGACTAGACGGCAGTATGGGTCCCATGATTTGAAATCATAGTAACTAAAGTGTGTATGGACCTCTTGAAATTGAAATCATTACTGACTAGACGGCAGTATGGGCCCTCATAACTTTGAAAACCATACAAAATGTAGTGATTTTGTGAATATATTAGTTATTTGGGGTGATGGAGTCGAGATGTAGAATAAAGATAATGAATAGACGAGGTATTTCAATAAATGACTGGTGTATGAATGATTGGTATCTGCAGTGTCTGACTCATATGTAACACCGTCGGGTCCGTTGGGCCCATTCAGAAAGGACGCCTAAATAAAGGAAATTCCTGTTGCGAGTCTAGCCATGTTTGGCGTGTTATGGTCGTCGGTGGGACCAAGTTTATATTACGTATATAAGAGGATTGTCTCGCAAGTAAAACTTTAGTCTTTAAAAACGAAAGCAGGTGGTAAGCTGTACATAATTTGTTGTTGACAGTAAACCACTTTTAGTAATAATATAAATTTTCATCGAGTTTCTCATATTTCCTGTGTTTGTTTTACCAGTAAGTTGTCTATTTAAGGACAGAAATGACGAGGTTCGTTTGTATGTTGGTATGAAACCTAATAACTTGGCAATCTTGATCAAAGAGAGAAGAAAGAGGGAAGTATGAAAAGCTAAGAGGTGATGCAAATAATTATTATTTAATTCTTAAAGATCCGCGTGATCGCGGTACCTTTGAGTTCGAACGTGCTGGAACGTTCCCGGTAACCGACGGGTTAATAAAGATAGAAGGAGAATGGGTGAGAATGGGAAAGGTGTAAGACGAAAAAATGCTGGAAGAGGTCTCAGGTGTTGTTTCAATGTTTAAAATAATTTGCAGTGAAGGTATAATCTACATAAGTAATTCTATACGAAGCATGCATATGACAGTTTGAGTTTGTTGAGGCTAGTGAAGGCACCCAGAAGGCTACAGTTTACAAACCGTAGCCTGCTTCATATATATAGTGCGTGTTACAAATGAGTTTGTCTAAGTAACTGGAATATTGAATGGTGTAGACGTGGAGTGGCCTTTGAAGGCTTGAGTTGCGATCAACTGCAGAGTCGACTGTGGATCGGGCTCCAGATTAAATAAAGATTTTAATAAGGAAGGGATGTAGTGTTTGTACTGCTATTATAGTTATACCAGTAATCACGTTATCTCGGGAGCACGGGTAGTGGGGCAACACTGGGTCAGTCACGAGACAGCCGTAGACGAGAGCAGACGTGTTTTCCTACCTACTGGTGTCGTAACGAGCTAATGCAAGTCAACCATATCACTATATCCAAATATTACGTGAGCACGTAAGTACAACAACTACTACACATAGGTTTCTTACCTATGACATTCTTATTTATAGGTGCCAAAAAGATATACGTTACGTTAGTTTAAAAAATAGAGAATGTTGAAATGGTGATAGATATAAATCCCCGTGGAGCAGGAGACGGTGGAATCATCAAGGTTTACGTATTTATACAGCTGATTGATCGGAACTGTTCACGCTCGGCTGCAGACATTACAAGCGACGGGAGATTGGGAATTCTCCACCGCTGTAACGGAGCCGGGTGTTCACCGCAACTACAAGTTTGTTCACGTGTTGCAGGGTTATCGTCAAACAGAATTGTTATGATACAACTAAATGTTATAATATCTTTTGTAAGTCTTACAAAAGTCGTCATGCTTTTATCAAACATACGGATGAGTATGAACTGTATTTTTAAGTTATGAGATTATTGAAGTATTAGTTATAGTTCGTCATAGTGATAATATTTGATCAGAAATATAAACATGGTTTAAAGAGAAAGAATTTTACAAACTATATTTAGTCAGTCACTGCCAAATATCTAGATTATAGACAATTATCTAGATGTTCAAAGGAATGCCATTGCATGAATTATTTTGCAGAATAGCATTTCCGTCGTCTGACCGAATTTCACAATTTTTGTTTCGCATGTAGAACTGTGAACGAAGCTCAAATTTATTAAGTCTGAAAAGGATGTCACTTGATCCTAGTATTCATATAATTAACTCAACTTCTAAAGAAAACATAAACATAAAACTTCTAAAGGAATATGTAATTTGTAACGTTATAATATATCTTATTTGCTAATGGTACCGCGACATGCTAAACTCGTGCGTATATTTATCGTCGGTGAAGTTGTACCTGCGAGTACCGCCACTGCCACTGTGACGTACACCGACGCACATCCCGCCGCGACCCCGCTCCACCTCCGCTCCCGCTCCCGCTCCCGCTCCCGCTCCCGCTCCCGCTCCCGCTCCCGCTCCCGCTCTCGCCCCTCTCCTACCACCGACACAAAGGCTCGGCTGTAATTAATTCCAACTTAGATGTTCCGTGTAAAATACAGCACTGAAAATAATATTGCCAAGGTGATGGAATATCAAACTGCAGCTCTTCCTTGCAATTTGTGTAAGAAAATGAATACTTACTAGGTAATAATATTTTCATGTTATTGCTGCACTTTTTTAATTGCTTTTTTTATTAAAAAACCTTTTCGTAAGTAGTTCTGCTATGTTAAAATGATAACCACCAAGTTCCATCTATTTTATTATTATTTACTTACTATTTACTTATTTTAGGGTGGATTCAACTAAAGAAAGTAACTATCGTATCAGATTCTCATAATCTTCATTTGATGCGTTCATGGTAACTAAAGTTAACAACATTATAATTCAGGACTATTAAATACACATAAAATCTTTGGTTACACAAGTGTATTTAATTTTTACTTGACGTAATAATTCGTTGTGTTCGTACTTAAGGTCGATAAAACAGATGGAATACGAGCTCGGCTTTGAGTTAATTTGAAGTAATAAATAGGTGGACCAGTTCTCTGTCCTATTCACGTACAATGCGATGTACTCACAAGACAGTACGGTGTACAATTCACTTTGATACACTAATTGCAACCTACTTCCCCTCCATTACACACATACGCCGTGTTTATTTCCAGACGACCCAATTTTCTTACACTACATTAGAATAGCTTGAAATCCGAGCGCTGCAGATAAGCGTTACTTGTTGTCATATTTTTTATTTAGGCATTAACCAATGAGCCAACGGGTCACCTGGTGGAAGCCATCACCGTCGCCCGTGACGTCAGCAGCACCGGAGGCATCATGCCGGGACCGAAAACGTAGTGGAGACCCACATTAACACTAGCGACGAGCTCCTGGACACTGAAACCGAAACACGATAATATTATCGTGTACGGCTTAGTCCCACTACTGAGCACGGCGGTATCGTGGTATGTAGCTCCTGGTTTCGTGTATGATCGTATGAAATACTAACTGACCCTAAACGAACTTTTTTTTTCTCAAATAAAAGTAGCCTAAATTACTCCTTGTTACATCAGCTATCTGTCAGTGAAAGTCCCGTCAAAATCGGTCCAGCCATTTCAGAGATTAACTGGAACAAACAGACAGACAGACAGACAGACAAAAATTGTAAAAAATGTTGTGTTTTAGCTGGGGACCACATAAAGACCACGTTTGTGCGAAATTAAGGGCTATACTCAGTAAATTCACCATACTAAAACATAAATTGCCATATAAAATATTAAGATTACTTTACATGGCCCTAGCTGACTCGGTCGTCGGCTACGGACTCAGCAGCTATGGCAGGTCATCAAGCACTAACTTAAATGATATTTACTGTTTACAACGCAGAATACTCAAAACAATAGTACCGAAATATATCAAAAATAAGCTTCAGGGAAAAAGTGACGAACTTTTTAAATATTGTAAAGTTATGAACATATATAACAAAACGAAATTTTTAAGTCTCACTGAAAACCATAGACCTGATTTATTAAACTTAAAAATAAGACATGAGAAACTGAGAACATTACCAAGACTAGAAAATTACATAGTACCTCAATGTGTCAACACATATGGAAGTAGAATGCTAAAATGCATTATTCCAAATTACTTAAATGAGTTACCTGATACCTTAAAAACTATGTACATTAATAATGAAAAATATAAAAATAAAATAAAAGCCTATTACCTACGTACACAATGATTGCCTATGTATTTAAAATAAGTTACGTAAAATGTATCATGAACGACTCGTCGGGCATATATAAACCCTGCGTGGTTTGCAAGGTCCGACTTTTGTATGAAAAAATGTATGAAAATGTGTGTAAAATAAATAAAATAAATAAATAAATGTACCGTGTATACATCGAAATGCACTTAGTAAAAAGCGGTTATTTTAATATTACAAACGACACTCCAATTTTATTTATTTTTATTAATATTATTATTATAGATTATAGATTATAGATTATAGATTATAGATTATAGATTATAGATTATAGATTATAGATTATAGATTATAGATTATAGATTATAGATTATAGATTATAGATTATAGATTATAGATTATAGATTATAGATTATAGATTATAGATTATAGATTATAGATTATAGATTATAGATTATAGATTATAGATTACAGATTATAGATTACACGGTCGATTTTGGAAGGAAGGCGGAGACTAGCTACCGTACTACCGGGATTGAACTGAGCGGCACAGAATCCACTGGCCTCGGATAGAAGTAACCTGGAGCCATCGCAAGCAGAGCAGGTTTGCTAGGACTCATAGATGACTAGAGCCCCTTTTACTCCAATATACCACAACGGTAAATCGTTGTTGTGATAATATGAAAACGCCGCTCATGCACAGGCTCCACAATCGTATCCAAACTAATACAATAACATACCAATAACAGAGCAAATGATTGCAAATTTATTGAAATATAGTATTGAAAATCGTCAGGTGCGGTGTTCGCCGGCCGACCGCCAGGGGCGTCAGGGGCGCCAGGGGGCGCTGGTTACCTCGTCGGCGGACGTGACGCGAGTGTTGATGACGTCACGGCCGCGCGCCCCGCACCAAACAAATAGATATACAAAATCACTTCTCAATGCTAAATCAGTCGACGCATCTTTAGCAGCATTTGGACGTTTCGTTCCAGTTTAATACGTATGTAAAACCGTATAAATGTAAAATAAATAGGAAATTAATTAAGTAGCAAAAAGGCACATCAACAATCACTTATGAGCTGTTATGGCTAACATAGATGGTAAATTAAAAAAATGACGTGCATAAGTGTATCAGTGATACCTACATGAATAAAAGATTATTTCATTTCATTTCATTTCATTTCATTTCATACATTCGTATTAAGTTTAAAGATTGGTTCTTTTCTATTTCTTATTTTGTGTGGTGTATATCGGGCCTTTGAGATGAGAAAACAATATTTATTTTAATTAGGCTTCAATCAATTAATGTCCCTACTGAAGACAGATTTTTCCTCTAATGGAGGCCTAGAGCACACCACACACTTCACCACGCTGCTCGAGTGCGAGCTGGTGGCGGGGTCAGTGGCTGACCCAAGTGTCGGAAGTTTCCATGTCACCCGAGGGCTTCGACCTGGCTTACACGAGTTGCTTGACACGACTGTTATCTTACAATAAAAACTGGAACCGACGGCTTTACCGAAGCACGTAAACGCTCAAGAAGTTTTGTCACTAGTGGTCTTCTATCCAATTATCCTCGGCCGATCGCATAGAATCGACACAAGCCGCCGAGCTCTGAGCGCTTCACTATTTCCATTTAAACAATAATAAAAAAACTAAAAAAATAGTATCTCATTGTTTTGCAACAAGAAGTATTTATTACAAACAGTTTTGCATTAAATTAAGCAAGCTCTTTACGAGATCCTGTGGTAATCTATAACAATTTCTGCTATTGCTGTTCTAGGATCTGATTTATGTTAGTCTCTAAAAGCCTTCTTCATATGCTACGTGCATTTACATTTTCTCCATAAACTTCATTTAGTGCATCATTGATGCTAAAATGCAACCTGAACTACAGTTACACCAAAATATATGAATGCAATATCCTTTTACGTAGAAATAAAATCGGCCTTACATTAAAAAGTAAGTACGTTTTCACACCCAGAAATATCCATAAGATTCAATGCCACACTTTTCTTTACAAAATTGTGTGCACATACGTATGCCTGAAAACGATTAAAAGTTGTGCCGTGAACATTTCCCGACTTCGACTATTGAATTCGAATGAATGAACACGCGTGTCGCACCGTGAATAGACGGCGTTGCGGGGAGCGGGCGAGAAAAGCAAGGCGTAAATCGCGGCGCCGCGATCAAACAAATGCAGCGGTGAATAACTGAGCGGCGAGTCGACTGCATCAGATGCGGATAGAATTTTTGATGCATTTAAAAAGTGTACGATTCTAAAGTGACACGGAAATAAAGTACACGAAAATCTTTAGAAGAACGCTCGTTACATTTAAAAGGAAATCGGAGGTTGTAAATGAATCTCAATCCACCAGTAATTATTTTTTAAATTGTAATCAAAATTAAAAAAATCAGAGAACTGGTTCCGAATGCGGAAAAAATGCATTAATGTACGGAGGTATCGCTCACTGGAGGAAACCCTATACAATCTTAAGATTTCGTCATCCCGCAGATATCGGCTGAGCGTAGTGTAATACCTGAAAGCAGGTTTCAGGCAACACCTAGCCATTAAACTTTTGTATTCTGGATACAACTTCAAATTTAATGTGAGGACGTTTTGGTTTGATTTTTCCTGAAATCTTACTAACATTAATAGCGACTACGCCGATTTTTATAGACGTCCTTTATTTCAATTGAATAGTCGGCTGTCGGCTGCTGTCGAGCGGATTGTGCGTCCGCTGCCCGCATACTAATGTCCGTCCTTATTGAATCCTCGTCATCTCTGGATGCTCTGGATGCCACTGCTTCACTATTCGCCGTTCGCACAGTTACTAAATTCAATTTTTTATGCTAACGACCAGGTAAGGACAATTGAACGTACCAATATACTAGCACGTATTATACACTAGTAATGGGTTCCCTCTATATTTCTTTATTGCAGAAATATTATTATTCTTCTATAGATTATTATGAAGTTTCCCAGCAGTTTATTTTGTTTCCCAGCACAAATTTATTCAGAAAAATTGATTGATTGATTGAAAATGTTAAAAAAGCGGCCAAGTGCGAGTCGGACTCGCCCACGAAGGGTTCCGTAGCAGCAAGTAACATAATATAAAAGTTCTTGTAGTTCGTTGTAACTTTGATCAATATTTTTTGCGGTTTACGATTTATGACGTATTAAAAAAAACTACTTACTAGATCTCATTCAAACCAATTTTCGTTGGAAGTTTGCTTGGTACATCATATAATATTTTAGTTTTATCATTTCCTTATTTTAGAAGTTACAGGGGGGGGGGACATACATTTTACCACTTTGGAAGTGTCTCTCGCGCAAACTATTCAGTTTAGAAAAAAATGATATTAGAAACCTCAATATCATTTTTGAAGACCTATCCATAGATACCCCACACGTATGTGTTTGATGAAAAAAACATTTTTGAGTTTCAGTTCTAAGTATGGGGAACCCCCAAAATTTATTGCTTTTTTTCTATTTTTGTATGAAAATCTTAATGCGGTTCACAGAATACATCTACCTACCTAGTTTCAATGGTATAGCTCTTATAGTTTCGGAAAAAAGTGGCTGTGACATACGGACAGACGGGTTCCGTTTTTTGCCATTCGGCTACGGAACCCTAAAAATATTCAATTGCGTTTTAAATAGAACCCAAAAACCAACTAATTTTGCTCGGAATGGTATCGAATGGCAGCAGAGTGGTGAAAGTGAATCAAACTAGGCACAAAACTAGAGATTTGCGTTGAAATACGTATCCTTATAGAATAATAACGATATTCCATTCGATCAAATACGCAAGCACACACCGGCCACTGAAGGCTTGTCAGGATCGAAACACCCGTCACAGGCAATCTGCACGGACGGACCGTGCCCTCGAGGGGCATTAAATAGCAAAGAGCATAATCAGCTGCAAGCGAAGTGATTGCAACCACTCTGCAAACTGATGAACACTGTCACTGACATGAAGCAGCTTATCAATTTGAAGGAACTTAATCAACATAATATTGCATAAAAGTGTATAAAGGATTTCACTTTGGGACATGAAGAAGAGTCTAACATTAGAAAATCATTTCAGTTTTGAAATTAAGTGGAATTACAGTTCGATTACTTATAAGGAAACATATAATCGGGCACACCCACTGGGAATAGCAAGCTAGGCTAGTTCTAAAAGAAATAAGTGTCGAAGTAATAAGTTTACTAAATCGATGAACTGCGAACGTAACAATCATAGTAACTACGCAAAAGAAGAAAATATTTTTACTGAAATAATATAAAATTAGCACAACCCCCCCTCGCCCCGACCCCCAGTTCATGAAACACCTGTGTAAGCTAAGATCCCGCACTTTATGTAAACGTTCACCGGCGAACACTTCATTCTCGCTTTACAACAGAACTAACTTTCAGAAAGTTTAAGTTTTTATTAAATTAGACTACTGCCGGCACCTCGTGAAGCCGATAGTAGACTTCGCGAGTTTAAACTTCTGTTATAAAATGTATTTTAAATTTTAAAATAAATGTTCCTAACGCGTTTTGTGGTGCGTCCACATCCGCGCGTTTCTTTTTGATGAGCGACATTTTGCATGACGAATGTTATCAATTGTTACAGACATTGTTCGACATTTGGAAACACGTCGGGTCACATGTTATATAAAAATAATGGTTTAATTCAATAAAACTAATAATATTTTAGGCGCTCCACAAGTTCTTCAATTAAGGACTAGTCTTTTAAAGATATTGCGCACTAAATGACACCGTTATTGTAGATGTTGGCGACCACAAATAATGAATTTATTACAACTGACATGTTGATGTGTTTACGAATAGCCGCTACGAATTATTGATGACCTTGTAGGTCGTAGTTGGCAGTAACCCTGTCTTCGAAGCGACGGGTCCTGGGTTCGATTCCCGGCCGGGGCAGATATTTATGTGACAGATAAAATATAGCCATCAAAAACAAAACTTGAAAAAAAAAACAATTCTCGCAACTCAGTTCTTCTACCGTAAAAGTTGTGAGATCCATGTAATACCAAGTCGGTTAATTTATTCAGTTCCTACTTAAGGGTCCCACTGTCTTAAGTTATTACGTAATTAGCTAATCTAACAAGTAACAACATCTTATAGGACCATATTATCAATATTAAAAATCTTTTAAATAAATTGATCGACTTGAGCATCGCATGAAAACACAATGTATCTCACAAGTAATACCTACATATTAAATTAAATTTGATTGTTTAGTGCGACTGCCAAGTCGATCTATTTATTTAAAACACAACTGAACGGTGCGGGGAGATCCAGTAAGGTGTCTTCCAAATCGTGTTGTAACAAGTAATGAAGTATACAAAATGCGCCACCGGTATTGCTTTTTTTGTAGGACATTTTTAAAAGATATTTTAAGAGCTGTTGCACTATCTTAAATTACTCCGTAAATATATATTAGTGGTGTTATTTAATGTATTTCTAAAAAACATTTCTTTTTAATAAAATTTATTTACCAAAAAAAAAAAAATTTATAAAATATGTAAATAAATGGAGGTCGGACAGTACACCGGAATTAGATTTTAGGTCTTAGATATTTTTTTATTAAGAATCTATGTATTAAATACATGTGAATACTTTACTATCATGTAGACCACTATTTAAACTACCTATATAAAATTATGCATAATTGTAGTTTGCCTCCACACATTAATTTTCAACCTCGCCGTCTCAAAAATGCACTTGGGAAATTCACCCATTCCCAGTTAGATATCCAAAGCATAGTTCTGTGAAAACGTAAAAAAACGAATCCCTGTAGCAGAACTTATAATTACGGTCTGTATTTAGTTCTTTAACAACAAATAGCGAGTAATCCCTTAGTTAGGCAGTAACGCCGCGCCGCGCGGGACACACGACGCGACTCCGGAGCGCTTCCGAATGCGTCCTTGAAAGGGATTACGGAGGGTTTCAAAGGACAGTTTTTAATCATCTTCTCCATCAGATTTGAGCCATTCAGATGTTTGCTCTGTTTTTAAACATTATTCATGCGGTAAGAGCGCCATATTTTTTGCCATAAAAACGTAATATTAATCTTGGTGAAGTGTTTTTGTATACAACTCTACCTATATTTTTTAATATTTACGTTACCTCTCTACCTACATTTAATGTATTCAAAACATGTAATTTATTACTCACGAAATAAAAAGTAAATTAAATGTATGTTAACAACTAGGTTAGTAGGAGGAGGTGCACCTGAGAAGGCAATTAATTACCCCCCGGGGATGCGGCCGCGTGTGTCGGAGGCGAGAAGAGTCGAGAGGAGTGATGAGCTAAAACACGTCCCCCCCCTCCCCCTCCTCCTCCCCCGGTGCGTAAAGTGCGGCTCGAATATTAAGCGTGGCAAGTGCAGCCGTGTAATGAATGCGAGTCGCGGAAGCGCCTGATGAATATTTAGATTTATTGACACCCGCACATACAGATTGAACGGGGAATTAATTCGGGACGAGTAATGGGAGACTGTCTCACGTTGCGGCGTCGAGTAGGCCGCTTGCGGCTTACGGCTCGCGGCTGCGGCACACTCCCGTCTGTCGCTCTGCCAGGCAATGCCACTGGGAGCTCCCTTCATCTTTATAAATATTAAAATAAAAAATGCTTTCAGGTGTTTCAGATATACATTAAAAAGGCACTGCTTTCAAACAAATATTGCATTGAACCAAATTGCCTATTAAATACTTAAATGACATACTACTTGTATGCTTAATTCCAATAACTTATATTTTAGTGCACATCTAATCTTAGCTGCGTAGTGATGAGTTGATGACATACTGCGAGCACACAGGAAAACACACTACATAAATACATTAGTTTAGACATATTATACCCAAAGTTGTCACAGAAATAATAAATACGACGTGTATTTCGCTACCAAACGTATTATAATTAATACAAGCAATACTTTGACTTAGTACTGATGCAAGCCGCAGCCGCAGCCGCAGGCCGGAGCCGCGCCGCGTGCGCCGCACCGTAATGCGCCCTTCAATTTATTACCTGACTGTTTTATCTTGATCCGCGCGCCCAATTACGCTACAATGACGGGAAGATTGTCCAATTACGCGGCGGCTGTTCAACTTTTTTCATTTTCATTTTTGTTCATTTGGAGCGCTCCCGCCCCGGGACCAGCTACATTAATTAACCGGCCATACGGTGCTCATGTGGTTCGAGTAATCGCCTTTCTCTAATTATGAAAAAATCTCGGATTTACTGTGAAAACTCCCTCGTTGATAGGCCTAAAACTCTGGCCGAGTTTTAGTGTGTAAATAAGAAAACCACAAATGAATGGATGACATTTAAAAGATGAACTATGTACAGGTATCTCAATAGAAGTAATAATGAAATCAATGTTTAATTTTAAAGTGCCTCGAGCTACTGCGTCGAATATTTTTTGGAATTGAATAAGTAGAAATTACCTCTCGCCTGGCGCTAGAAGGAGATGCGTCCACCTGGAGGCGAGCCCTCCAACTCGTGACGCACCTTGCTAAAAAACAATAGAAGCTGTCGCCAAGTTCCTCTTCTTGGAGATCGTTGGACTCTGTAACATTCAGTTTAACCCGAAGGTACCCAGGTACGATGCTAAAGCATTTTGCCCGTCCTAAAATACACCGTGAAGTGTTTAAACTTGTTTCAGCATTCGTTCGTTTGTCGTTTACGTACATAAAAATTTTCTCCTTCACCGAATCAAGTGACCGATTAATTAAAACGAATAATACCTTAAAAAGTTGTGTTCAAGATTCGAAATTGACATCGACTCGGCATTCAGTTAGTATCAATGTTAAACGTGTATCAGTGGTCGTCAGTATCGCCGGCGGCCAGCGTCCAGCGGCGCGATGCAGCCGCTAGCCGCCAGTTTCAATCATTCATGGGTGTTATGAGTGTCGAACAGAGCTAGAACGGCGGAGGCTCATCGTTATTGTCTCCGACTATCAAACATTAAGCCGAGCGGCGGCCGGCGGGCGCGAGCGGGCGCTTTGTCCGCGCGACATATTGCTTCCGGCGCGGCGCCTAAACTCATATTAAAAAATACTCCCCCCGACCACCCCGCACGAATTTCGACTTTTAATGAGTTTCGCTTTGTAAGATAAACAAATTATGTCCAGCGATGTTATATTTAGTTCGCTCGGAAGTCTCCCGTCGTTCGCTTCCCCACTAAAATTATACGTTTGAGTTTTGCTCCATCGCGCTAATTGAAGTTTCAACTGAATTCAACTTACCTACATTTTGCTTACATCTGTTTTGTGGTGCCATTCGTGGAGCCGCGCCACTTGAAAGTTAATTTGCGCCTTAATAGATCTTAAAACCGCGCTGTGGGCCGCGAGAATGGGAAAAATTAACTTTTCAATACGACTGAAGGATCTCGGCCATTGTCGTGAAATGAGCGTAATAGCATTAAATCCTGCGGCATGTCGAGAGGTAACTATTAATTAGAGTAATTATTGTAATTTTACAAATACCGGTACGATGACCAGCCCAGTCAGCGATGACCTGTCTTGCATGAAAATGTGTGGCGTCAGATCATCTTTGAGACATTAACGTATAAGTAATAAAAATTTTAAAACACTATTATGAACAAGATTGTGTAATGCTGTATTTGTGCTGCACCGCTAAACAGTTCCCTGGTCAGGAGCCAACCCTGAGCGTAGTGTCAGGTCTGTTTTATCATAAAAACACATTTCATGGGACCCAAAATCCATTTGTGAAATTACAACTCCGTAGGACGAGTATAATGTTGTAATATAACTTAGAGCAGGAGTATAAGTGTGAGAGGATATTACATGAATAACTCCGTGTGTTCCAGATGGCGCGATGGCGTGGACATACAAGACACAACAAATACCCACGATCGAACACAAACATTTATTTGTCACATCACTCGATCACTACGGGCTGAGCTGGTGCCTGATAGGCCGTCGCTTATTCTAGGTATGCGATATTTATGTTATTATGAATTCTTGTGCGGTGTATATGAGGGGTGGAAAGTTATGGGCTCAACATTAGATCAAGTAAGGAATTTTTTGAATAAGGACAAGATAGGGCTAGGAAATCTACCAGAAAATTAAACCTACTTTAACAAGGTGTTTAGTTAGTTAAATTAATGATTGCTTTTCACTTTTTTTTACTTCGATTTAGCTTGAATACAAAAGCTGTGACCGTTTGTGTTATGATAAATAATAGAATTGCCTTGATCTAACCGAGAATGAAAAACATGCAAGAACCAAAACAGTTGTTGTCGTCACTCAAAGCAGGTCTACCAAAGGTAAGTAAAGGAAGCTGTGCAAACCCATAATTTATGAAGGAAGCGCTAACCGCATCTCCATAAACGGGCATGTTTGCTGCGATTGTTCCGGCGCAGCGCGCGCGGGGCGGGGCGGTGCCGCGGGGGGGCGCGATGGATCTTCATTTATAATCACTCGCGCGAGTCGAGTGGAATGCAAATGCGACGCTCGTGTCAAGAATACATTAGGGCTCATTAGGCCCGCGCGCCGAGCGCCGGGAGCCGGGAGCCGGGAGCGGAACACACAGACCGCCGTTTACTTCTGAGAGATACGAGATTTTGGATTTAATAGCTGGGGACACTGGGGACCTGGGGACACCTCACAATTAGCTGCAGGTGCGGATGGAACCAAAACACTTTAGGAATAAAAACTCACAAGCTGCTAAGGTAATGACTGTCGTAGCCAATTAATGTAATTATTTAACAGCGATAAAATACCAAAATTAGTTTTAATTACTTATCATTGCTTTGGTTCTGATGAGGTCAGTTAGGTCTACTGACGGTAGTGTTGTGGTCAACTCAAAGAGAACTTAGTGGCACTGTTGCATGAAAGTGGCGCAATACGCTACATGTCCATCACTGAGCACCAGCCGAAGAAAAATAGCTTTAACTAGACCAACAGTTGTTTTTTAATTGAGTGCTACATTTTTAGCTCCTATTTCACTTGTGCAACTATTTTTCTTCCAAACAAAAAATGTCTCTCTAGCTTCTTAAATATCCCTACAGAGTGCGTCTTGCCAATACAAGGCAAGTGTCCCTGTCTGTCCACATGTAACCCCAAGATATCTTGTTTTGGGAACCTGGATTAGAATTTAACTCGTAGGCACGGACGTTAAAAAAAACGGATGTAACCTTGTCTAATCGAGAGTGAAGCATAGCAATGACAGCTCGCTTACCATGTGTGCGTAATTTTGTAATTTTTGATTCGCGATGGTGTCAATGTCATAGCAGTATGGTGTCAATGTGTGGGTGTGTGTACTTGTACGAATACAGTGTTGGTATTACTACGGGTGCTTCACTGAATTTGTTCTTGGGATTACGTCCGTCTTTTTTTTACGTCCGTGCTCGTAGGTAATTGAAAACTTTCGATAAATCTATAAATATCTCTTACAATATAGGTACGTTTCTCAAAATTATTCACTACAATGTGATGTGTTTAAAATTAAAATAAAAACTTGACGAGTGCGAGTTGAACTCGCTTGGAGAGGGTTTCGTGCATTGATTATGTATTTACCGTAATTTTCTGTATTTTTCTTAAAATTCTAAAGTCAAAGTCAAAGTCAAAATACTTTATTCATATATGTATCACTGATACACTTATGCACGTTATCATTTTTTTATCTACCAGCTTTTCGGAAGGGTGCTTCGTCATGGAGGAGAAGAAAAGCCGTAAAGAAACTCCTCAGCACATCTTTTTAAAAGTAAATATTTCAAAAAAGAAAATATTACAAAAATATTTACTAATCTGAGCGGAACTGGTTGCAGAACTGGTCGTTTCCATGCATCTTTGTCATTTAAATACTCGTCTACTACTAATATCCCTTGCCCAACAATTGTGTTTTTACACGTTTTTTGAAAGATTTTAATGGCAAGTCATGTATTGATTTTGGAATTTCATTATAGAAATATACACCAAACCCTATGAAAGATCGCTGCATTTTCCTTAGGTGCAACGAAGGCGTAACTAATAGATGCATTCTTCTTGTTTGGCGATTATGAATATCGCTATTTTGTTTATACCCGCTTATATTCTTCCGTATAAAAACTACATTACTAAAGATATACTGGGAAGCTACTGTAAGTATGCCTATTTCCTTGAACTTTTCAAGCAAAGATTCCCGACACTTAAGTTTATAAATAGCCCTAATAGCCCTTTTTTGGAGTACGAAAATTTGTTCTATAGTGGCTGCTTTGCCCCACAGCAAGATGGCATAAGACATCTAGCCTCAGTAGTTACGGGAATAAGGAGGGAATGGTCAATTTTCGTCTAAAAACAAAAAAACGCGCCGGCGTAAAAAAACTAAAAATAAAAAAACAATCCCAGGAGTTTAGAATGTTGTTAAAAGTAATACTGAACAACTACACCATAGAAGGATTAACAGGTAGGACCCATTCTTCAACCAGTCAAATCTTGTTTGCTTTTTCCCAGCTCTGTATTTAAATTGGTCCCGTCAGTATTACATTTAACAACATTCTGAACTACTGGGCTTATTTTCCTTTTTAGTTTTTTTTACGCAGTCGGGTTTTTTGTTGTTTGATTATTTTTTTATTTTACACTTTTTATTTAGGATTCACTGACTTCTTTATTATTCTATATTAGGATTATAAGACCGTAAAATTCGCAATGTTGTCATTTCATTAAGGAGGTTAGTAATTTAACAAGAATGGCTGTTTAACCAACTTCAAATCGTTACACACATACCTACATAGATTGATAAACACATTACCCTCCTTTGCGCAGTCGGATAATGAGAAAATAAATTGTAAAAATAAAAACTAATAAATATAATGAAAACACTTGGGACATAGTAATAAAAACCCTCCGACACTCCTCCTGCCCTCTCCAACCCTCCTGTGATTTATAAAATCGGGTCCGTGCTTCGTTCAATGAAACTACCACTGAATAACGACACGCTACTTATGAACAAAAGAGAAGGGTTTCGTCGAGTGACACGGGATTTAGAGGGGCTGAGGGGCCCGGCGGGGGAGGGGGAGGGGCGATCGGGCGCAAACGAGGGAGCTCTTATCTTGGAATTCTTCCAACCTGTGTAACAGCAAGAATTTTCTACCGGTGACCTCTGTTAGTACTGAGAGATTGTAAAGTATTAAAGAAATAAAAAAATCGGTTACCTTTGGAAGACTAGATCCACCTAGTGGACCCAAAAGGTGTTGTCGATGTGGTAATGATCTTGTATTTCGTATGCCGTCTGCTTTATGGACACAATTTATTAAGTAAACTTTCACTTCATGGATTCGACGAACTAATAAAACGGCGAAACATCTTTCTCAAGTGGTCTTGAGAACCAATTTAATATTTAAAGAGTAAAACGTGGAAACACAGACATAACGTGGAAGCCACTGATGGATTTTGACTTTATTTGCTTTAAATAAAATCATATTTTTGTGGAATGTACCGCCGACGCGACACTACAAAGTAAGCCGAAGGCCTGTAAATTTGAAATAGATACGTACGTGACGTCACGGAGTAACGCTGCGATGGACGACGCAAAGGGAATTCTTAACAGGGTTCCTGTAACTGGCGCCCGGATATCTGCAATCTTTTTGTATCATGCTCCCTTTGACGCAAGTTTTTACTTTTAACTCTTCGATGTTTGTTTTGCCTTTTATTATCGCTACGTGATTTAATTCTTGTTTCGAAATCCATGCATTTTAAATATATTAAGTAGTTTTGTATACCTATTCTTTAGTTTCGCTAAAAAACACGATACTGTAAAAATAGTTCCCGCAAAAATAAATAAAAAAATAAATAAATAAAATGTATCTTACTTTTTAAACGAGGCGCAGAGCAACGATCTGTAGAAGTGTAGATAGTTTGATATACGAGTACAACAAAGTTCAGTGTCGTCGTCCTGTACTTGAACTAAAGTTTGGTTCAAGCATTCAACTTAATAGTGTTAAGTTAATATGCGATTTGAAACGTGCGGTTTGAAATGTGCGATTGAAAATGTTCACAAAAGCTATAATTTCATTGGATCACTTGAAAATAAAGATAGCTGCAGTAAAAGGAACTTAATTAATGTTTTGTGAACAATTAACGGTGCAGTTTCAAAAAATCTATGTATATCTATTGACGAGGCAAATCCTGAAGTTAAAGTAGGTATTTATATTTTGATATTTTGTAAACGTGGCAGTTAAGAAAAAAATATATTTCAAGTGATACTTATACAAATCTTCTAAGGCCACAAGTGTCAGTTAATTTGAAATCTACGAAGTTTATGAAATTCAATCCGGTGCCGCGGTGTGTGAGAAGTCTGAGGTGAGAAATACTATGAATAAATATTCTTTTGATGTCTCATTTTGAAAGTAATAGGGCATAAGAAATAAGCACTTGTGAACAATATTAAAGATATTTAATAAAATTAATATTATGTGTTGACTTTTACATTCTCAATGACAAGTTCTTTTTCGTCGGTTCTATATAGTTGATTGTACAAACATACTTTACAGACACCAGCTCACGGAGCTTCGTTTATCTCAACACCTCCCCTCGAAGCAGTAAGCGTATCTGCTAAACTCTTTTATATAGATGTCATACCAGGATTACGCCAACATTCATGATGTTTTATCGCACTCGAACTCAAGGCATTTCAAGTTAAATTTTAAAAGTTGTTTTAGTTACTTCTTTTGCAGATCTTAATTTGAATCTTTCTTCTTTCATAAAAACACAAACATTTAATGTATTCAATAGATCGAACGTCCACATCAACATGAAGACGAGGCACGCGATGAGAACTTACCAACGTCTCAATAAAAATCATATGAGGGTAAATTTGAATTAACGTCTATTCGGCGCCGAAGTTTTACATCTACCCTTGCACCAAAGCAATGTGTTATTCTATTACGATTGACTTTCACGATTCATTTATTCGCAGAAGACCGATATAACTTCCGTCTTAATACACTCACAAGGCGAGGTCAAAAACATTAGGCGTTAATAAAACTGCGTAATGAAAGCAACGAAGGAGCTTCCAATGGCAGACGAGATAGAGTCGTAAATAGTTTGACGGGCGCTAAATCCCGATTATCATCAAGTCGAGATATCGTAAACGCGTTACTGGTGTTTTATGGTCGCACCGCGCCGAACGCCGCGTCGCGCCGCGCCGCCGGACAACGGCTCATAAAACTGACATGCGGTGCGGTGCGGTGCGGCGCGCGGCGTCTCGGCGGTCCCCAATGAAATGGATTGTGTGGACACGAGATCACTGAAAAAAGACAGGATTTAAGTACTTACTTTGTTACAAATATGTATTTACTTCATTATTTTGAACCGATTCTGCTAAGAATAACAGTGTTTCCAAAATATATTTTTTTTTACTTAGTCAAATAAACTATTATTTTCTAAAACGAATGTCACGTATTCTAATTAAAAATGTTGAGTTATCAAAAGTTTCGAACTCCACAATGTCCACTGGTATTGTGTAGGACAACAGCTCTCACTCGCACCCGGCGAATCAGCGCGGCAGCGCGGCGGCGGACTGACGCGGACGAGCGGCAGCTCCCATAGTACCCAACTACTCTACCAGTCGCGAGAGTGGTGCTCCGAGTGTATTGTGGTTAAAATGTACTTTTATTACATTTAAATTACATTAACTCTGTTATTAAAAGTAGAAGTTTCAAGAGTTTCAACAAAGAATTAGTAAAATCTTGCCGTCGTTCATTTACCTTCGTTTTCATTATCCGCGAATTTTGGTCTGTTCTTAATCATCTGCTGAGATGTATCGCACTATCTGTATTATCGTATCGTATCGCAGGTAGTAATGTTTGCTCTTATCTGTTTTGTTCGGTACAAACAACGTTTTGGTCAACATCGGGCAGCGCTGCAGCGCCCGCATCGCCCCGACCCTGCCCACGATAAACCCGCACCCGATGTTCCTCTTCAATTGTTTTAAACGATTAAAAACCAAAAACAAAACAACATCGCCCTCGCTCCTCCTGATCGATACACGACGCTTCTTCTTTTTAGTTGGAAAAAGCGATCTGATAATTTGTATTAGCGTGAGATGTTCTGCTGTTCACTGTGATCACTGATCAGTCGACATGTACACCCTGTACAAGTGTACACCCGACCGCGAACAAAGGCGCACTGTTATCTCGGCTCTTGGGAGGCGGAGACTGAGCGGGGCTCTTATCAATAAATCTTAACTTTATAGGTATTCTTATCATAATGCCATGAAAAATCATGACATAATTTCAATAAAGTTTTACTTGTTCAACTATTTCAGTAGCCCATTCCACAGATATTAAAATATTTTTTGGTTTCGAACTCCTTCAACTTCACAATTTTTATTCAACAAATATTTCGTCGACCCAAACTGCTCGTTACCGGAGCCTCAGTTCGGGAAAATCGTTTCAAACACATCCCATTACAACATTTTATTCCCGAATTTGTATTTTCTCTCACGAAGCGGATCGAACGGCAGGTTCCAGCAACTTTGTTGCACAAAACTGTGTCCGCAGATAACCTCACGCAGCGCCACGAGCACGACTCACGAGCCACGACTGTCCGACAGTTGGTCATTTTATTGTATCGTTTTGACACTGACGATGTAGTTCGTGCAGCCAACTTACCCTGATGATGCTCCGTTTTGTTTGAAACACGTGTTGGTGCTGGTGTGTATGTTGATTGCTGGTAAAATAACTAAGTACATTGTTACATACTATATGTATTACTATAGGTTTATTTTATAGGTACATGTTTTGTATGTGAAGGGAGGGGGGCGCTACACTTGTTTGAAGATATTATAATATTATACCATCATACGTACATTGTGGTCCCGGATTGTAAAAAAGCGGCCAAGTGCGAGTCGGATTCACCCATGAAGGGTTTCGTAGCAGCAAGTAACATAATATAAAAGTTCTTGTAGTTCGTTGTAACTTTGATCGAGGTAAATTGCGGTTTACGATTTATGACGTATTAAAAAAAAGTACTTACTAGATCTCGTTCAAACCAATTTTAAGTGGAAGTTTGCATGGTAAAGTATATTATATATATCGGCGCGGCGTATAAATGATTAAATGTGATCGATTTGAATAATTGCTACTTAAACGATTATTATTGTAAATTGAGCGGGTAACACCGAATAGAGTTGTATGTGTCATGGCGACGTCTGGCAACCCTGGCAGAGGCCATTCGTGATGTCATGATGTGATGCCGGTCGCATGAGTATGTACAAAACTATTGGCTCATATTTCTACAATCTTCTATTATTTTGTGTTGTATAGTGTTACAGTGTTAATTGTAATACGATATCTCTGTGAATAATCCTTTCAAGAAAATACCTCACTATCTGTACTGGACATATAACCTAAGAATATCAGAGGATGGAATACATCTCGGTCTCGGCGCTCCGTTATATATATATTTTAGTTTTATCATTCTGTTATTTTAGAAGTTACAGGGGGGGGGGACACACATTTTACCACATTGCAAGTGTCTCTCGCGCAAACTATTCAGTTTAGAAAAAAATTATATTAGAAAACCTCAATATAACTTTTAAAGACCTATCCATAGATACCCCACATGTATGGGTTTGATGAAAAAAAAAATTTGAGTTTCAGTTCTTAGTATGGGGAGCCCCCAAAATTTATTGTTTCTTTTCTATTTTTATGTGAAAATCTTAATGCGGTTCACAGAATACATCTACTTACCAAGTTTCAACAGTATAGTTCTTATACTTTCGGAAAAAAGTGGCTGTGACATACGGACGGACAGACAGACAGACATGACGAATCTATAATGGTTCCGTTATTTGCCATTTGGCTACGGAACCCTAAAAAGTAGACTTTAAGATAATAACTTTGACGTTTTCCTGTAAATGGGCAGGTACTGTCCCTATTGAAAGATAGACAATTGAATTATTCTGCGCAGTTCAATAATTAATATCTGCATCAATAAAATGAATTGGGCAGTAATAGCAGTTAATGCGCAGAATTACTTGCACTGATAACATGTTATAATATTTTTGAGTTTGTTTTTTTCTTAGCTTTCTATTTTTTTATTAACAAATATAAATAGGTATTTCATGTTATTGATAGTGTCAATAACAATAAGCTCATTTAACGCTTTTACTGTTTAATAGTAATCAGAGTCATGAAGAGCCAAGCCTCTTCTACAAGTTCGGACTCGTCAAGATTTAATTCTTAAGACCCTACACTTGGATATTGTATCCAGGATGACTTGGCGGTGGCCGCTTCGCCAAGACATGTCTCATCATTACGACTATATTTCACAGATTTCAATCAAATTCAAAATAACTGTAAGTGCAAACTTTAAATTTTACGGCCGTTTTAACGTTGTAACAATAATTTCACGCCCCAACTCAGAATCACGGTTACTTGAATCGCTCTTTAGTATAGAATTTTAATGGTGATACGTAAAGTAAGGGGCGATTTAAATAACCGTTAGTGACTCTAAGTTGGGGCGACAATGTGTTTAAAGTTGAAGTATCCAAGGTGCATCCCGATCATCGTCGTGCGGTGAGGTGTCAGTAACGTCGCAGTCCGCCGCTCGCCGCCGCTCGCTGACGGTGTGACAGCTGCCCCATCGGTATCGCAATCCACCTTCTTCACGTTATCGATGAACAATCCAACAGCTTCAAAAAGATAACGTGATAGTTGATACTTTAAATACTCGCTTAAAATTAAAGGCCATGTCGCCGTTGTCAATAATAGATAAAATAATAATGATTTAGACACAAATATTCCCGAGATCTACATGATTACAAACTCGTCGTTATGAACGGCTGATGTTAACATGACAATAATTGTTTGAACTATTGTAAAACTAATTGAATGATGATGGCTAACTGAGAGCTTCAACCCATTAACGGTTCACCACTACTCAACACGTTCTCTCCTCTTCAGGAGTACTAGAGCATACTCTACCAAGCTGCTCCAGTGCGGATCGAGACGCCATATATTATTAACAGAATCTCAAGAGAATACAATTTGAAACAATATCATAAGCATGGAAACCGATTTAGATAACAGAAGCACTTAATTAGAAGAAGCAGGCAACGCCGATTGACGGAGAAAGATAAGAGAGCGGGTAGAGTGGTCATCGTCGATCCGTCGAGTGTTTTGTGTTTTACGTATGTATGTACCTATACCGCGTGATTCCTTGCAACATTGCTTGCACATTGCTCGTTACTGTACTGTCTTCCTTGTGACCATAGTGAAATACGAACAAAATGCAGGAATCTATTTTATATCGATGTGGAAGGGAAATCTTGGGATGACCATCAAGTGATCTTAAACCGGTGTGAGCAAAACACATGACGCGCTAGTATGAAAGGAGCTGAAGGATGTTCATCGCTCGCCACTCGCCGCTCGCCGCTCGCCCGCGCAGCGACACCCCGCTCGCAGCGGCTAATGAACGTCCTTCTTCCGCTCCGCTCAACATTGCGTCAACGAAAAATCGTTGTCATCGGACACAATAACACTCGGCGGAGGTTGACATCCGCACGACGTCATTACCGCCGCCTTCTCCCTCGACGACACTCTGCGGCTCCGATCCTTCTTCCAAATCTCTTTAACTGGGAAAATGAAAGTCATCATCATGTTTACCAACGTTTTTATTGAGAAATTCGAGTTCATTAACATTAGTTTAATTATAAATTCATTCGCTAGCGTAAAGTGTAAACAACCTGCTTGCAAGTCCAGTCTCGCCGCGGGCCGCGGGGCTCGCTCGACGCGCTACGATATATCTATGTATATTACATGGATCACCTCCGGTTGCGGCTTATTGCTATACGGTTGCTCATCTCGAGGAACTAGGACACCTCAGACTTCTACCCGGTTTAAATAAACTCCGAATATCAAAATATCACCATAAAGTCGAAACACGAAGAGTCGTTGTACGTAAAGATTTATTAAATACGTTTTGCAATCGATGCCTCTAAACGATATATTTACACCGAACGCGCCCTTAGTGGGCAATAATTAATATAAATGACTAGAAATAAGATAATATTTGGCTGATTCTTAGATTAACGTGTCCGTGACCCGTGTTTGATAACAATACTTTATTCACCTGTCTTATAATTCGTTTAGTTTCAGTAACGAGTACCTATCATTTTGTAAAACGCTATTCAGGTATTCGATCAATCGGTAATAACTGGCACTCTACTAGTAACAAAACTTATGACTTTCGTAATAAATATTTATCAAATAGTGTTACTGACTACAATAGCATTTTATCAAATCTTACGTATGTATCATCATCTTACAGAGTGGGGTCGGCCATTAAAATACAGAAATAAACTTCGAGAAAAGTTTGGTGAAGACAAATGAGGGGATTAACTTTTGAATGAACGATCGCATTATTAGGGGAGACGAACGGCGAACAGAGCGGAGTGACGTGGCAGATGTGGTGGCTGGCAGTGTGGCGGTGCTGACTGGCGGTGACTGGTGCTGACTGGCGGTGACTGGCGGATGTGACGGACGCGGGACTCGGCGGAGACAGACCATGGACGGATCGTACTTAAGATAAAACCGTGACACTTAAACAAGCTTACAAATTAATTACAAATTTAAATTAAACTCACTACGAACGATGACTTTGGACATTAAGATGACAAACCAGACTCTATAGGAATACGACAGATTCGCTTAGTACATTGCAATCTGCTAAAATATCACTAATTACTTCGAAATAAGTACCTACAGCTAGAGATCGCTTCGAAAGGTACTTTACATCTTTGGCAAGAAGACGCTTTTACGTCGCTACATGATTAAGATTAACTAAAATATTAGTGACCAGCTTATTTGGCAGTGATGAGTAAGGCATGATCTCAATCCCTCGGTGGCTCACAAGTCTCACAACGTATACAATGTCGGCAACTACTTCGCTTTGGGTACAATCATAATCGCAATCTCACAATGTTTGTGTCCGCGGCCTTCGAGCTTACACTACGTCCGTGTCCCGTATATTCGATTACATATTTAAAACTGAAGAGACCGCGATAAAAAAAGGTATTCACAATGTCAGTAGTTGGAGTTAACGGACATTTGATCAATGTATATTGCTCGTCGAAGGAGGGCAGGTCCGCGTCCGCTGCTACTGCTGGTTGGAGTAGAGGTGCGGCTGTGTGTGCGCGGCGTGCGCGGGCGTGTGTGTGTGCGCGTGCGCGTGCAGCGCGGACGCGAGGCGCGGCGCGAGCGGCCGGTACTCCTTGCCCGAGCGCGGCCGCAGCGTACTCGTCGTCTGCCGCATCACCCTGGACACATACCTCATGTTAGATAAAGTGTTAATGTCGCAGATTAACTCTTTGTTTGAGGTTATTAATTTACTCAGGGGTTTCATTTTACTTTACCCTTTTATTTCTTTTAAAAAATTATTTTAGAGTACAGAACAAATCACGATACTAGATATCTATGTACAGTCTGATATTGTTAAGTGATAAAACAAAAAAAATATTGAGTTTTGTTGGCTGAATGCAAAAATACCCTTTGCCTGGTGTAGACTCAATGTAAAAACGTCATGTTTTTTTTTAATATACTCTGTGGTTCGCTCCTTCCTTCCTTCCTGTTCTCTGCTCTCGCGCAAATGTATTGTTACAAATTTACAATTACTTTTATAATAAAATACTATTAATATTGCACAAATCGGTAGTTTAATTCTCTACAGGTTATGGGCCGTCCCATATACCGTTTGTGTAATAAGCAGTAAAGTATTTTCATTACCGAAAAGTGATTACTAGAAAACCACGTTGCCATGAACGGCATGCACAACCTACAAATTGAGAGGTTAACCGGCAGAGAAAATTTCAGTACGTGGAAATTTGCGGTGAAAACATATTTAGAGCATGAGGATTTGTGGACACTGGTTGATCCGAATTCTAAAGAAATCGACGTCAAGAAGGATGTAAAGGCTAAGTCCAAAATTATTTTGTTGGTTGACCCCAGTATCTATGTTCATATAGAAAATGCCAAGACGGCACGTGAAGTGTGGCAAAACCTTCAAACCGTATTTGAGGACTCCGGGCTATCGAGAAAAGTCGGTTTATTAAGAGATTTAATCAACACTTCATTGGATAACTGTTCTAACATAGAAGAATATGTATCGAAGATAATGTCGACTGCACATAAGTTACGAAATATTTCGTTTAAAGTGGACGACGAATGGCTCGGGACTTTAATGCTGGCTGGTTTGCCGGAGAATTATAAACCTATGATAATGGGTATCGAAAGTTCTGGAGTGAAAATTTCTTCTGACTTTATTAAAACTAAACTCTTACAAGAAGTAAAGGTTGCTGAACCATCAGTATTTTTTACAAAAAACAAACAAACATGTAATAACAGTCAGCCTAAGCCTAAGTCAAAGGGAAAAGGTCCTCGATGTTTTGGATGCAACCGTTTTGGCCATTATCGCAGCCAGTGCAAATTCAAAAAACCAGATAGTATCAAGAAAGACGGTGAAATTGGTTTTTCAGCAATTTTTTCAGCTTACACAGACATCAACGAAGACAGCTGGTACATTGACTCAGGTGCAACAATGCATATGTCAAGACGCTCAGATTGGATGAAGGATGTGCAGCCACCACCAATGCAGAAAATTATAGTGGCTAACAATGATGTCGTCTACGTGAAAAAAATGGGTAATGTAAATATCCAAACAAAGACAGGCAATAATGCTCATCTTATTCAGGTGAGGAATGTTTTGTTTATTCCTGAGCTTGCTGCTAATCTTTTATCTGTTAGCCAGCTTACCAAGAATGGCTGTTCAATTAAATTCAATGATAAAGGCTGTAACATATACAATTCAAATCATATATTGATAGCAACAGCTACGCTTATTAATAATATGTACAAACTTGATACTATTGATACTGGCAGTGCCTATGCTGTTTTTTCTAATGAAAGCAAGGCTGATTTGAATACTTGGCATAGGCGAATGGGTCACTTAAACATGTCAGATGTGAGAAAGTTAGAACTATGTACTGAAGGGATAAATATAATAAAAAAGGATGATAATCCTATATGTATACCTTGTTGTGAAGGCAAGCAAACGAGACTTCCGTTTCCACACTCTGGTTCTAAAGCTAGTGCCTTGTTAGAAATAATACACTCAGATCTATGTGGTCCGATGGAGACACCCTCTATTGGTGGGGCGAAGTACTTCATAACTTTCATAGATGATTTCTCACGTAAAGTGTATGTATATTTCTTGAAGAACAAGTTGGATATAAAGTCTATATTTGAAAAATTCAAAGTTGAGGTTGAAAATGAATTGGAAAAGAAAATAAAAATTTTAAGGACAGATAACGGCAAAGAATTTTGTAATAAAACTTTATCTGATTTTCTGGCAGATTCCGGCATCAAACACCAAACTTCAACTCCGTACACTCCGGAGCAGAATGGGTTAGCAGAGCGGATGAACAGGACGCTGGTGGAGCGTGCCAAATGCATGCTGTTTGATGCAAATCTACAAAAAGGCTATTGGGCGGAAGCTGTGGCAACTGCCGCTTACATAATAAACAGGTCACCATCTCGAGTCCTCGCTGAGGTAACACCTTATGAAAAATGGTCCGGTAAGAAACCTAATATTTCACATTTAAAAGTTTTTGGGTCAAAAGCTATGGTTCACATTCCAAAACAAAAACGATTAAAATGGGATCGTAAATCTCAGGAGTTGTTGTTCATGGGATATTGTGACAACATAAAAGGTTACAGACTATATGACCCTAAAACTAAGAAAACCATAATAAGTAGAGATGTGATATTTATTGAAAATAATAAGCCTGCAAGTACTGACGTACCCAAATCTGTGTCATTGCCACAACTTATTACAATCCCACTTAAAACTACTATGGAAGCCTCACACAGTAGTTTCCGGGGGAGGGAAGAGAATATCACCACTGTAGACAGCCCACAGAGCACCCCTGTTTCCTCGCCTCAAAGCAGTTCATTTGATAGTTGTGAGACATCTGTAAATGTTGATGAAACTTATTGTCCGAGCACTAGTGATGATTATGACAGTAATGAGAGTTTTGAAAATAGAATCACATTACGTTCACATCAGAGACAGAAGAATGTAAGTGATCATAATTTCATGTGTACCACCCAAATTTCAGATCCTTAGACAGTTGAAGAAGCTTTGTCCAGCAGTGAAGCCCAGCACTGGAAGAGAGCAATGGATGAAGAGTACAAGTCACTAATGGAAAATAACACCTGGGAAATTACCGCTCTTTCACACAATAAACGGGCTATACCATGCAAATGGGTCTTCAAGACAAAGACAAATGAAGAAGGAAAAATTGTAAAGTACAAAGCTCGACTGGTCATAAAAGGATGTTCTCAGAGGAAAGGGATAGACTACAATGAAGTTTTTTCTCCGGTGGTACGGTTTTCATCCCTACGCTATCTGTTTGCCATGGCAGCTAAGTATAATTTAGATATAATTTTAATGGATGCTGTGTCAGCATTCCTGCAAGGTGACATTGAAGAAGAGATATACATGCTTCAACCACCTCTCTATGAAAAGGGCAGTGGAGTTTGTCTGCTACATAAATCACTATATGGCTTAAAACAGGCTAGTCGTCAATGGAATAAGAAGCTTAGTAATACATTGAAAGGAATGGGTCTCATTCAATCTAAATTAGATCCATGTGTTTATCATAAAATTGTTGCTGACAATAATATTACATTTGTAGCCATTTATGTGGATGATTTGTTGATATTTACAAACTATGTAAGTTCAAGTAATCAAATTAAAGAGGAATTAAATTGTAAATTTAAAATGAAAGATCTTGGAGACTTGAGCTATTGTATTGGAATACATGTTGAAAGAGATAGAAATAAAGGCATAATTTACTTAGATCAGAAAAAATACATACTTGAAGTGCTAAATAAATATGGAATGTCTGATTGCAAACAGGTGAAAACTCCAATAGATGTGAATACAACACTTGAGAAAAACAGTGATGAAAGTAAAATTTTAAATAACATTCCATATCAAGAAATAATTGGTTGTTTACTATACATTTCCCAAATTACAAGACCGGATATATGTTATGTAATTAATACACTAAGTAAATATAATAATAAACCTGAGTTGCAACACTGGCTTGCTCTGAAGCGTGTCATGCGGTACTTGAAAGGTACACAAGATTATAAACTGTGCTATAAACAGAGTCCTCAGGAAAGGATGACCCATGGCTACTGTGATGCTGATTGGGCTAGCTCAAAGGACGACAGGCGATCTTGCACAGGTTACACATTTCTGTTCCAGGGAGGAGCTATTAGCTGGAACTCTAAACGCCAGCCTACTGTAGCTCTGTCCACCACCGAAGCAGAGTACATGTCGCTATCATCATGTGTACAGGAAGCAATATGGCTAAAGCAATTTCAAGAAGAGTTTTGGCCACTGGTGAAGAATGAAGCTATGGTAATATACAATGATAATCAAAGTTGTATTAAACTTTCAGGTTCTGACGGTTATCACCCTCGTACCAAACATATAGATGTGAGGCACCATTTTGTACGTGACAAACTACATGAAGGGGCCATAGAGGTGCGCTACACACAAACTGATTTGATGGTTGCAGACATCTTAACAAAGCCCACATCACAACCGAAGCTTGTATATTGTGCAACGAAGATGGGGTTGAGTCTAAGGGAGGATGTTGGCTGAATGCAAAAATACCCTTTGCCTGGTGTAGACTCAATGTAAAAACGTCATGTTTTTTTTAATATACTCTGTGGTTCGCTCCTTCCTTCCTTCCTGTTCTCTGCTCTCGCGCAAATGTATTGTTACAAATTTACAATTACTTTTATAATAAAATACTATTAATATTGCACAAATCGGTAGTTTAATTCTCTACAAGTTTAAAGGAAAAAGTCATATTACCTCATAGTAATGGGAGTGTCCGATGACGAATGTGATGAGCAAATGGAAAGTGTTTCGATGTAGTCCGACATATCTGATGTGCCACTGGACGTGCTATGTGTATCCACGACACCTATGGAAATCAATTATAATTATGTTAATTTATTAACCCAAATCAAAATTCTATTATTTATGAGTAATCGATTTAACTCACTTCGAAGTGGTTGGACAGTTAACACAGGAACTTCGGCTTCTGCTGAGCAGCACTTATGTGTGGTGGGAGGCGGATGTCTCGGCGGTCCTGAAGACCTTGAACGTCTGGGAGGAGTTCCCCGCGGAGACATGTTAGCCCTGCGAGCGCTGCGGTACCGTCTCCGAGCGGCGGCCGTCGTCGCCGGCAACTCGAACTCTGTCACACCCGGCACGGCTTCACCACGGAGCGACCAACTCGAAACTCCTGAATCATTAGAGCTCGACGAGTCTCTATTGCCCCCCGTCGCTGCTGTAGTACCCTTCGCTTTAGAAGCTTCAGAGCTGTCAGCATCGGAATGCTTACTAGTCGCACAATCGCAGATAGCATTCGATTCACCAGCGCCTAAATCTCTAAGAGTCTCGATCGATGACGCGGATCCTCTGGAGCCGACGCTACCATCGAACTCTTTTACATCTTCCAGAAAGCGTGACGAGTCAGCTGAGCTTGATCGCTTCCTATATTCTGTTCGATCTCGTACTCCCGGTCGGAGTTCCACAGGTTCACTGACTGATTTACTTTCTTCGGGGCCGCACAATGTTGGATTGCTTGCAGACTTTTCATCTAGTAACCTACTAATTGGACTTTTAGCAGGATACTTCAGTGTGTGAAATGCAAAGCCACTGATGGGTGACATCGGCGTATAACCAGCAGCCAAAGTTCTGTCTTGCTCAAACTTGTTGCTGTCCATTATATTTGGCTCCATCATCAGGTACTCGTCGTGCGTGCTGCTGGAAGCGTGGCAATTATATTGCTCACCGCTGCGCCCTTGTGGATGACCGCATTTTTTACACATACTTCTTCCAGTCGCAGTCGTGAAAGATGGTTTTAGATTGGCCGTCAGGGCATCTAACTCCGCTTGTGTTACTCCAGCTTTCCTCAATAAATCTTTTGCATTTTCGTAATGCTCCAAAGATAAAGCAAAACTTAGATTTTCGTAATTCGCTAGAGGACCGTCATCTATCTCTAACGTTCGAGAATCGAAACTCCTCGTAAGTGAATCGTCGGGGGTGATAGAGCCGTGAGCATGGATTTTTCTTTTCGTTTTACGTGATAGATCAATAGTTGCATACAAAGCGCTTTGGTCAGTTTTATTTGGCATTACGTTTTCTTTATTTGGCACAGAAGTGTCTTTTGCTTCAGGATTTCTCTTACAATATGGAAGTTTTATCCAGTTGTTAGCCCAGTCCGTCACGCGTTTACACGGACAGTTTGCTGGTTGAAAATTCTCTTCGGTGTCTATAACTGTTGGTTCATTTGGTTTCTTGCCAAACTTAAGTAAACATCCACACGGTTTCTTCAATATCAGTGTATTTGAAGTTGCACTTCTTGTGATTTTAAATAATTCATTATTGAGACATTCTTTTAATCTCTTTGGTGTATCATAGTATTCTCCGTCAACCTATCAAATTAATAGATATATTAGATGAAGCTTAATTTTAGAAATCACGATAGAAAAACAAATAATATTAATTAAAATTATTATTAATAATAAAAAAGTTACCTCAGCAGATGGAATTTTCGGTACGTCATAATTTTCGTAAGGTCCTACTTTGATCGGTTTACTTTCATTATAACTAGATAAATGTGCATGGCTGTAAGATCGAACGGGCGGTGGCATCGGGGGTTTCTTTGAAAGATTTAATTCAAGCTTCGTTGGCTTTGGAGGTCGTTCGGGCGGTCGCTCTAACGAACACCGACAAATTTCTTCAGTCTTAATATTTACAGTAGAAGGTGATTCATTACTTTGTTTATTTTCTGTCGTGTAGGTCTCACTATGTGTCTCATCCACCGCCTCCATTGTCCACGCTGGGCTAAAATGTTTAGCACCTGGCGTCAAGGCTGCCGTAGACGACCGCGAGAGAGCTCCTAACTTCGATATACAGCTCATGCATCGCTCCAACATTACATTGCCCTGCCCCGTCCAAGGCGTTAAATCTGTACCTTCGACGGTTTCGTTGACAGAAACGGTATCTCCAAGACCCATATCTTGGAAATTAGTGCGTTCTGCTGAAGGCCAATACGGGGAGATAGCACCGGCTTCCTCGCCATTACAAGGGTCTTCATACAAGCGTAAATCCGTCGGTGGTAAAGATCGATCTATCGTGTTCAATTCCGATAATCTTGTGTCTGGTCGGAACGCTTTGTGGGACTTTGGACTTCCAGCACCTGTGTGCGATAATTTCATATTATTTTTTTTTCTTACATTCGATGTCTAAAAAGTAAAGCGTTGATAAAATAATAATTGTAAAATATAAAGTCAAAATTTTAATGAATTCTGAAATTAATGAAGGCCAGTTTAATAATTGTTACCTTCATTTTTCCTAGCGCAAGGTCGTCTCCGCGGTGAGAGCTGTCCTCTGGACGCGAGGTCGAAGTCTTGCGCGATGTCTGCGGCCTGATCCGTGACCAGCACGTGCAGCCCCTCCCCCTTCCCGCAGTGCGACCCCCCCTCGAAACAGAACCGGCCTTCTACCACTCCGTATCGTCTGCATCCAAAACAATTTAATAAGTGATTTTTGTTTTTATTTGCATAACCTTAAAATTATTTTTAGAATGTTGTGTGGATTTTCCATTTTTTTTTTATTTCGTTAAGCGAGCTGTGAGTTCCTAGACAAAATAAAAATGTTACTTTAAAGTAAAATTTAAGTTTTGACAAAGGGGGATGGCGGCTTGGCCAGAAAACTTAGATAACGTGATTCAGGTAGGGTGACGTCATCGGAAGGTATCGTGCTACATTCATTTGACCAAAGAAGGAGAAGATGATTATTAGTTGAGTGCAGCAGACCTGAGATGCGCCAGCTCCCAGACGCCGAGCAGCCGCGGTGGCACGCCGGCGGTGAGCGCGAACCGGCGCTGCAGCAGGTGCAGGCGCGCCGGGCCCGCCGCCAGCCGCCGCGCGCCGCCGCCCCCCACCAGCACCAGGTACTGCCGCGCCTCGCCCAGCTGGCCCGTCACCTTCACCTGACCGCAACAGTAGCGTAGCCTTCATTTCATTATCTTTCTTCCTAAGGTACAGTTCATCGACAAGCGGCGCTCGACACAGGTAAGCAAGTCACATCTCTATACATATAACCTCTGCTTTCGACATTTTGTCGTGTCGCTCTGGCACGCGTGAGCAGCACTTACATTTCCGCCACTACACACACACACACACACTCTCTCTTTCTTCTATCTTCATTAGTGACCGGTTACGCCTTAGGTGTTTTGTGACTTGACTTATACTTAATTAACAATCCAGTCAACAATGTCGACCACTTAACAGTAGAGTTACCGTTATGACCCATTAATGTTGAAAATATGGCATTGCTACTTAATTGATAGTTACACTGTATGCCCAAACCAAACATCCATGTATTATGTATCAGGAAAGATGAAATCCATTATTTGATGAAATGTATTAATTAGATGATAAAATAACAATACTGGTGTGTGTATGGTGGTATACCTGCCACTGGATGAGCCTCTCCCTGGTCTCGAAGGCGAGCACGGCGGTGAAGTCGCGGCACAGCAGCGCCAGCGTGTGCGAGTGCTTGTCGAGCGTGAAGCCGGCCTCGCAGCCCAGGTACTGCTGCAGCGACAGCGACGCCTTGCTGGCCGCGCCGCCCCATCGCGCCTTCGAGTCGCGGTACACTTGCAGGTGCACGCAGTCTGCAACACACACACACACACACACTCACAACTCTCTCAAGGGAGCTACGACAATACGTGTTCTGTCACCGGTCACCGGTCTCCGGTCACTGGTCTCCGGTCACCGGTGGAACATCTTACAGCTTAAGGACGCGCGCACTAGACTTTTCGTTGGACAAAAGTTTGGCTGATCAGGGAATCAGCATAAAGTCAATATTGCGCAAATTATCGATTTAAAAATGCGGATACTTCATACTGATTCACTGATCATACAGCGTGTCACTGGTCAACTAAGTCTACACTCTGTAGTGCGCGCGCTCTAAGTTACAACCTGTAGCGGTAACAGCAATGTTTATTATCATAAAATCTTTTTAACAAGTTAAAAAAACCAACAAACTAAATTTTGCTCATATTGTCGGTAGTACTCGGATGACCGAGCTTTGCTCAGGAAGAGTCTATTGTAGCAGTTTTTCATTGCCTCAAAACACGGATAAAACGACATAATATACATATTCTAAAAATGAATTCTAAGACACTAAGGGCTTGTTTCACAATCTTCAAGTAGAGTCCTGAATAAGCTATTCGCCGGTTAAAGTGATGTTAAAGTGTCATTTTACATACACGAAATGTCAACTTAACCAACGAATAGCTTACTTCAGACTTACTTGAAGATTGTGAAACAAGTCCTAAAAGTAACACATTGATTTAAATATAATAAACAGGTATGAAACATGATATGAAACAAAGTCATAATACACAGTGATTTAGTTATCGTTCCCTATAACAATATAGAGGCACAGGGCACAGATAACAATATCGGCACACCCTCGCATAAGGGACGTCGAAGGAGGCTTCGTATCATGATCGTGTCGTTTGTAATATTAAGTTTTAAAGCGGGGCCGCCATCGATCGCCGATAAAAACGCGGCTCCAGGAGGGTTACGTTACATTCTCCGTATTTTATGGAGCCGAAAATAAGCGCAAGGAATTCTTTGTAGCGCCCGATAAGGCCGCGGCCGCGATAGCACCCAGCGCAGTCGACTATGAAATACCACTGCACTCCGCCGCTGCTGGGCCTTTATTTTACACATGGAAGTATTTAATTTGCACCGTTCTCAGTACTATATGCAAGTTGGTATCGTTGTATTATAGTTCTGAAAAATTAAACAACTTATACAATCGCAGTAATACTTATCCAATTCATTTAACATACTCTCTTCCAGTAATTTTGTTTTGCGAACGCTTTTCACTCGGCAGAACACTCAAAATTGACGTCGCCAATCATTTCCAAGCCTCAGCCATAATAAGGGCTAGAATACTTATACCAAGAGAACAAGCCGATCTGGGTGTGGTAACAACAGTGACAGAAGCCGGTCCTCTGCTCCATGGCCAACGGTCGCCGTTTGTCGGTCATTCTTATAAACAAGCTACAACAGTTAGTAGCTGCAACAGAATTTTAGGATTTCGATGAACAATGACTTTTGAGGTAGGTACGTACTCGATCTGGTCATCTTAACGACGACACGTAAGTTCTTACACTTACTTAGAATTCGATCCTTTGGCCACCTAGCGTCAATTAATACACTGTTTTTAATATTAATATAATGTATGTATCCACTCCACTGCGAGGGGCACAGTGCAGCGGCCGTGTTTGCTCTAATCCTAATCCCGTCGATATTGCTCGCGCTCGCCGGTGAACGGCGCGATACATTTTTATGGCTTATGTCACAGATTGTTCTGTTCATCCCGCTTTTTGTATTATGTTAGTGCTGTGCAATATTATTTTATTCAAGATTCAAAGACTGGCGACACATGATTTCCTTGACACCCTTCTGAATGTACGGGCTTAAAACCCCCGTAATTTGTTTGACTTCAAATAATTCGCACGGCGTAGTGAAGTATGCAAATGCTAATGTAACCTGATCCTTATTTATGAGGAAAGATCCATGCCCCAAAGTGGGTTGAAGTCAATATTTGTTACAACATCAGAATATTAACAGCGTACATACTTATGGACTACAAGTTAGGATTCCACGTTGTGCCACGGACAACACACAAAGACAAGAGCAACTCGCCCAGACCGAGAACAGAAATTCAAACTCATCATTTAAATTTCCGACTCGCTGGGAATTGAACCCAGGACCCTTGGCACGGCGATCCGGCATGATAACCATGGCGCCAAACGTGTTGTCGTATAAAATGAAACTACAGAAATTATAGTGTGTGGCCAGTGTCGTGATGTCGCTGCGCCGTGCACTCTATACGTGCATACCATTTAGCGGACGCGGCGCGGCGGCGGAACAAGCTTGAGCGGTTGCTACATTTATGTGTTCCGTTTATCTTCTTGTTATGTTAATTTCACTGTTACAACCGCTGCTAACTACAAAGGCAGCAGAGATTTTTGTTAAGTTTCTAGTTCGGCTTGTCATTACAAAAAATAATAATTTCAGTGTTTTCATTTGGTTTCTAACGATTAAATTATTGTTAAATATTCATTTGTAAAATGATAAGAAAACAAACAACCGCTAATACGAGAATTTCATAATGTGTACGACAGCGATTGAACTATAGCTGAATACATAAGAAACGCCGCTTAGGTCATAAATAGATTTTCTGTTAATATAATTATGGCAATCGCTGGCAATAAATGGCTGATGTGAAGCAATAAATAGATCAGCTATTGACAAACGAAATCTCTATTTTTACCGTAACGTCCTGCAGAATAATATAGACAGCAATAAATAAAAGGTAGCAATAAATTGAGTATGTAAGCCATATAATATGACTGAATCAAAATCAAATTTACCATTCTTAAACATTGCTTATTATATTAACTATTATTAAATATACAAGTAAAAAGACCATTTCAATGAAGACAGCCTTTTTACAGACTTTTTACAACAGGTTTTTTTTTATATAAGAATCTTGACTGACTAAAAACTTACGAAATTATCATAAGTATAAAACAAGAGTACGTGTCATGATCAAATTCAACAACATCGACGTGTGTGACCACAACACTGCACGTGTGTGGTCGAATGTGGCTCTATGTACAACTCTCTCTTTACGACTAATAAATGTGATGTCGTCGTCTCGGCCACACATCACTTCACACACACGTACTATTCAAAACAAGCAGTCGATTCAACCGAGACGAAAGATCCCAAACAGCGATATCGTCCGCAGTCCTCGTCCCAGGCCGTCGTATCTTATTTTATCAGCGGCCAGTAACGTTCATTAAATTAACGCTGCGAGGATTTCCCCGTCTTGGAATGAGTAGTATCGGTTTCTTGGCAAACATTGCGATGGGGCTTTGAAATAATTATGTTACTAAATATTAATGATACTTTTATTGTCGCTACGAGGTAGTAGTAATGAATTGTTATTATAATATTTAGTTCCGCCTGTGATAATAATAACTGGGTTTCATATTTCTCGTCGTTCAGCTCATTTCAAAACACTTGAACGTAAAAATGTAACGAGGTATGCGGTCATGTGCTTTGATGAAACTAATTCTCGTAGACCCGTAGGTCTTACTTATTTCATTGGTTTGTACTAAACAATATCTTGCTTATTACAAAATAAGTTTAAGATAAATAATTATTGATAATTCAATAAATGTTTTTAAAGAGTTAAGTAGGAAAAGAGTATTGATGTTACATTAGTAGGTACATAATAATCTTCTGAGCATATATCTAATGATGTCGTAACGCGGCTACATATAATAGCCAAGCAATCTGTGACATTAATTCATTTCTTCGGGGAAAATATCCGTCCTCCCAAAATATCCATTAGTGTGGAACCCTATTAACTATTTCACTGGAATCATCATTCCGCTGCCCGCCCGCGCGCCCGGGCGCCCGTCCGCCTGGCATCGGGCACGGGCCGCTAACAAGATGTTTTATCAGCATTTTTCACGTTATATAATGTGGCCGTACCGTGGCCTGAGTGAAGGATTTTCTAAATCAACTGACCAATTGAAAAAATCTTGTTTTATCTTAGCCCAGGCCACTGTGGAAAAAAACACAGACTCAGAACTCAGAAATAAAACAATGCATTTTTTGCCACGCAGTACGCGCAATACTATTCAAAATAGGTATGTCACCAAACCTGCGGCGTTTCCGTGACGTGCGGCTGGGTACTATAATTATTCAGCAATATCGTCCAAGATTGATCAAGCAGATTCGTTATGATCTTTTCCTACCAAGCGCAAGCGAATTCTGGACTTGGGTTGACACTGACTCTTTTCAGGAACACCATAAAATAGAAACAATTGCCATATAGATAAAACCATTGGTTATTTTATTGCCCTCATAAGTATCCGGATAGAAAGGCATCAACTTGGCATTATCAGCCAATACGCGCATGAACCGGACTAACGCTGAAATATTAAGTGCTGGCGATGTTTATCCTGCAACACTGCAGCGCTGCAGCGCTCACTGCAGCGCTCGGCGCTCGGCGCTCCGCTCGCTACTACAAACAGCAATATTAATAAAGTTAACACAGTCCCGCGGCCAGTGCGACCAGTGCGACCACGCCGCCGCCGCGCCGCCAGTGTGAATATTTCAATACCATCGCTATTGGGACTTGCGTGTACTATCAATAAAAAAAGCGGTCAAGTGCGAGTCGGACTCGCCCATGAAGGGTTCCGTAGCAGCAAGTAACATAATATAAAAGTTCTTGAAGTTCGTTGTAACTTTGATCAATGTTTTTTGCGGTTTACGATTTATGACGTATTAAAAAAAACTACTTACTAGATCTCATTCAAACCAATTTTCGTTGGAAGTTTGCTTGGTAATGTACATCATATATTTTTTTTAGTTTTATCATTCCCTTATTTTAGAAGTTACAGGGGGACACACACATTTTACCACTTTGGAAGTGTCTCTCGCGCAAACTATTCAGTTTAGAAAAAAATGACATTAAAAACCTCAATATCATTTTTGAAGACCTATCCATAGATACCCCACACGTATGGGTTTGATGAAAAAAACATTTTTGAGTTTCAGTTCTAAGTATGGGGAAACCCCAAAATTTATTGTTTTTTTTCTATTTTTGTGTGAAAATATTAATGCGGTTCACAGAATACATCTACTTACCAAGTTTCAACAGTATAGCTCTTATAGTTTCGGAAAAAAATGGCTGTGACATACGGACGGACAGACAGACAGACAGGCAGACAGACAGACAGACATGAAGAATCTATAAGGGTTCCGTTTTTTGCCATTCGGCTACGGAACCCTAAAAATGACATCACAAACGGACTTTTACCGTGCTGACGTATTGGACAAAACGCGGTTGGCTGAAACGAGGTTAATATGACATGCGAGCGCACACAGGCACACAATACAACGTGATGAATGGTCAAAGATTCTTATTAATAAGAAAATTAGGATTAATTAAATCCAAATAATTTTATTAATTTAGGATTTGAATGAATATATTTCACACCACAATTCAATTAAATGTGAACTTATAAATAAAATATTGCAAAATTAAAGTGATATAGCTTTATATCGCATCAGGTTGATTTTATTCATCAAACTGGCTTCTATGCTGCTCAAAACATTAAGATGTAAAGAATACTTGTCTCGTGAAAACTAGAGTGTAATCAATAACTCCGTCAATATTAATGTACAAATAGCGCAGTCCCATCGCGGCCATTGTTCAGAAACCGCCGAGTAGACTCAGACCGCGCGTCGTCTGGCCGACGCACGCCGAGGTCGCGCCGTATATCGAGACTATCATCGGGGCATCAGTCATATGACAAGGCTGCTAATGTGCGCTAATCCCCTTACTACCTGCTCGCTGTAGCATGACGTTGTCGTCATCATTGTCTACCCTCCCCTACCTCTCCAGTTGTCCGGGAAGATATTTAGGTTATAATCTGCAACCCAATAAATCCTTACGATGTTATTTAATAGAAAAACTTTTGGGTTCCATGCGAAATAAGCTAAAAGGGTTAATCGGTCAAAAATTCAGTCACCCTTAAAGTCCAGAATTATGTAAAGACATAGTTTATTGTACACTGTGTAAAAAAGCTCTACAAGAATTGCACCAAACTGGGTTTGACTTAAGTGGATTTCGTTATTTATAAACTTTACATAGTTATAATATGTATAGCAGTGACATGTCAAAATAAACAGTTTTCATATAATAGACTGGCTTCACCTCATCAACGGCCCATTATTGAGCACGGTTCTCTCCGCAGGAGGCGTAGAATATACTCCACCACGCTGCTCCAGTGCAGATTGATGGAGGATACACTCGTACGCAACACAAAGTTATTGTTTCCGTTAAAACATTTTATAGGACACTATTTTTATTTACAATGTTTTTACACGTTTTATTTTTATATTAGTTTCAACTGCATTTATGTTTGTTTGTTTGTAACTTGTAACCGACTCCTTTTGACTTGATTCTGACCCACTTCAAACGGTCAGATTTCTTTCAAACTTCGTAGAGTTATCGTGGACCGATGACAATTCAATATTTAAAGAAAAAAGAAAGAAAGGAAAAACCTAAATTTCATTTCAAAAAATCTAACTAAAAAACGAAAAAATAAATAATAGTTAAAAAAAAAAATAAAAAAAATACGTTTTTACAGAAAATCCAACGAAAAAATAGAAAATAAATTTGAATTAAGAATCGTGTAATTGCAATAAAAGCGTGGCATTTTTTTTTCTTTATTTCTTTTTTCTTTAAATATTGAATTGTCATCGGTCCTCGATAAGTCTACGAAGTTTGAAAGAAATCTGACCGTTTGAAGTGGGTCAAAATCAAGTCCAAAGGAGTCGGTTACAGGTTACAAATTGGTTACAAACAAACAAACATACTTACAGGTGAAGCTAATATAAAGCGTGTAATATACGATACACATGTAGTATATTATTACACTGCGTTTACACTTTTTACACTCGTACATATACGTATACTACTTTACACACCGTATCCTCAACTTCCTACTTGCAATATTCCTAATTTCTTAAAACAAAAGTTAAGGCTTTATTGACTAAAAGATTGGAGAAGAAAATAATTACAGAATTACACCCACCGGAAATATTAAGTCCTCGAGAATTGTTTTCTCATTATGTCATGTGACTGTCAGTTCCCCAACGGTTCTGCCAATTGTGTTTAATTAATAGAACTTTTCCAATCGGTTCATTATAATTATTCGATTTATGTGCAAATAGTGTAAACATACGACGTTCATATTATTTATTATATACGTTTGTGGTAGTATGTTAATGTAGGTATGTTTGTTACGAGTCGAACGAACCCCGCGATTGAATTGCTGACGTGTCATGAATATTTCTAAACGCCAGTGTTGACTGCCAATAAAGCGAAATCGCCGTCAGGGTCGATTTATTTGCGGGCACAATCAACGATCGTGCTCCGTATACAGGTACCCTTCGTGAAATAAGGGTGGCCCCTGAGGGCGCGCGTGCCCGGCGTGCCGATGACCCCCTGCTCTCAATCCCATTCCCGTCTCTGGCGAGGGGCTTTCCCCTCCCCTGTCGCGTGGCGCGTCGCGGCAGTTGTCGCAGCAACAACAAGCCGCATGCTCGAGACGTGCTTTGTTACTGCGCCGAGCGCTGACCTTGACTTGTGAGCTGAGGAGTTCCGTGGATTTCAGCTTTCGGCAGTGAGGTTATCAGCTCACACTTTGATATTCATTGCACGACGCGTAATCACTTAAACATTCTCAATTAGCATTGATAATTAGATTCAATACCACCATGGAATATCTACTTACATAAGATTGTTACTAGTCAGGTGATAAGTAAATGGCACAGTGTTGATGAGCCATCATCCGTCTGACTTACTACCACATTATTCATATCTGGGAGCCCACCACGCCCACCACCATGTTAGAGCTATCCGTGAACTTTCTAAGTGTACGAGTATCTATTGACTTTTAACCAATTTTTTCAGAACTGAAGAAGAGAAGTAGAAGATTTACCATATTCCATACAAAGGACGATGGAGCAACACTTCGTAAAAACTAATCCTACTATCCTACTAATATTACAAATGTAAATGTGGAAGTTTATTTTTTGGCTGTGGGGATGTTTCAATTTGTTACGCTTTCTCGCAAAACTACTGAACGATTATGATCTGGAGTAAGATAATCTAAATTTTACTAACAAAAAATAACCGACTTCAAAATTACTCAAAAATTACTTGTCAGATCTCGTTCAAATTTATGTGGAACTACATGACAAGCACCTGCTTTCGATAAAAAAAAGAATCATCGAAATCGGTTGGCGTGATATTGAGTTATTCGTCCATTTGTCGCACATACTTATTGCAAATTTAAGACTTATATGGTTTTCTCATAGATGCCATTGTCAGATCTCAATAAAATTTAAGTGGGACTACATGACAAGCACCAGCTTTCGATTAAAAAAAGAATCATCAAAATCGGTTCACACAGTCATAAGTTCTGAGGTAACAAACATAAAAAAATACAGTCGAATTGAGAACCTCCTCCTTTTTTTTGAAGTCGGTTAACAAAGGGTGCTTTTTATTCTCAAATCGTAGACAAAACTGCGGGCAGAACGCAAATATCAGATATTTCTATTCTGTGAATAGTATAAACGGTAGGACGCACTTTTATTCCTAATTCAGTGAACCGCTTTTTGTTTGCAGCAACAATCAAAACCGAACCTTATTATGCGAGTGTTTCCCCGAGCCGCCGCACGCGTGGCCAGCATCGCGATGAGCGTCACCCTGGCTCTTCATATTGTATTCGTCATCCTCCCCTACCCTTACCATAAAGGCATCTCGAGGCAGAAGATATTGATAAAGTTGTCAATTCAGATTACATCCAAGAACTGTGCAATAAATAATAGAAAAGGTTCACTCTAAATATATTATTTATTTATTTAACTCTTTATTGTACACCAATAAAATAATACAACAACAATCTAGAAGTAGACAAGTGAAGTAGAAATATGAGATACAAAATGCGGTCTTATCGGTACACAGCGACCTCTTCCAGACAACCTTAAGATGTGGAGAGCTGATTAGAGTGAGATTAAATGAGGTAAGGTGCACGAATAATATGGAGGACATTTAAGATAATAATAACACAAATATGGGTGACAAGAATAGAAAGAAGAAGAGAGAGGGAAGGAAGGAGGGAAACTGATTAATTAGAGAGATAATGGGCTTGTACTTGGTTTCTAAAAGAATTTAAACGCAAATAGCGTTACGAATACAGTTGGGAAGGGCGTTCCAGAGACGAACGGCTGTGACAGTGAAGGAATGTTAGTAAAAGGAAGAAGAATGTGAAGAATGTTCAATCGTGGATGAGGTGGAGGAACTGGAAACTAAATATATATTCCTAGGAATAAACTAGGAAAAATAAATATTCCTAGATTACTGTAGGGAATAATTTTGCCGTTGAGCTTCACTGGTGGTAGCTGAGACTGGTCAAATTTATCGATAAGTCGTGACAGTAATTTTTGTAATTAAACCTTGTACGAAACTAACATCTTATCCTTCAACCTCACCTGCAATCGTCAGGTATGTACGTAGGAATGACACGGTGATCTACACAGGTGAACTACACACTACACAGTAGTGTAGTTAGTTTTTTGCGCACGCATTTATTTAAATTTAATACCCATTTCCGTAACAGCAAATATTATAAATGGTTATAGAATATTTTAATTTTGTTAAAGAGTTAAATCATAACAAGTCTTCAAAAACATTGGCATCAAAACAAGCTCATTTGTGACACAACTTACGTTTAGCTACCATAATAATAAATTATTTTTAAAAGTTACCATCTTATTCAGTCGCCTCTTGTAAGATGACGAGCGGCAGGTAAAATTTAATAAAAACGAAGGGGTTTCACTATGGAACTTTAACTGAAGTGGTGTTAGCTGCGTCTCGAAGGCTCTCAGGACCCTCCGTCCGCCCCAGACACCAGCGACACCTAGCGCCCGCGCCGCCGACACACTCTATTCACACTGAACACCCCACGTGTAAATTGATCTTTCTCCGTTACACCTGTCGAAATTAAGTTACGTTACGAGTTGCTGAAATTAAGGATTAGACAGGTAACTTAATTAATCCAGACAGAAACTATAATTAAGAGGAAGTAATTTGGATCTTAAAGATTTTGAAGAAATTCACAAGTCTGAAGATAATTCAAGAAATCCAAAAAGACTTGCGATATGCTTCTTTGCGGAAAATGTACACATATATCATTTACTTGCTCTTTTTTATGTAAATACCCGACGAACGATCTAACGATTGACCTGATGGAAAGAGGCTGTCGTCGCTCATGGACATCGGCGACACCAAAAAATAGAAACAAAGAACTTCTCTAAAGCCCCCCGAGTGAACGTGACGAGTGGCGACTGACTCAAGCAGAGGGTAGTAGCATGGCCAGGTGGATGATGACTTTAATTGAAAGTTAAATAATATAAGTAGGTACAAAGGTTTTCGCAAACCAAGATAACATTGATTGTATTTTCTAGAGGTAGAATTATATCCTTGTTCTAGGATTTAAAATACAGAAAACATTTCTCTGTAAAAACTAAACATCTCTATCTGGGGAAGGAAGAGGATAACTGTCAGAAAGAGCCCAATTAGGGCCGCTCGCACTCAGCTCGGCGGAAATGTACACACAATATCCTTACAATTTACAGCAGCTTTTCTCAAAAATGCTTTATAGCTGAAATTTCTAGCGTCTTTTTACTTACGACTCTGTACCAGAGATGAGCGAAATAGGAAAGTCTGATGATAATGATGGTATTACGTCCGCGTCACCTGAAGAGATAAACACTAGTAGACAAATAGAATTGATACAAATTAACTAACTATTGGCTAAAGCGATGACACCTGCGCTTTATTTGTTCGATTTGATTCGAACTGATTTGATTTGATTCCGTCGTTTGTTTATTATGAAGATATTTTTTTTATTGAACATTATTTTCATCACCTTTGTCAGCTTTGTTGCATCAAAGTATTTATAACTCAGCTGATTCACCCGATGACTGTGTCTGATAATTTATTCATGTTAAGTTTTGGTGGCTAGTTTAGTGTGTTACAATGCAACATTTGCTGCTGTTTGCATGCATGCTGTTACAATTACAATTTTATTCCATACATATTCCATTCTTCGGGATAGCGTTATTCACATAAAAAAACTTACAGCTTCTTTGTGGCAAAGTCTGCTACTGTTGGTACGTTGATTCAACCATAATCTACTATGAGAGTGAATGATGGTACTAAACTCGGTTATTAAGCCCGATAAACGACGATTAGAAGGTCTTAAGAAGTATTATGGTATTAACATTTGAATCATATGGTGCTCAACATACTTATGTATTTAACACTACTGCTACACAACATGGCAACTTAGATTGAATTCCACGTAATTCTCACGATCTATCGCTCTAAATTCTGAAAATCCGTCGACTGCAGTTGATGTCGGCTGCCCGTGCGCGCCGGCGAACTTGAATATTTGAAAGAGAAACTTCACAGGTATGTACGACTATGTTAAAATTCAGTATATGGGTCAGCAGTCAGCATACATCAACCGCAGCGGCCAAGTTTCCGTTGACGTGAGACCGGGGACCGGGAGACCGAGAGACCCTATTGATTACCATTCATATAAATATACGAGTATGGTCAGTTTCATGTTCCTGTCCCTCGGGCACGACGAGGACGACCCCTTACGACACACAGTTGCTGCGCTACAACTGTTTGTGAACTGCGCGCTCTAATTCTATAACAAAATATTCTCCTTGACTATCAAACTGACCAATTGCTTCGTACTTTAATACATTTCTGTCAAGTTTCATTGATTGACTTATTTCTAGAGGGTATTCCTTGAACTTGTCATTGGAAATATATCTTTAATTCCGCTTATATGATAAAAAGTCAAATTGGATTTAAATTTTATCTTATCTATGCCACTGACTTATCAGATATTTATCAGGTGTATGCTTCAAATTCATATACCTAACTATATACCTACAGCTGATTTAGGTAAAACCCAAGAAAAATAATAGTAGTAATAACAATCATTATAATTTTCCCCTGTCTTAGGTTATTTTCGTTAGTTAGTTATTGTTTATTATATTTAGGTCGAATAACAAAACGTAGAACAACCAACTCATCGAATGACATTTCATCGAATGAAAATCATATGATAATAATATGAAATTATTAGAATCATACCTCTACATTAGGGAGATAATAGTTAGTTCGTAATAATTAATAACCAAATTTCTGTTATCATAAATGAACCGTAGAACATTTTGAATAGTCTAGAGACGTTAATAAGATCCATGGATTGTCTCCGTGTCCTCTGTTATCTTGACCCAATTCGCTGTGAGCAAACATGCACCTGTGTGTGTTCGGAGACGGGACACGGGACGGGGGACGGGACGCTATCGCTGCACCTGCCTGTCCCGTGTTTGCGAGAACACTTCACACGGATCAGGCAAATACACCGTGCTCCTTTAATAGTGTAAGCCAGCCCAAACAATGGCATTAAATCACTTGAGGATTATAATGTGCAAGGAATACTTTGACGTGGAGTAGACAACGGTGCTTACTGCTTACCAAGGATTATTGTTACGCCTTCGTTTAAATTTATACGTATCACACAGTTTTGCTTCCAACATGCACATTAAATGAATGCAGGACGTAACGCAAACAGAAAGAGAATTAAGGACGTTCAGGTAAAATAATCTGTGTCTATAAAATTGCCAATCGCCGTTATCGAGACGGTAACATAAGGAGTCGCAATTCTATTTCTGTTTTACAGGTAAGCCTGGTGTCTGACGATCAGCGTGTGCAGAGTCAGTAGAGGAGCGGCAACACGTGCAGTGTGTGGGGAGGGGGGGGGGGAGAGCGACACTCACCGGCCACCGGCGACAGCTTCCGCATCACGCACCACCGCGACTTCCACTGCGGACAACCAGCATTATGTTAGTCAGGCGCCAGCACTCGAACGACAGTTGAAAGGTTCACTGGGTTTGGGACTGACGCCATTGCTGTCAGTGGTTACGTAACTTGAACGTGAGTGCGTTTGTATGTGTGCTCATAAGTGCTTCTGTTTGTTAATGTAAATATTATTAATAATAGTTAAAAGGCCTCACCTTCTTTCCATCACGGAACTTGACGGTTCCTTCTATGATAGTATTATCGTCGGCCATCGTGAGCGTGACGTCACTACTGCGTCACCCGCATCACTACGTCACCGCTTGGCATAGCGCACTGTCACTGTCACTGACACAGGCACAGTCACCGCTGATCACTCATCACTATCACCCAGGGCACTCCCCTGCCCCGCAGTCACATGATAATCCCACATCCATCTGAAACAATAAGAATATCAGCTTTAATTTCATGTAGGGTAAAATACCCAACGATTGTCACCCTAAGCGTTTGCTCAACATTTTTTGTCATTTTAATGTTGTCTGCTTTAAAAATGCAATATTTTTTTGTTTTAAATATAATGTTTAACTATCAAGGAGAAGATTAATATGAATTTTAGTGCAGTTTAAATAATTTAATCAAGGAAAAATAATGTTTCAAACTAAAAGGGCGCAAAACTATATCGATTGACACCCTGATGTAACGATTGACACCCAGCGAGACTGTAACGATTGACACCTAGTGGGTACATTAATTCGCATTGAAAAGCTAAGTACCTATATGGAGTTTTAGATTTTATGTAAATGAAATGATTATTTTTTGTTACTTTTTATTTATTTATGAGTACACTAGCTTCTACCCGCGACTTCGTTCGCGAGAATTTAGAATTAGATCCAGATCCTACTAAAATTTAGATGTTAGGTTTAGATGTTTGGATGTTTGTGAATTAAAATTACAGTATCCTGCTTTTCATCCCAAAGAATGGATATCAATAATGATGATGAATGGTTATGATGGTAATGATGACTGGAGATGATGGTGATGATGATGATGAAAAATTATGATGATGAATGACGATGCTAATTATGATGGTGATAATGATGAATGGTGGTGATGATGATGATGAATGGTGGTGATGATGATGATGAATGGTGGTGATGATGAATGATGATGTACGATGATGATGAATGACGATGCTAATTATGATGGTGATAATGATGAATGGTGGTGATGATGATGAATGATGATGTACGATGATGATGACGAATGATGATTATGATAATGATGACTGGAGATGATGGAGGATGATGATGATGATGAATGACGATGCCATCATAAGATGGTGATGAAGATGATGAATGATGATGATGGTGATAATGACGATGATGGTGATAATGATGAATGGTGGTGATGATGATGACGATGAATGGTGGTGATGATGATGATGAATGGTGATGATGATGACGAATGGCAAAGTTCGTACAACCTAACAATCAATCAACAACGTACTCTAAAGAGTAACACTTAGATTTTAATTCTATTTCAATCGGTTCACAAATAAAGTCACCAATTTAAAAAATCGCGTGTAAAATTTTTTTTGAGTAGGGTAGTGTGGGTACTAAGGCATAGGATACCTGAAGCGAAGCGAGGGCAATTACTCCCTACTGATAAATAAGTGTGTATTTCAACAGTTTCTAATTTCTGCGTGAAAATATTTTGATCCGTAATACCCCATTTAGACGCGCGCGCGAGCCACGAGACAATCCGCGAGACGCGCGCGTGTGAACAGGGCACTCGCGGACCAGACCGCGGCGCGTCTCGCGCTCGCAGGGCTCGCGTCGGGAGCGGTTTTGTATGCGCGCGCCAAAGGGGCTCGCGCGAGCGCTCGCGTGGTGTTCACACGCGCGTAGGGGGCGTGGCTTACGGACGCGCCACGAGACGGTCCGTGACACGCGCGTGTAAATGAGCGGTAAGGGGTGTTAATCGTTACAGCCTAGTACAAATAGAAATGTAATGATTGGCACTAGCAAAACGTAATGTTTCCTAAGGCAAAGTTAGTAAAATCGTGAAAACCACATCTATTTACGACATAATTTAACAGAAACAACACCAAATTTCTATATTTACTTAACAGGGGCGATAAAAATCGTCATACAATGTTAGACCCGCCTTCTGTTTTTCTTAATTTTCATCAGTCTATTGCAACCCACGTGTCCCGCTACTTTTAAAAAATCGACAGATAGAAAATGGCGGGAAAATCAACTACGAAAATGTTGCCATTTCATGAAATGAAAATTTTACTAATTAAAAGTAAAGTTACCATACTTAAAAATAATAATTTATGCTTAGTTTAGGACATAATACGAAAAAGGTGTCAATCGTTGGGGGAGTGCCAATATTACTAGACTCTACCCTACTCAATAAATAGTCGTTTCTTACGAAATATCATTCGTCAATTCCATTTTCTTGTGAGGTTGAATTGAACCATCTATTATAATAGAATAATAAAAATAATTATTCTTCCCTCAAACTAATTATAGGTAATAACAATAAAAGATAATATTATAAATCCGCTAAATAGTAAGGCAACATTATTATTTTTAACATAACAATATATCATAGTCTGAACTTTGATCCCATCCAGTGTAACAATGTTAGTGTAAGCGACTGCAAGTGAATAGTGTGTCGGCTGGTCGGCTCGCTGAGAGCCTGCGATCATTAATTTCCTAGTCATGTGTGAGCTGGTGTAGAGCATTTGGGAGATTATGGGCTCGACGCGGCTGGCGGCGCTCTGATGGATCGAGTAATTGACGACATCAGAAGGCACGACCCTGGCAGATTGCCGGCGGAATTAGCACCGCTGCAACGCGAATAAATCGGAGCCATCAGTGCGGTTGCTGCGATTAAAGCTGAATCGATATCGCCGGTGCTTCTCCCTGCCGGTGGCCGGCAGCTGCTGCCTCCTCGCTAATCACTTTCATCTAAAGCAAGTGCTCGAGCTGCTGAAATGCTTCATTTGATGTTGCATAACTAAAGAAAAAGTTTAAATTTAGAATGTATTTTAAAATACAAAGATAAATAAAGTAATAATCTTATTACGATTGCACCTGACAATTATCGATTGATAAAATTAATCAAGTTGTTCTGATAAAAGTTAGGTACAACATTGATCAGGTGAGCGGCCGACGCGTGCCGCAGCGACCAAGGACGCAAGCACTAGAGATGTACTCGAATAATATTATCTCCTCATTACCTTCACCAAAAAATAAAATTACTTTACGGTAATTTAAACAATATCATTACCCTTATATCTCCAAGCTATTAGGTCTCATAAAAACTTCTGACACTTGGAGCATTTTCTTATTCGGTTATGAAGACAGACTTGTGCCAGGGCCAGGGGGCCATTAAAAGGTTGTATCCATATCTCCATGTAAATTAATTCAGTTATCAACAAAAACAACAGGCGTTTTACAGACTTCACTCTCGTAAGCTACGTAATCTAGCCACAAATTATCCTTTAATCTACCAATTGCGTCTTTAGTATCTATCTACTATTCAATCCTCATCAGTCGTATTGATGATCATGACATTTATTTACACGCTTATCTAAATCCTATCACTGGCGATAATACTATCACACCACCTGCTTATAGTTCAGCGCGATCAGTGATCACTCATTTGGACAGTGTTTATTTTTATATTTTATTCTTATTGTTTCGTATTAGTGTTCCTGCATCTTTCCTTGATGAAAGACTCTTCTTTCCTTTACTTATCTTACTTTCTTTCTTTTTCTTCTCTCTTTCTTGGCCGGCAACGAATCAGTGATGCCTTTAGTGTTGTTGATATCCACGGGCGACGATACCCAGTTACCATCAGGTGGATCTTCAACTTCTTTGCCGGCTATATCCAAAAAAAACTCGAAAGCCTCGAAATAACAAAACGAGACTAACTATGGATATAAAGATGTACTAGACTAAACTTGCTGAAATACATTTTGTAATCTTGTGCTTGATAGTAAATCAACATAACAGGGATGTCAACCTTTGCAAAAAAATGATAATACGCCATAGGTCATCTTTGATGATTCACATTATCGTGATGATTTTCAGACAGTCTTATACATGTACCGGCTTCTGTGTACAATGTCTAAGTTCTACGTTCAGAATTGGGTGCATAGCGGTGTGAAATTTGTAGAAGTCTAAATCTGTTCATCCGTTTAGTGTGATTGATTTACAAACATTGAAATATTCAAACATAAGTGATCTATTAGTGATAATATTACCACATCTTTACTTAGAAGATGAATTCTGTGAGCACAATTTCGTGGAGAAGGATCTTCGGAGCTACGGCAATTATTTAAAAAATTATTTAAACATTTGAAAGGTATATTATTCGAGATTGCTATAGGCTGTGTATTATGTGTATATGTGTGTATAAATAAGCTACCGCTATGACGCTATTTTTCGAGTAGGTCGGAAACTGCGTGCACTTTGAGAGCTATCACGGCGTGCTATGCGTCAATAGTTGAATACACAAGAAAATGAGTAAAGTAAAAAAAATCCTCGTTAGCATATGTCTGTATTCACAATAACCATTTTTATTTTTATTTTTTTATCTAAAATAACGACTTATTTGTTAAGCATTTTTAATAGATAAAGTATTAATATGTACGTGAAAAAATACGTTAATCATCCTAAGTACTTACTATAGAATGTATAGTATATGTCCTTTACACTGTATAAATTGGGTATCTGGGGGCACGGCAGTGCCCCCGCCAAGTCGAGCAAAAAAGCGGCACGGCCGTACCATCCTTTTCTCGAAGCAATTCAGGCCATTTTCGACCCCCCATAACTTCGTTGTGGATAAAGCTAGAAGCTTGAATTTTTAGTAACTAATCAGGCATTGTATAAACACGGTATATTTCAAATTTCATTCAATTTGAACCAGTAGTTTAAGAATTATAATTAGTCAAAGTTTCTTAATTTCGTCACTCACTGACTGACTGACCGATCATCAAAACTCTAAGGCACTTCTAGAAGACATAGAAGCTTCAAATTTGGAACACAATTAGTGTTTAGTATATAGATCAAGGAAAAACTAAAATATTTTGCAATTTCGGTCCAGTTTTCTAGACACATCAACTGCATAAATAACTTTGTAATCCCATATAAATATATAGGATTACAAAGTTACATTTGCAGTTAATGAATTACTGTACCTGTATAACAAAGTAACATTTGCAGTGAATGAATCAGTGTACCTGTATATAATATAATGAAATAATAGGTGTAGATAGGTACCTAGATATAATTATGTTCAAAGGTAACTTGTAAAAGGAAAAAAAGTAGAACTATCTACAAAAAGAAATGAGATGCCATCAAAAACAAAACTTGTAAAAAAAACCAAGTCTCGCAACTCAGTTTGTTTACCGTAAAAAGTTGTGAGATCCATGTAATACCAAGTCGGTTAATTTATTCAGTTCCTACTTAAGGGTCCTTCTGTCTTAAGTTATTACGTAATTAGCTAACCTAACAAGTAATAACATCTTATAGTGACCATATTATCAATATTAAAAATCTTTTATGTTTTAAATAAATAGATTGACTTGGCAATCGCACTAAACAATCAAATTTAATATAATATGTAGATATTACTTGTGAGATACATTGTGTTTTCATGCGATGGTCAAGTCGATCTATTTATTTAAAACATAAAAGATTTTTAATATTGATAATATGGTCACTATAAGATGTTATTACTTGTTAGGTTAGCTAATTACGTAATAACTTAAGACAGAAGGACCCTTAAGTAGGAACTGAATAAATTAACCGACTTGGTATTACATGGATCTCACAACTTTTTACGGTAAACAAACTGAGTTGCGAGACTTGGTTTTTTTTACAAGTTTTGTTTTTGATGGCATATATATGTTTACCTTAGGAAGAATCGTACGATTTAAAAGCTTGCGCGACATAAATTAAATTGTGGTGGCGTTCATTTACAACAGATCAGTAGAGTGTGTTTGGCGGCATCGGGCAGTGCTCCACTGTCTGTCCGCTGGGTTGTTGGGAAGTCTTCAACTTAATTTATAGGCTTTATTATAATTACTGTCTTGCATCTTTACGAGTACATACAGTACTCGTATATACTATAATTTCACTTAAAGGACAAGGAATATGTTTCCTGAAGCGAAGCGAGGCCGGCTCTAAGTCTTTAATATTTGAGGTCATCAGAAAAATTGGGTAAGTTACATTTAATTAACGATTGCATAACATCTATCCATGATTCTACGTCATAGGGAAAAGGCAATCGATTTGTACCTACGTATTTCAAAGGATTTACTTATGTCGAATCCACATAAGTACTCGTAATTAAATCGTTAAATCCGTTCTATCGATAACAGGGGATATAGAGATGGACATTATACCAAGAATAGATTAGATAATAAATAATTTATGTATCAATTTGCAAATATGAGATTAGACTTAGTTTCATACTCTACAATCTTATTCAATAAATAAATTAAGTTACTTCAAATATAAAGTCATCAATTAGGTAAGTCAAACATTATAGTATTTATGTGATACTTATTAAAACTACTGAAATATTTTTAGTCTCATTGAAGTTATGATTATTATTTTTTCGAAACGAACGAGGTTGGATTTCTAGTCATGGATGAGCTTGAGAGTAGATGTTTGAATATCGCAGTCGTATGAATAAATATTCCGAGTTGCGAGGCGCAGACGACCTTACAAGCATGCGGTCGGCGAGTAGGTATAAGGTAAGGATTAATGCATATACCCTCCCCCTCCCCCTCCCCTCCCCCTCCCCTCCCCTCCCCCTCCCGCAGGCTCGGCCACGGGGCGACAAGAGCTCGCGACATATTTTAAAATCGCGCTACTTTACCTCGCGAGAGCGCGCGGGCGGCCACGCGGCCGAGGAAAACATTTTCCTTTTCCAGACGCAATCCACTCAACCGACGTATGCCTCACATTGAGGATCTGACAAGGAGTTTGGACGCATTTATCTATACAAGTTATCTATTACATTAATCCTACTTCATAAAGTATTACATGCTTATCTACCGTTCGTGAATTGATTACGTACTCATTGTAGACGTCCTCGTCGCCGTTTACAAGTTATCAGGAAGTGGTCGGCTTCCGTTAGACATTCATTAGTTTCAACTTCTGTTTGCCATCTTTTGTTAAGTTATGCGTTTTGTTACTTACACACGTGTATCTTTATTTTTATACAAGTCTAAGTACAAAATTACAAGTAAAAAGACAATGTTTTTCATTCACCCATGCAATCTTTCAATCCCTATTTACACCTTTTGAAGCTACATTTTTATTTGATTGCATACTTTCTATATGCTTGCGTATAATAATAAAAGTCGTTTAAAATTTAATCTGATCACTAATGAACTAGATTAAATTAACTTAGAAACCGTATTCCAATGTTTTCACTCAAGGAAATTGGAGCTATATACCTACTTTATAAATAATCAGTAAGTAACTGGGAAAGAGATTGATAGTATTCCGCAGAGAACCATAATGCTTCCTGCTTTCAGCTCGGGGGCTCGGGGGCTCGGGGCGGACCCACGGCGGAGGTGGAAACTTTTGGAAATTTGAATCAATTTTTCAGCAATTTCCATTTTCCATTGAAGCGCGGGTCCCCGGGGTGCATTGAACATCAGGCTGGCTGGAAACAGGTTGTCGATAAATAAGCCTCCAAGTAGCTATTACGCGACACACGAGCTATTTAAACAGCTCCACACCTGCGGAGGACGGAGCTGGCAGACACTGAAACGTCGCCAGCGCTCGCATTAACTAAATCCTCCCGTAAACCGCTTAGCCGGTAGCCGGTAGCCAGTAGCCGGGTCGGCTTCCACCGAAATGCACTTTGTCCATGCACAATAGGGCTTCAATTAACAAAACGATGGCGTCCCGGCGTCCTAGCGTCCCGGCGTCCTGGTGCGAGGCGGCACGCGCCGGCGAGACTCAATTACCCGGCATCTTGTTGCGCTCACAAAGGATATTGTTTTCACAGCTCGCCGGATCACTTTTCAAAGCTCGGACGAAATCACTTAATAACGCGAGGAACGCCAGGCCTTAGATTTGGAGCGCAGTTTTGTACGAGATTTTTCTACATGCTGTTTTCGTAATTTCATTGGTCGGTACGTACGTATCGTCTCTATTATTGTTTCTAAAATTTATAACATTTATTTCATTAACGTATCATTATCTACAAACTGCAAGTAATCAAGATTTTCTCCATTACTGACCTTACTCCTTTATTTGAATGAAATATTAAGTTCATAAAAACATGATTAGATACTGGCCTTCAACTTTCAAGTGGAAAAAATTTTTATTGGGTTTTTGAAGGACATAGCATTACGCTTCTTTCTTATGAATCCGAAATCTCCAAGCCATTTCGAAACTTTGAATAACAAACGCAACGGCCGACACGTCCTGAGGCCACAAAGCGTCCGTTTCATTTTTCTTGGACCGCTCTCGCTCCAACGACAACTTAAATCCTGAAGCTGACATCTGTGTCCCTTTTCGTAATCCAACTAAGTTACGGCGCTTCGCTGTGTTCTGTTTCCGAATCTCTAAACCATTACAGGTTTACTTTAATTGTACCCGAATCGTGCAGACGTTTTCATAAAATGTCTTGTTTATCACAGCGCACTTTTGTTGTATTTCCAGAAAAGTCGAGTTATTCTGTTTTGATCCCCCAAACCGATCCCCTTCCAATTATTACTATTTTAAATTCCTGACTGATTTCCTGTAAACTTTACCAATCCGGTCTGATTTTGTCATTTTCATTACGGATTATTCCATATATTCCTGACAAATTTGTAACAAAAACATGTGAAACTTAAAAACTTCACCTTATTTACAATATTTACAATAAGTTAATAATAGTTTACAATATTTTTTTTGTATAAATAGACGATGAACAAGCAATAGACCACTTACGGCCGATTCCAATATCATCGAATCATGATCTCAGGTTAAGTTAGTAGGTAAACTAATTATAACTAACATTGTTAATGAAAAAGGTATCACCAACGCGTTGCAGGTCAAGGCATACGCTCCAGATCCACTTGATATCCAACTCAAACTGAAGAGACGCTAAAATATGACACGGTTGATACTTGAAGAGGTCTATCCAGGAAGATAAAAGATCGTCGTGGTCAGCTTCCTTCGTGCCTCGTGCTTAGTGAGGAGGGACAAGTACCATTCGGATTAAATCAGGTGGTGGGTATAGAACCTGACGATCAGCAGATAGGACCTGGTTGTTGCCTAAACCCTTTTACCGCAGGATGTATGTACCACTAGCAAGGGAGGCTGACATAGACTAAAATTATTGAGCTGAATATTCCCTTAAATTCCCTTACACTTACACAAACTAAATAGAGAGAGTGCCACGAATCTATGCAATACGAAGACCGCCGAAAGACATTTAACAATTAATACTGAACGCGCAGTATACTTTGGTTTTATTTAATGTCAAAACCAAAACAAACAGTAGATTAAATCAATATAGACAAATTCAACCTCCGGAGCAAGGAGCGAACAAAAAACTGTAATGATGAGAAAAAATTCTCAGCAAATTTTCTTTTGTACAATTTGTGTTCTCATTTTCGTTTCACTGTTGCTACGATCTTCAGGCAGTTACGTAGGAGCACAGGAGTGAAGCTGCGAAGCTTTGAACTTTTTATTTTGCTAATCTCCTTTTGACTTTATCCAACACGTTGTTAGGAGGTCAAAGTGAGCTCAAGTGACGTCACTTGCTGGCGCGAACAGTTCTCTGAACGCTCAACTTTTTAATGCGGCTTAGACATAAATTAAAAATTTTAATAGTGGTTTTTTAGTAAATCAGCGAAAGATTTTTTACTAACGAGCACTCCTTTTTCTATCCTGTGATATTCATAGTTTGGAATTTGGATAAACAAAACATGTTTCCTATTTTGGTTTTAAATTTTATTACAGTTGTTTTTTAATATTATCTTTGTTATGTCATTGAAAATACAAACATGATTACCTTTAACACTAATAAAATTATTTCTTTAATATATTTTCTCGACTTAATTAATGACAATAATGCTTTTCATCAATAATCACGTAGGCAAAACCCAATCCCAAAAACATATTTCGTAACGTTGTAAAGGATACCACTGGTGTACTGTCCCCATTGTATGTATGTTTGGATGAAATGGATGGTTAAACAAACGACGTTGCTCAACATCAAAACAGACTGATGAAGACAAACGTCGGTGCTAAATATTCGCAGTATACATATGTATGTTTGGACCCGACAGTCAATGAATGAGCTTACCGTTATTACAAGTCGTATCAATAGAGTGACAGTGTAACCATAGTAAACATGATGCCGACAAATAAACAAAACTAACGACTGGGAACGACATTGGCCGGTACCGGCCGTGAGCCCATGAGTCACAAGGTAACCATCGAGTATCTCATATTCAAAGCGGAGTTCATTGTAGAAAGCGAAGGGTTTCGGACTTGCAACAGTAATTTGCTCATATTTTGCGTAATCCCCGGTGCTGGAGGCTGGTCAGTGTGTACCGAAACAATTAATGTTATTATTGAATAACACTGCCTTTGTGCCTGTAAGCCGGTATCTATATCATCATCTAGGTACAGTCTAATTGTTCACATGTCTTTTCGCCTTTCATCTCGTGTAACTATTCAACCAAATATTTTTGGCCTTGCAAAAATTTTACCGAGTTTTTTTAACATAATATTAATTTTTCCAACTTTTATTATTAATTCCAAATAAATTGATCCAAAAAGCTCTACTTACCAAGTTATCCTAACGAGATCTCTCATTTTCCATTGTTGTCCATAAAATAACTGAGCACTTGAACAATGGCGCACTTTTCACTTTTCGAACTAGTCAAACAATACTTCACGATCGTGGGCTTCCGAGTTCCGCGCGCAACTTGCGAAGTGGGTCCGAGTGCGAGCGGAGTTCGCGGAAAGTTTGGAGCTCGGGCCGCGGCGAGAGTGTGGAGCCTGTGACGTAGTCACGGCGCGAGGGCGAGCGCAGGACTGGCGGCCGGCGGAGGGGCGCGCGGGGCGCGGGGTGCGGAGCGGGGGCGGCAGGGGCGCCCGGCGTGAGGACCAGGACTAGCGGCTCTTCGGGGAAATTTTGACGAATGACATTCCCGTAATGTTCGAGCATCGAGCATCGAGCGGGCGCTGCACTCCGCTAATTGCGCTTTTAATGAACGCGGCCATCCCTTCGCGGCGCCCGGGCGCCCTCCTAATTGTTGCATCTCACTTTTTACGTCGATATTCGTGCAAACTAATGAATAGCCGCGTCCTGGGAGCTGGTCGCGACCGAAACCTATTACTGAATTACTCGTTGTTAGCCGCTCCTGCAAGTCCTGCGAGCCCTGCAAGTCCTGCAACATGAAACACTTTTTTCAGTTTAGTACGTACTTATCTAATAGCTGACATGTATTGAAGTTTTTTTCCTACTTTTTTCTTATATACGTTATGTATGTACGTTATATTTTATTTCATAGAACTTGCTTCCAATTCCACCTTTCAAAGCTTATTTAATTAAAGATCCTTTAGTAGTACACCTAGTAAAAGTTTACCACACACATAAGTATTAACTTATTTTTTTGTATCGTTCAATTCCCTGTTAACATTACATTTTCTTTCGTCAAATTCTATATAAATTATCGCTAAACATACAACTTCGTGTACCCATTTTGTAATTATTTTTTCGTGGGGAGATGTTTAAAGCTACGAATGATCTCATCCCTTTTGTGAGAGCCGACATTCAATATCTGCACATTATCTCGCGCCATAACCCTGGCGCTGCCGGGGACTGGGGCTACTGGGGGACGGGCTCACGGGACGACGGGATATCGAGTGTGCAATTTGTGCAACGCATTGATTAGCAACGCAACTATTGTTCAATGCGCTATGCAAAAATCTTATGAACATCGCACCCTTTCGAACAGTTCGCAAGTGCATCGCATTATGAGATGCACATCTTATAATTTTTATTTTGATATTAGGCTAGGTACACATTTGTGCGACATAAGATTTCACACATTTATAATATTCTGAAATATTCCTACATGTTCATGCAGGCCTTAAATATAATTATTCCCAGTTATTCTTTATTCTATATTTGTAGTTATTCTTAAGAGTAGGTAAAACTTTGAAATCATTAAATGAAAAGCCACGTACCATTGACAAGAAAAGTCGAATTTGTAACGATTACTGCTTACGAAAATCCTCAAAATGTAACTTTACTTATCTACTACTACCTATGGACTATGGACCTATGGACCTATGGACCTACTTACTGAGAACCAAAAACAAATTGTGTAACAGATAGCGGTAAGTGGTGAAGCAGCACGAAGGTCACTGAGGGATAATTGGCTTTATTTCTAGTTGCGGATCTCGCTGCTCGGTGCACCGCAGTTCAACAGATTTATTACCACATATGTACCACATATTGCGATGTCCATCATTCCGACAGCTTCAAGGCTAAAATTTGTTTACTAACTGCGCCCTATACGTATATCACAAAGCTGCGATAATTGACGCATCGTGGGTCGCTGGCGTTGGCGTGTGTTGGCGTGCCGCTGGCCGGATGGCCGGCGTGGCCGCTGCTTGTGGAAGATAATCGCGTCTTTATTTGATTACGCATCGCCGTAAATTATACGTATCCCAGTATCTGCCGCGCACTCGCCACTGCTGCACTGCGGCGCACTAGGGTTAGTAAAATAAGGGGGATTGTCTCCTCCGTGGTGTTCTTAGGGTTGATGACTTATTTGGGCATTTTCGCCAAAAAGTGTACATTTCGTTTTTACCGTGTCCCCTGACTTCATACTTCGAATTTTCTTAATTATAATGTCACAAAGATAAAATCTTAATTTTTATTTGTTTCTTTGTTTAATAAACTTTACGGGAACACCAAAAAAAGTTGCAATTATTGCCTAATATAATTTTTATTAATAATTTATTAAAATAAGACCATCGTTTTTACGATGTCCCCTGCAGATTTCGACTACAAAACATGCGATAAAACATGTTTTCTTTGTTCGGAAGGCATTCAAATTTTGGGCTATATAACATTAACTGAATGTCAGCTTTGTAAAAAAATCAGTTTTTCTTCAGTTTTTGACTGCTAATTAGGAGAAATAAGAGTTTTAAATAAATTTCAGAAAAGCGTTCGGGTGGAATTCCACCATCCGTTACCGCGGTTTTGTATATTTTGTAAATTCTGCGATGAAAACTGATAAATATTACGCATGGCAAATCATTTTTGGATAATCGCATGACAATCTGTGCATTGTTATGTCAGTGTTTTTTTAGTAGTTTTCCAGGGATTAAGTAAATAAAGTTGAATCAACCTCGTAGCAATTTTGAATTTCTCTTTCTAAACTGCTGATTTCTCAAGGTAAATGGAAATATATTTTTATGGAAATGATTGTATCGAAAAGCGAATATTTTAACGTTGTTAATTTGTAAACATTGTCGTATTATATGTAATTAAATCTAATCAAAATTTCAATTTGAATGTTCAGTTTGGGATTCCGTTACTTCCGTTCCGAGACCATGCTAGTGGTAACGTATTGTGTGGAAGGGAAAAGTAACGGAATGGAATAGATAAAGTTGATGCTACACTGTGGCAATTGGGTTGAGTACCTACCTACCTACTTGAAATATTTTTTATTGAGTTTTAATCTAGTTTGTAAATAAAAAATATTACTGTCAGATTATTATATGAGCTGTTTTATTGCGGCAAAAGTTAAATTCGGAAACTTTATTCATAAAAATAATTTTATTTCTGTATTGGGTCGGCTTTTACGACGCTTAAATTGGGGTGACAAATATGGATCCCACGCTGGCATACTAGGGTGTCACAAAAGGCGACAGAAGCCGGCCCGCTTGTTTATAAGATTTCACATAAGGATAATCTTATAAATAGATATTAATATGGATAAACTTCTTTTAGCCCATACCCAGGAATGATTTAAATTTTGTTATGGGATACCTATGTATTGCAACACGTTGATACATTTTTAGAAATTATGTGGAACGAATTTTGCATTTTTCTCCCAAACCACTGGCTCTACAAGAAAAATATATTGTATATAAAATATCAATCTGTTAAGGGGCTTAAACTTTTGTAAGAAACATTTTTCTGTAAAATCAATACTTTGCCAAATGAACGTGAAAAACAAAAAAATCATGTTTTTTCAAGGTGACCTTGAAAATGAATGAAATATACTTATTTAATGAGTAAGTATACTATAGTTTTATAATAAATTTAATTTTATGATAGTCCAGGGGTTAAAAGACTTCTGCCGCCTACTCACGGCACGTTGTGTTAAGACTGTGTGTGTCTGACACCTTGCTTTCCATTCCATTATTTCGAGCTTTCTTTTCCGTGACTGTCCCCAAAAAAGGAAAAATAAAATATCCTACTGTTAATTGCTTTTCCAAGAAAAGTTATTTATTTTATTTTATAAAATTAAGGAATAGTTTTGTTTTCTCTTTAAAAATACTAAGATTTAGATTGTTTGGTGTTTTTGCTTTTAAAAGACAAAAATGTAAAGTAAAATGACCAAACAGTAACGGAATGTAGGTAAATGACATGCTAACACTACTTTTAAAGATGATTTTACTGTGTTTTTTTTATTAATATATTCCTGTATCCCTAATAAATATAATTAAATACTAATTTTACCAAAATTGTGTTTAAATACCTTTATATTGTCATTTGTATTTGGTCACGGAATGGAACAATTTATTGTTCCGCCTTGCAGAAAATGTCCTGTAATTTTATTTTCAGTAAGTATTTTATCGCCTTATTATATTTTCTGGCAAGAAAATACCATAAAAATACAGTTTAATTAAAAAAATAGTAAAAATTTTAACAAAAAATAAAAATCCAACAATTTAAGAAATGTACACTTTTTGGCGAAAATGCCCATTTACACTTTTATTCACGTCTTTTAAGCTCGACTTCGTATCGCATACTTTTCTGCAGTTGCAAAGATATATGTGAATAATATAAATGAGTACAATCAAGCTCACTGTCAACATAATACAATATTAAAGAATATTTTTTCGGGATAGTTAATAGAATGTTTCGAATACGTTTTCTATTTACGGTCTCTCTATACATTCAGTACAAACAAAATGTTACTAATATTTGTGTCCCCCCGCCCCCGCGCCCCGCACCCCGCTCCCGGCGCCCCACAGACTACACAGTCGCGGCACACGTTACTACACCGCTGCACCGTGGCAAACAATCCCACTGACATTACTCCCAATGCAATTACACAGTTAGACACACTGCATCACTTTAATATTAATTATCATCCAAACATCATTGTCGCGGCCCATGCCCTCCTCCGAAGTTTCCTGCTTGCACCAGAAATGCAGATGGTATATGAGTTTAAGCGTGGACTCTTAATCGTTAATATTGGGAACGCTTTATGTCCACGGTAGGGTAGTCAAATGAGCGATAATATTGTTTTAGTGTAATGATCATTCGTTGAACGGACGCGGCTCGCGGCTCGCGGCTCGCGGCTCGCGGCTGGCGCCCGGCGATCACCGGAGCATCCAATAAAAGCTGTTTACATTACCGCGCCCGAACAAGATAAGCCGAACTCCGCACCTACAATAGCCTACAATAAAACTACCGCGGCAGGCACTTAAACCTGTCGTTCACCAAATATAATAAAAGGACTTTCACTTCGTTCGAAATAGTACGTCCGCGAGTCATAAAAGGTGTAACGATAAACAAAGCATAAATTATAAAGTATACATATTAAATAATATACGGCACTTACTCTGTTTTATGACTCCTATAATAATCCTTGAATATTATTTTATTATTATTTCCCACCAAAAATATTACTCTTCAATGAGCTTTGCAAGACTCACATATTATCAGATCTCATGAAGAGCCAGCACTGTATTCAAAGAAACTCCAAGGACCAATATCGAAATAATAAAACTAATCTTTGGTGCCCTGGTTCAAAGCAAGCTGGAAGCGAGTGCATTAGAGTTGAGAAAAATGAGCTCCGAGTCCCGGACTCGAGCTCTGAGTCGGAGCTACTGAGCCTTCAAAGCTCGAGGCCTAGGGGCTCGCGAGCCTTAGAAGGCTCGAGCCTTTAGGGTTCGAGCCCTAAAGGCTCAAGAGCCTTAAATTGAAGACTCGAGTCGAAGCTCGAGCTTTATTTACTTAGCAATCTATCTAATAAAAATAATTTTGTTTCAATAGGTATAACCAAACTGGGTTCTTTATGAAAGTTTGATACAAATATTTTTACTTTAAAAAAAATGTATGTTAGCTCCGACGCACGCCTAGAGTTTAACGCCATCTAGCTTTCAATAGTCAAATCAGTCAAACAATGGATGATGATGATAATGATGGAGGATGATGTTGATGATGAAGAATGATGATGATGATGACGAATGGTGATTATGATGATGATGATAACTGGTGATAACGATGGACGATGATGATAATGATGACAATGAGGATTACTAATGATGATAATGATGGTGATGATGAATGATGATGATAATGATGAGTGGTGGGGATGATGATGAATAGTGGTGATGAATGGTGATGATGAATATGAATGATAACGAATGGTGATGATGATGACTGGTGATGATGACGAATGGAAATGATGATGAATGGTGATGATGTTGAATGGTGATGATGATAATGATGACTGGTGATGATGATGATGAATATGAATGACGATAACGAATGGTGATGATGATGAATATGAATGATGATAACGAATAGTGATGATGATGACTGGGGGTGATGATGACTGGTGATGATGATGAATGGTGATGATGACGAATGATGAGGATGATGATGACTGGTGGTGATGATGACTGGTGATGATGATGACAAATGGCAATGATGATGAATGGTGATGATAACGAATGGTGATGATGATGAATGGTGATGATGATAAGGGATAGTGATGATGATTATGATGATGATGATGCTGAATGGTGGTGATGATGATGAAGGAGATGATGAAGATGACTAATGATGACAACGATGAATGACGATGATGATGATGTTCCCCATCATAAGAATAGGATGTACCAAGATTATTACTATCATTAGATGGCGTTGTTACTGATCAGCCATCCAACGCCATCTAGATTCTGTGTTACGAATTACAAACATAACGCATAACGCTACGGAGAAAGTTTGATTTTACTCCCCATAAAATTTCATACCGCAGGCTTAATTATGAAAATCTATAACCTAAGGAGAAAACTCCAAAAATTTGAAACTCGCAGCGCGCCCTAATTTATAATTTTAAGGTTAAGGCTTTTTTAGGGTTCCGTAGTCAAAACACAGTACGTTTTGTTTAGGGGACCCTAAAATTACAGTGTTACAAAATGAGCCCTGAAGACAAAGCTCGAGCTGCGACTCGAACCCTGGACCAGAGCTCGAACCTCCGCCTCGAGCCTTCATGTAAGACTCGAGGCGAAGGCTCGAGCCTTATTAGAGGGCTCGAGCCTTCAATGAGCTCTAGACTCGGAAGGCTCGAGCCTTTTATCAACACTAGAGTGCATGCATCTGAAATCCGTACGAAAGCACGTATACTCTACTCCTGAAACGGTTCAAAAGGCTAGGACCTAGGACAACCTAGGTTCCCTAATTCCCTGGAAGTGAGGAGAAACAGAGACCAATTATTAATAATGTGCAAAATACCATGTATGAGGTATGGTTGATGCACCGGATCTACTCGCCCAGCTGTAGACTATATGTCGGGCCAGGAAGCACGACCTCCTGCTGTCAGTGTTGCCAACAAGACTAACACAAAATTTGCTAAAAGGCTGTTAAAATTTTGCCAAAATTATGCTAAGGCTTTATAATTTAAGCTAAAAATTACGCTAAAAATTTTCGATGTCAAATAAAACGTCATTTAACTTCAAATATTATATAATCAACATTAATAACAAATTTAAATTATGTTTTAATCATGTAGGTATATTATCAAATAAAATATTAATATCTGCCCGGTCATGCTGACTGTATTTAGATGGCATAATAACGAACAATCAATTGATAATACACATAAAACTGACAACTGTATTGTATAAACTGCAAGAACTTTTTTTTACAAAATAAAGTACAGTGCTACCAAGTTATTTGTAAAATGGCGAAAATTGGAACTAATGACGTGCCATTCATAAGTTCTTTGTTCTCATTCATTTGACATTTACTACGCCTCAAATTGCGTCCAATGATTGGTCCAATGCGTCCGACAGCGCCCTCCTTCAATTCACAGATAAGTTGGAGGCACTGTAGTAAAGTATATTGTATTCCTATTTCACTTTTTCTTATAAGGAAAAGGAAGAAAATGAATGATGTTTGTCTTTGGTATATTTAATGAAATTTTCAGGGGAACCCCGAATTACGGTAGCGTTTGACGTAAAGGCGGGCCCACACGTTTGTATTTATGTTGGCAACTAGTGCTGCCACCTTAGGTCTCATGAAATGTCAACGATATTTACGTACACAAGGTAGCAAAACGGTAGTTTGTTTCATGGTTAACTTTTACTACATAACTATTGTATATGCTAAAAAATATGCTATATGCTAAACAACAAATAAAAATGCTAAACAATATAAAAGTATGCTAAATCTAGCATAAAATATGCTAAATTGGCAACACTGCCTGCTGTCCCGCAGTGTCGCACGGTGGCACAGCAGTGCTCTCCTGGATGAAGACGATTTTGACAGAATGCCTGCAGTATTGTGATTTGTGAACGAATGAGTGATGTATGTATGCATGAATTGATTGAGTTTTTCTTTAATAAATTAAATTGTAGATTTTATTAAATTGTTGAAATGAAATGAAATAATCTTTTATTCATGTAGGTATCACTGATACACTTATGCACGTCATTTTTTTAATGTACTAGTGTGTTATTGTTATTATTATTTTATTCTATTAAGTTTTAAGTTTTATTCTATAATATGACCTTTGAATGATATTATTCTTTATTGTTTTTTTTGTTACTTCATATTTTATTTTCTTTTTGTTCATGTATTAATTAGTGTAATTAAATAAATAAAGCAAAATACGAGCTACACTTACTCTACCGTACGCTAGTCAAAATGTATGGCTTGGCTGTATTCTACGAGTATGTCATCGACACCGTTCAGTGGAAATAAATTAGGTAGGTACTTGTAGGTACTTGTAGGTTTCTTAGTTGTTGGCATGGCATGTGGACAAAGTTACAGCTACAATGTGCCGACAAACATTAACATAGATCTAACTTTCATAACAAATAAGAACAGTTAGATATAGTTATATCTTTGATACATAACAAATATTGCATCCCAACGGGAACTGGGAGATATATGGTTACAGATTTTTTACATTTCTCTAGTTTCTTTGCAAATCCTACCAAATTTCAGTTTCCTGTGACTTCATTGTACACTGAACATCTTTCGATTAACATTTAATGGTGAAGTGTCTCAGTGAACAAGATCAAAACATCGCGCGCCTGCAGCGGCCGCAGCGCGCCGTCGCCGCGTCGAGACTCGCGGCTCGCCCTCCGCTGGCAGAGGCTCACTGCTCACTGCTCACTGCTCCAGCCCAGCCTGTTAGTTGAGGAAACGTCACTGTGAGATCGCATCGCATCTGCACCGCGCCCGCGCGTGCAGCCGCGTGCAGCCGCGTGCAGCCGCGTGGATGAAGCCCTCGACACTCGTCTTCATTTATCGGCTTTATTATGTCAGATTCACTTGAGAAGTTGAGAGTAGCTTAGCTACTGGTATTTCCCAATGCCATTAATATCCCCGTTGACATTCCGAAACAAGTGACAGATGACATTGCTACGAGTACCTAAGCTATTACTCATTATTGATCATCATACAACGTAACACAGTTAATATGGAAAATTAAGTTGAAAATGCTTATTAGGAATAAAATGCTTATTGAAAAGTAATTTGCTTTTGTATACTTAAGCAATTTTTGTAGATAGGTACACATTTATTATATTTCTTTGAACTACAGGCCTTGATGATTATTCTGTTCGAGTCGCGTGTGCGACAATTTAGTGTAGGATTTATGTATGTACGCAGAGGCTCCCCCTACGGTGTCAGTATCTCACAGTCAAAACTATTAGTGTCGGAAGATTGGGTCGCGTCTTCGAGCCGCAGCGTCGTGCGTAGCGCCGAGCGCCTCGAGCTATGTTCCGCCAGACAATGTCGATACTAATCAATAGGAATTCACTGAGCTAGTACACTTTACCTTCCACTTCTTTATTGTCACTTAGCATCTGGTGGGTTTGTAGTCAAGCATGAGCTTACTTGTTTAGCCCATGCAAACTATAAACTGATTGGGCAAACTAAATAATCAAAATTTTACTAACAAAAAATAACCGACTTCAAAATTACTCAAAAACTACTTGTCAGATCTCGTTATAATTTATGTAGGACAATATGAAAAGCACCTGCTTTCGATTAAAAAAAAATCATCGATTTCGATGTTTCGGTTGGCGTGATATTGAGTTATTCGTCCATTTGTCGCGCACATACTTAATGCAAATTTAAGACTTATAATATGGTTTTCTCATGGATGCCATTGTCAGATCTCAATAAAATTTAAGTGGGACCACATGACAAGCACCAGCTTTTGTTTAAAAAAACAATCATAAAAGACAGTTCACCCAGTCGAAAGTTCTGAGGTAACAAATATAAAAAAAATACAGTCGAATTGAGAACCTCCTCCTTTTTTTGAAGTCGGTTAATTAAAAGGAACCGTCCTTACTAAGCAGTTTTATCAATTAAACACTTCCGGACATTAAACTGCATCAGATTTAGAGAAATTTTCAAAACAATTTATAACATACTATCGGAAACCCGGCGTATGCTACTACGCTAAAAAAATTAATGTGGAATAACATTAAAACTATAACAAACATAAAAGAAATGAAACAATCTAATATCGATTTATTACAGATAGAATCCTATCCCATGAAATCAGTAAACAAGGTGAACACCTTTTTTGCTAATACTGGCCGAAATCTCGCCGAATGTATTTCACAAAACATAAACCATGTAGCCTCTAATAATATACCAACAATAATGGCTGATGCACAATCATCATCTTTCGTGATTTTTGACACTGACTGTGATGAAATAAAATCTATTATTATGAGTCTAAAATCAGTGCACCAGGCATTGATGGCATACCTACTATGTTTCTCAAAATGTCCAAAGATTTAATATCCCCAATCATATGTCATTTGGCTAATCTGTGTTTCACTAAAGGTACATTTCCTCTTTTGCTTAAACAAGCCATTATTACACCTGTATACAAGAGTGGGGATCGATCAGAAGTTAATAATTATAGGCCAATCTCTGTCTTGTCGGGAATTTCAAAAATATTAGAAAAATTAATTAACAATAGACTTTTAAAATATCTTAACAAATACAATATATTGTCAGATTCACAGTATGGATTTAGGCAAGGGAAAAGTACAGAAGACGCCATTTTAGATTTAACAACAACTATTGTGGGCCAACTAGACCGTAAAAATAAGTGTTTATCTGTCTTTTTAGACTTAAAAAAAGCATTTGACACTGTATCGATCCCCACTCTAGTTCAAAAACTAGAAAAGATAGGCATAAGAGGCTTACAGTTAGACTTACTGAAGGATTATCTCACTGGGCGGACTCAACGAGTTAAGATTGGAGAATATATTAGTTCTGACCTGCAAATAACCTTTGGGGTTCCACAGGGTAGTGTCTTAGGACCTACCCTCTTTCTGATATACATTAATGACTTATGTAAACAGAAAATAAAAAATGGACACGTATTTGCCTATGCAGATGATACTGCAATAGTATTTTATGGCCAAACATGGGATGAGGTTTATAGCACGGCTGAAACTAACCTGAAGGACAATTCAAAATGGCTAAACATAAATTCTTTATCTTTAAATACGGCCAAAACAAGTTACATATGTTTTTCAATAAACAAGAGAACTCAACCAAATAAAAATTATATAACCATCCACAGCTTTGACACCAACCAATCTATCTGTGCTTGTCCAAAAATTGAGAAAACTGAAACAATAAAATACTTAGGTATTATTATTGACCAGAGACTCTCCTGGCATGCTCAGTTAGATTTATTAAGCAGCAGAACTAGAAAACTAATTTGGCTTTTTAAGAGCTTGAAACATGTAGCAACAATTAAATTACTAAATCAAATCTATTTGGCACTAGCACAATCGATATTTACGTATTGTATTCCAGTATGGGGGGGTGCTTCAAAAATGAAATTTTTGGGGTTAGAGCGTAGCCAAAGACTACTATTAAAAGTAATGTATAGTATGCCCTATAGATTTCCTACTGAGCAACTGTATGCTACTTCGAACGTACTGAGTGTGAGAAAACTATACATTTTAAATTTACTCCTGAAAAAACATAGGCATGTAAAAATAGATGAAAATATCTACTCAAAAAGAAGGATAAAAATTGAAACAGTCAATGTTAAGACAAACTTTGCTAGACAACAATACGCTAAACAATCTGCACATGTGTATAAAAACATAAATAAGGTATTAAACATAATTAATATGAATCCTTATCAACTTAAAAAAGAGTTGACCAAATGGCTTATGAAACTTAATTATGATGATACTGAAGCGTTGTTACAAGTAATTAATTAAGAAATAGGCTTTATTTTTAAACAATAAACTGATACACATACACATCCATACACCTACCCATTCACCCACACACACACACACACACACACACACATACACACACACACACACACAAACACACACAGAGAGAGACTCGCACACATACACGAAGACACACTCACGCACACGCACTTGCACGCACACACACACACGCACTTGCACGCGCGCGCGCACGCACACACACACACACACACACACACACACACTTGCACACATACATACATACACACACACCCCACACACTTACACACAATTATACAGACAGCACATACAAATTGTAAAACTCCAACCCTATCTTGAAATTAGTAAACTTGTTATATTGTGTTAATTTTAAGTTTTTAGTCCAATAAATCTTGATGTACAAATTGGAAGAGCGAGACTCCCTAACACAGGCATTACTGATGCTTAAAAGGTGGGTCCCAACAACATGTAAAAATGTAATGTTTTTTGGACCAATAAAAATTCTTTAATTCTTTAATTCTTTAATGTGCCTAATGCATTGTTTTAGTCCAAATTAAATCATCTTCGCGTTATTGCCTTTCATAATTCAATACATTCATATATTTAAATACGATATTATGTTCATATGCATAAATAATCAGAATACCTTAAACAATACACTGATAATAATGTAATGTTCCGTATCTGATCTGAGACAGTATCGCTTCCTGTCGCCGCTCATCTCACAATCAGTTATCTCTCCCTGATAGGCGGCGTGCGGACTCGGAGACATCTCGCGCTCCATATAACGCGCGGAGAGGCGGACACGACCAACTGTTTCATGCCTTCCTCGCCTGAAGTGGCACATCGTGGCAAAGCATAGCTATATTTCACAAAGTGATCTCTGTTGTAGATACCACAATGTTCCCGAGATCTCATATTTTATTATTGCTCCTTCTGGCAGCTGCGACCTTGGGTAAGTCGGTTGCTCGTGTAGCGACGGATAAGACTAGATCGCGTAAATTAAGATCCAACGTGTCAGGCGATGTGCAAGAGGAAGATATAAAGATATTTGTCGACAGGGTCAGACGAGTACCACGCGGGCCACAGGGCGCGGTCCCGGGTGCGGCCCCGGGCGGCGCCGCGGAACGAGGCGGAAGCGGAGCCGGCGTACTGGGCGGAGGAGGCGCGCGCCGGCATCGAGCGCGTGCTGGCTGACGGGCTGGGGGGAGCAGGGGGGGCGGCGCGCAACGTTATCCTGTTCCTCGGGGATGGAATGTCGGTGCCCACGCTGGCGGCCGCGCGCACGCTGCTGGGCCAGCGCCGCAACCACACCGGGGAAGAGGCTCAGCTCTTCTTTGAGACTTTTCCTACGATCGGTCTCGCCAAGGTGAATTCCATGGTCGATCGCCATTCGCGTCCCGGCCGCCCTACCTGCTGCTGAGAAACATAGATTTCCCCTTAATATCTTTCTCCCTTTGGATTAAATGTATGTAGTTTGTATCTTCTGATGTAAGCTGTGTGGCGTCGAATCAATTGTTTTCGCTTAAGATGATCCCACAAATAACCCTGGCCTTCAATTGATAACTTTGCGGCCGTTCGTAACGATGATAATCTCGGCAGACGTACTGCGTGGACGGGCAGATCCCGGACTCGGCGTGCACGGCGACGGCGTACCTGTGCGGCGTGAAAACCAGCGTGGGCACCATCGGCGTGTCGGCGGGGCCGCGCGCGCGCTGCACCGACCCCGCGCCGCAAGCCGTCAGCTCCATCGCCGCCTGGGCGCTCGCCGACGGCAGAGACGCAGGTATCACCCATGAGGCTTCAGATTATGCGGTCTCCCCCGGTCGTCGGAAAATGGACTCGGTGTCCATCATAATTATATAGAATCCACACGGCAAATCGAAATATCTTTGAGATGAAGAAAAGCCAAGGAAACTGGTGTTTTTCAAGAATGCTTATTGTGGACTAGCGCAAGAGATCACACTAATGCAATATTGAATGATGCTTCCAGGGCTAGTGACGTCGACTCGGGTGACGCACGCGTCTCCGTCGGGAGCGTTCGCGCACGTGGCGGACCGCGACTGGGAGAGCGACGCGGACGTGGCAATGGACTGCCCGCAGTCGGCGCACGTCCCGCGGGACATCGCGCACCAGCTGGTGCACGACCAACCCGGGAATCAGTTCAAGGTGATTTCCATGACTTTTCTCTACTTATCTATAGTGAAACCGTTAGAAGGTCAAATCTGTACAGTAATTGATCAAATAGCATCAGCAGTACAATTTAATAATGAAAGTGAAGTTTAAAATGAAGTGAAATATTTTTTATGAATACGATGTTTTTCAGTATGATAGGTATATTGAAGTTTTTAAAATCATAAACATTTTTCAGGTCATTTTAGGGGGTGGAAGACGAGAATTATTGCCCATCACCGTCCAAGATGAGGAAGGCACATGGGGCAAAAGGTTAGACGGTCGCAACTTGATCGAGGAGTGGCAGATGGACAAGACGGCGCGCAACGTATCCCACCAGTACGTGTGGAACCGCGACCAGCTACTGCAGGCCAACGACTCGCTGCCAGAATATCTCCTGGGTCTATTCGAGGGCAGCCACCTGCAGTACAACCTGCAGAGGGACCCCAGCACCGAGCCGACTCTCGCTGAACTCATCGACGTCGCCGTACGCTCGCTGCGTCGGAACGATAAGGGCTTCTTCCTGTTCGTGGAGGCCGGCCGCATCGACCACGCCCACCACGACAACTACGTGGAGCTCGCGCTCGACGAGACCATCGAGCTGGCGTCTGCCGTCCAGCGCGCCACCGAGCTGCTCGACAAGGAGGACTCGCTGATCGTGGTCACCTCGGACCACTCGCACGTGATGGCCTTCAACGGCTACACGCAGCGCGGCGGCGACATCCTCGGCCCGTCCGACGACCTCGGCGACGATGGCGTTCCGTACATGACGCTGTCGTACGCCAACGGGCCGGGGCACCGCGCGCACGCGGCGACCGGGCGTGCCGACGTCACGGCGGACGCGGACTTCCGGCAGCTGGAGTGGCGCTCGCACGCCGAGGTGCCGCTGGACTCGGAGACGCACGGCGGCGACGACGTGGCGGTGTTCGCGCGTGGCCCGCACCACACCATGTTCACGGGGCTGTACGAGCAGAGCCAGATCCCGCACCGCATGGCGTACGTCGCCTGCCTCGGCTCCGGACCCACACTTTGCGATCGCACATAACCGGCGTGCGTTACTCCCGACCGATAATGCATTAATAAAGAAAATGTGAATGATTGAGTTTCTAGGTTTTTTTTTACTTTCGAAAAGAATCGCGGTAGCGATCGTCGTCTAACGATCCGGTAACCATCCTTCTTCGCAGTAACAGTGTTCGACGGATAAGTCCACTCGTAGAACAATCAATCAAGACGTAGGTCGTTAAGTCGTACGCTGCCGCGAGGGGACCCTGCGGGGCGGGTGGTGGGGGGCGGGGGCTGGGGGTCGAGCGGTAGTCCCGCTTATTGACAGGTATTGTCCCGATGACGCGGATTAATGGACGCAGGCTGGAAAATTTTGTCATCACTTTGTAACTGTATGGGCTCGATATGTTCTTGAACGTCGATCATTCACGAGCACTGTCAGTCTCATAACCACGTAACGTTACTGAAGCGACAAACCTTCTATGACCCGCGGTAAATCGGATGCATTCCAAACAACACATTTCACGAGTTATAGAATTTTGTTTTTAGAATCGTTTCTTCATAATTCTCTACACATTCGAGATCATTTCTATGCCATCAAAAACAAAACTTGTAAAAAAACCAAGTCTCGCAACTCAGCAGCCTAATTCACGTAACTTTAAGACACATCGATTGAGTTGCAGTGACGCGGCAATCAAGTTGACGTTGGTTGACGTTTAGTGTCTAAACCGTATTCTCGTAATTTTTGAACTGCGCGTCGACTGCACGCAAACTGCGCGTGAACTTCACTTCTCCTGCACGCATCCTGCGCGCCTGCCAAACTTTTCTTCGGCTATTTAGTACTCTGTGTTAGTGTTGTCATATGAGAGAACAAATAAACTTATTAATTAATCAAATACAATTTATTATGTTTCCATTAAAAAACAAAAGCGTCAACAAAACTGCATAAAAACTCGCACCGAGAAGTTTATGAGAATACCCTCAAACTGCGATCGGAAACACGCTATCTTGACGCGCATCAACAGAATACCTTTTTGTGACGTGAGCGTGTTTGACAAGCGCTCGCGTGACGTGAGCGTGTTTGACAAAGCTCGCGAAAGCTAAGAGAATACGGAAAGTGTTATTTTGATAGGAACGTCACTGCAACTGCACTGCAATCGAACTTGTTCACTTACGTGAATTAGGCTGCAGTTCTTCTACCGTAAAAAGTTGTGAGATCCATGTAATACCAAGTCGGTTAATTTATTCAGTTCCTACTTAAGGGTCCTTCTGTTTTAAGTTATTACGTAATTAGCTAACCTAAGACGTAACAACATCTTATAGTGACCATATTATCAATATTAAAAATCTTTTATGTTTTAATATTATCAATATTAAAAATCTTTTATGTTTTAAATAAATAATAATATATTGACTTGACCATGGCATGAAAACACAATGTATCTCACAAGTAATACCTACGTATTATATAAAATTTGATTGTTTAGTGCGATTGCCAAGTCAATCTATTTATTTAAAACATAAAAGATTTTTAATATTGATAATATGGTCACTATAAGATTAAAATGTTGTTACGTGTTAGGTTAGCTAATTACGTAATAACTTAAAACAGAAGGACCCTTAAGTAGGAACTGAATAAATTAACCGACTTTGTATTACATGGATTTCACAACTTTTTACGACAGAAGAACTGAGTTGCGAGACTTGGTTTTTTTACAAGTTTTGTTTTTGATGGCATCTCATTTCTTTTTGTATGTAATTCTACTTTTTTTCCTTTTACAAATTACCTTTGAACATAATTATATCTAGGTACCTATCTACACCTATTATTCCATTATATTATAGTATACAGGTACACTGATTCATTCACTGCAAATGTAACTTTGTAATCCTATATATTTATATGGGATTACAAAGTTATTTATGCAGTTGATGTATCTAGGAAACTGGACCGAAATTGCAAAATATTTTATTTTTTCCTTGATCTATACACTAAATACTAATTGTGTTCTAAATTTGAAGCTTCTATGTCTGCTAGAAGTGCCTTAGAGTTTTGATGATCGGTCAGTCAGTGAGTAACGAAATTAAGAAACTTTGACTAGTTATAATTCGTAAACTACTGGTTCAAATTGAATGAAATTTGAAATATACCGTGTTTATACAATGCCTGCTTGGTTGCTAAAAATTCAAGCTTCTAGCTTTATCGACAAAAAAGTTATAGGGGGTCGAAAATGGCCTGAATTGCTTCGAGAAAAGGATGGTACGGCCGTGCCGCTTTTTTGCTCGACTTGGCGGGGGCACTGCCGTGCCCCCAGATATACATTTCTTTATACAAGGTCCAAATAGTAATTTGAGACTTGTATAGCAAATTACATGCCATCAAAAACAAAACTTGTAAAAAATACCAAGTCTCGCAACTCAGTTCTTCTACCGTAAAAAGTTGTGAGATCCATGTAATACCAAGTCGGTTAATTTATTCAGTTCCTACTTAAGGGTCCTTCTGTCTTAAGTTATTAGCTAATCTTAAAAGCTCACGTAATTAGCTAACCTAACAAGTAACAACATCTTATAGTGACCATATTATCAATGTTAAAAATATTTTATGTTTTAAATAAATAGATCGACTTGGCCATCGCATGAAAACACAATATATCTCACAAGTAATACCTACATATTATTTTAAATTTGATTGTTTAGTGCGATTGCCAAGTCAATCTATTTATTTAAAACATAAAAGATTTTTAATATTGATAATATGGTCACTATAAGATGTTGTTACTTGTTAGGTTAGCTAATTACGTGATAACTTAAGACAGAAGGACCCTTAAGTAGGAACTGAATAAATTAACCGAGTTGGTATTACATGGATCTCACAACTTTTTACGGTAGAAGAACTGAGTTGCGAGACTTGGTATTTTTTACAAGTTTTGTTTTTGATGGCATCTCATTTCTTTTTGTAGATAGTTCTACTTTTTTTCCTTTTACAAGTTACCTTTGAACATAATTATATCTAGGTACCTATCCTACACCTATTATTCTATTATATTATATACAGGTACACTGATTCATTCACTGCAAATGTTACTTTGTTATACAAGTACAGTGATTCATTAACTGCAAATGTAACTTTGTAATCCTATATATTTATATGGGATTACAAAGTTATTTATGCAGTTGATATATCTAGAAAACTAGACCGAAATTGCAAAATGTTTTAGTTTTTCCTTGATCTATACACTAAACACTAATTGTGTTCCAAATTTGAAGCTTCTATGTCTGCTAGAAGTGCCTTAGAGTTTTGATGATCGGTCAGTCAGTCAGTGAGTGACGAAATTAAGAAACTTTGACTAGTTATAATTCTTAAACTACTGGTTCAAATTAAATGAAATTTGAAATATAACGTGTTTATACAATGCCTGCTTGGTTACTAAAAATTCAGGCTTCTAGCTTTATCCACAACGAAGTTATAGGGTGTCGAAAATGGCCTGAATTGCTTCAAGAAAAGGATGGTACGGCCGTGCCGCTTTTTTGCTCGACTTGGCGGGGGCACTGCCGTGCCCCCAGATCAAATTTAAATGCAATCTATGAATTAATGATTATATAATAATATATGATATATATAATAATAAATATATAATATATAATAATGATATATAATAATAAATAATATATGATTTTGCATTTTGGCTCTCTTTTATATAGGAGCCATCTATGCAATTATTGTTGTAAGCTTGGGTTAACATTTTAGTGTTTGTTTTTTTTTACCTAAAATAAGTTAATGCTTGACCACAGTCCCACCTGATGGTAAGTGGAGGCAGGCATGAGGTCCAGGGTGATGAGCGCACTAACTTAATAAAAACCTATTTACCCTTTTCTTGAAGACATCCACGTCATACCTGTGATATGACCTACCGCCTACCTAGGCGCGACCGTAGACGCAGGCAAGCTATTCCAATCCTTCGCAGTGCGCATAATGAATGACGATGCAAACCGCGTCGTCTGTACCCGCGGGATGTTCACGAAGAAAGGGTGGATACACGCCGTGCGTCGTGTTGTTCAATGGAGGAACGACGAAGGGGAAATTAATTCAAATAATTCCTGCGCACACTTAAAAATTTTAATATGTGCATACAATTTAATTTTATGTAACTTAAACATGTAAATGTATTTTTCCAGTGTGGACTGTATGTGTACTAAGATAGGTTTCCCGAAGCGAGATGAGGGCTCTTACTACTTAATGTATATTTTTTTTTGCTTCAAAATAAGTAAATTCTTGACCTAATGTCGTTAACAGATTTATTATAACCCTCATAATATGATGAATATCTAACTCATAAATAGATACGGAAGCCAACAGTTGTTTCTATTGGATTGCCATTAAAACGTAGCATCCATTCGGACATTGGATTAGGTATGTTACGTGTGATTGTCTGTCGACGGACTACCAACGGAATACTATCATCATCACCAGCTCCACTCGTCCTCAACTCAGCCTCATAAAACATATATATGTATTATGAGGCTGACTCTGCTCTGGCTTCATCTATCACTTCATTGGTTTATAATGGACTGAAGTTCATAACACAATTCATTTCAATTTTAAAATGTATTCATGTATTTCATCAAAATATAAACAAAATCGTACTACTGACATTAAATAAATATCACAATTATTTTTAGTTTTATTACTTAACTAAAATAGGTTATAGCATTATTGAAGGATGACATTTTTATTTCCAGTATGTACGCACCAGTACCACTCCTTTACAGATTTAATAGAATTATTAGAAAATTTTCTAGGTTTTATGATTTCCAAAATTAAAGTGGTCTGGATTCTGGAAATTATGAGTATTGCCTACCTCGGCTCACCTTCCGCGAGGCTCGAAATAGCATTTACAGTTGAATTAATTTAACTATTAATTAAATTATATATACCACTACTGCTAGTATTAAGTTTCTATGCTAAATTTACCAACACTTATATTACTCGTATTACCGAAGGGAGAGCAACATCGCAAGGAGCAAAGACACAGCGGGGGTGAGGGCGCGGGCGGTGGGCGCGGCGGAGCAGGCGTGCAGGCCGGGGCCGAAGCACGCGGCGTACGCCATGCGGTGCGGCACGCCGCTCTGCTCGAACAGCCCCGTGAAGAGCGCGTGGTGCGGGCCGCGCGCGAACACCGCCACGTCGTCCGCGCCGTGCGTCTCCGAGTCCAGCGGCACGTCCACGTGCGCGCGCCACTCCTCGCTCCCGAAGTCCGCCTCCGCGGTCACGTCCGAGCGCACCCCGGCCACGTGCGACCGGAACCCGGGACCGTTCGTGTACGACAGCGTCATGTACGGCGTGCCGTGCTGGTCGCGGCTGTTGGACGGCCCGAGCACGTCGTGCCCGCGCGGGCTGTACCCGTTGAACGACATGACGTGCGCGTGGTCCGACGTCACCACGATCAGGGAGTCCTCCTCGTCGAGGAGCTCGGTCGCGCGCTCGACGGCCTTCGAGAACTCGATGGTCTCATCGAGGGCGAGCTCCGCCATGTTGTCGTGGTGAGCGTGGTCGATGCGTCCGCCCTCCACGAAGAGGAAGAAGCCATTTTCGTTACGCCGGAGCGAGCGAATGGCGACCTCCGTCAGTTCGGCGAGCGTGGGCTCGGTAACGTTGTTCATCTGCAGGTTGTACTGCAAGTGGTTGGCCTCGAACAGGCCCAGCAGGTAGTCGGGCAGCGACGAGTTCACTTGGAGCAGCTGGTCGCGATTCCAGATGTACCGGTGGCTCGCGCCGGCCGCCGTCTTGTCCGCCAGCCACTCCTGGATCAAGTCGCGGCCGTCGGTCCTGCGGCCGCGAGCGCCTTCCTCGTCGGTGACTGTGGTCGGGCGGAACTCCCGCCGACCTCCACCTAGTATCACCTACGAATACATTAATTTATCTAAGTAGATCGTGTCATTATAAGGTCCAGATAGTCGCCTTATCCAAAGTAAGAAAGATTGCATTTTTAGGGTTCCGAAATAAAATCGGAACCCTTATAGTTTCGTCATGTCTGTCCGTCCGTTTGTCGGAAGCAAAGCACGTATGGATATTTTTTATTTATATGGAATAAAACTCAAAAATCGTAGAATAAAATATTGAAAAATATTTTTTTCAGGGTACCTCCCCTACAGTTAACGTAAGGATAATTTTTTTTCGTTGCGTATCTCATAGTGTGGGGTATCGTTGAAAAGGTCTTTTAAAATAGTATTGATCTCTTAAGACAATTTTAGAATGTAGTTATTTATTAGCGAAATATTTGGCTTTGAATTGCTAATTTTGGGAAGAGTCAAGTGTCTCCCTACTTCCAGCTAAACGGTTGGAGTTGTAGAACTGAAAAATTCTCAAAAATTGTTTATATGATGAATTTACAAGAAAAACTATCACGGCTATATTAGCATACGTAGTTAATGAGAAATAGTCGATAAACTTAGTATTCGGAACCCTACATTGCGCGTGGCCTGACACGCACTTGCCAGGTTTTATTTCCTGTAATAATGATTAATTATGTTCAACCTTTACCTTGAATTGATTTCCAGGATATGATTTAATTAGTTGTTGCGCGATATCGGGGCAGACATTGGGATCCTGTTGATCGTCTCGTACTTGCGCATCGTTTTCCCAGTTCCGATTGGCTGCCACGGCGAAAGCTCCAGCAGGAGAAGCGTGAGTGATCCGAGTAGTAGTCACAATACCTAAATATGAAAAGCTTTTTAGAAATATTTTTTACAACTACCTATTTTACAAAAAAAAAGTATGGGTACCTGCATCTCGACCGTCTGCAAGTGCCCACGCCGCTATCGACTGTAAGTTGGTTGAGTTGTTCCGCGACGCGAGGCAGTTGCTGCGCGGCACGGCGGCCGTGACGCCCAGCGTGCCCTGGTTCACCTTCACCCCGCACAGGTAAGCCGACGCCGTGCAAGCCGAGTCTGCCGTTTGAGCGTTGACGCAGTACGTCTGCAAAAAATTCACTCATGAGCTTGTAACATATGTGACTCGAACGTCGTTCAGGAAATAGATTAAGTACCTTCGTGAGGCCCAAAGTCGGAAATTTCTCGAAGGAGAGCTGAGCCTCCTCGCCGGGTCGGTCGCGGCGCTGTCCCAGCAGGGTGCGCGCGGCGGCCAGCGTCGGCACCGACATGCCGTCGCCCATGAAGAGCACCACGTTGCGGGCCTTGCCTCCGTGGGCCGGGAACCCGGGGGTGTTGATTTTCTTTTCGATGGCCGCCCGAGCCTCGTCGTACCAGAACTTGGCAGTGAGCTCGTCGGGTGCGGGCGCGGGCTGGGCGCGGGCCAGTGGCTGCCCGCGCGGCGGCCCCGGCGTGTCGGGGTGGTAGCGGTCGCCGGAGACCAGCAGCAGCAGCGACGCAGAAGCCAGCGCGCGCAGCATCGTGTCTGGTTGATGCTACTGAACGCCGCGCCGCTCGGCGCTCGCCTATTATTTACGTCGCTATCTTATCGATCTATTATATAAAATATTGGATTAAATTTCAATTATATCACTTCACGATCGTAGATGATGTCCGCGGGTTGATATGTTGAAGGAAACCTTATGGCTCTTAATGGATTAATATTTACTGCTTCGATGATCTGGTTATCGATTTACGATCTGATAAATAATCACTTGTTCATTGGACTTCTTTGTTCCTTACGATAGGAATTTCACACCTTTTCATCCGCTGACAGGATGAAAAAGAGGAGAAGAGCATCCAGGACATTATTATTCTCCTTAACACGTTTCCATGCAGAGCTCTCGTTTTGTGTGGCGTCAAAAACCCAGTTCTGTCACTGTGTGCGGGAGGCTATAAGGTCTAAATTTCTATATGTATGATAAAGACAATTATATGTAGGAGAAGGTATATTTTACGGTGTTGGTTATTCAGTAATTATTTATTTATTTATTTATATGTTTATGTCACCTCTTAAAAAGAAGAAACAAAGGGCAAACTTAATGCTTAATGGCATTGTCCACCAGTCAACTCTGGGTGGATGTGGAAATAACTGATAGTAGGTGTTAACACAGAAAATATATATTCCTTTTACTTTGCTCCTTGATATATTTCGTTCTCCTAACGTTCACATCAGTAACAATACTACTCCATGATTAATAATCGAATCCAATAGAACGTAGGACGTAGGACACTGAATACGTAGGACACTACGTATGTTCTAAATATACTTACATATTAACGGAACGTCGAACGTCGAAGAAGCAACAGCAATATAGTTTGCTCCATCAATTTTATTCTTGCAAAGTTGTTTATTTTAAAGTTTCATTATTGTGACTTATAAATTCACGTAGTCAATTCAAAGCTCATTTTAGTGACACTTATTTCATCGTGATCTGTGCAGTGGTTCGCTCAATATTAGCGAAAATCAATTCAAAGTTTTTACCAACGGTCCGGTAAACTGACCTACGACAACTCGCAGATCGCCCGCTCGCTGCGCTCGATGTTAGATTGTTGCTAGATAAGCTCTGACTCATCAACGGTGAGTGTTTTAAATATTGTATGCAATGAATACGCACAAATGCGCGGGTTGTCCGGAACTCCTTAAAGAAATTGCGTTATTACAATGCTGCCGCTGTGTAGATAAATACCACTACAGTTGCACGAATTTAACCAAGGAAAAATATCAGAGCAAAAGAAGAAAAAGAATCGTGGGTATGCCCTTCCTGTCGTTGCAAGGAACCCAAAAAAGGCAACTCTAACACGCCGGTTCGCTCCGCAGCTATTGTATCTACTGCAAGCAAATACGAAAACGTCACACTACGTTCGAAACCCAGCTCCGCTGTCACTTGTAGCTGCCCTACTGCCGAAATCATTCGTGACATTATCAGAGAAGAACTCGATAGAAAATTCACCGGTCAAATAAATGAAATCCAACACAAATTGTTAAAATTAGACGAGTCATTACAAATATTTAACAGTGAGATCGTGAAAGTCAAGAACGAGTGCGAGTCTCAGAAAGTCGCAATCAGTCCGATCACAGCTTCAGAGCGATAACGAGCAACTTCGCGCTACCACTGCAGAGCTCGCCCAACGTTTAAACCAGGCAGAGCAGCTGTCTCGCTCATGCAACTTAGAACTACAGTGTGTACCAGAACACAAAAGCGAAAACCTTTATACTACAGTACAGCAACTTGCCAAAGTCATCAAGTGCCCGCTGACTGATTCAGATTTACAATATTGCACGCGAATTGCTAAACTAAATACAAGTAGTCCCCGCCCACGTTCTATATTGGTGAAATTCAGTAGTCGTCGTCTTCGTGATACTTTCTTGGCCGGAGCTATAAAGTTCAATCGCGACAACCAGAGCGACAAATTAAACACTAGTCACTTGGGTCTGGGACACAGTGGCAACAAGAAAAGCCCAGTATATGTATGTGAGCATCTCACTCTGGACACGAAGCAGTTACACGCCGAAGCCCGCCTCAAAGCAAAGCAGTTGAACTTCCGTTTCTGCTGGGTAAGAGACGGGAAAGTATTTCTTCGAAAGACTGATAGCTCTAATTATATTTTGGTTAAAAATAGATCTGTTTTAAACTCTCTATCATAATATCTTGAGCTTATTTGTAAATAATATTGATTGATTCTACATATTCATAATTTTAATTTTAATTCACAAATTCAATCTTTTATATCTAATTATTATTGTATTATTTAATTAATTTTTTCAATATTAATGGTACATTTCTACTACCAAAATGTAAGAGGCTTACGTACTAAGACTATAGATTTCTTTAATTATTCTGTCTGTAGTAATTTTGATGTCATAATATTGAGTGAGACATGGTTAAACAGCAGTGTCCATGACTCAGAGCTGTTCGACAATCGTTATGTGGTTTATAGGCGAGACAGAGAAACCAGTGGATTCCATTACAATAAAGATGGTGGTGGAGTCTTAATCGCTGTGTCTAAATGATTGTGACAAGGTTGAACTGCTGCACTTATGCGCTGTATACTTACCTCCGCCATTACAAAAGCACATACTCGAAGATTTCATAAGCAATACTAATCGCATATTCGACCAAAACCAAATTGAAAATGTCATGTTAGTGGGAGATTTTAACTTAGGTTCAATCAAGTGGAATACGTCAGAGTCAACAAATGCTGTTAGTAACAATAGCACATTTTCCAATATTTTGTTAGATTTTACTGCATTACATGGTTTAAATCAGTACAACAACATAAAAAATAATAAAGACAAACTTTTAGATCTTGTTCTAAGCAATATTCAGGTCTCCAACTTGTGCGCTAGTCAACCTTTGACAATAATCGACTCCTTGCATCCTCCTCTGCAATTTGATACTTTTCTTAACGCTGGCAATAGTCTTAGGTCAAATAAAAGTTACTATTTATGTTTCTTTAAGGCGGATTATGTAAAATTAGTTAATGAACTTAAACTGGTCAACTGGGAGCATGAGTTTCTGAGCTGTACTAATGTTGATGAAATGATCTCCATATTTTATTCACACATGCGAGCGGCTATTAATAAGTACGTGCCAAAAGCCAAAGTCAAAAGTACTAAATATCCTTTTTGGTTTTCAAGGGACCTTATTAACCAGCTTCGTGAAAAACTTAAGTATCGAAATAAACTTCGAAAATTTAATAACAATCCCCTTGACCGTATATCCTTCGATCTAGCCAAAAATCGATCTGAACATCTTATGAAACACTGCTACAGGCGTTACATTATTCGACTTGAATCAAATCTACGTTCTAATCCCAAGTTTTTCTGGACGTTTATTAAAAATAAGAAAAAAAGCGACATTCATTATCCTGCTCAAATGTCCCTTGATAGTAGCACAGCATCCGACGGTACCGGTATTTGCAATCTCTTTGCTCAAAATTTCGCCGCTTCATACAATGTCAACTTTCCACCTTCTCCATTCAATAGTAGTGCAGCCATGTTGACGAATAATTACCTAACACGTATTAAGTTTAAAGATGATCAGGTGCTAAAATTTTTAGAAAGACTTGACTTACATAAGGGTGCTGGTTCGGACGGGATTCCTTCGGTGTTTGTAGCCAGATGTGCGCTTGCACTAGTCAAACCCTTGACAATCATTTTCAACATGTCTATAAACACCGGCGTCTTTCCCACCTATTGGAAAACTGCTCTTGTTGTTCCTCTGCACAAAAACGGTCCAAGGGAACTTGTGAAAAATTACAGACCTATATCAATCCTTCCTGTAATGGCCAAAGTCTTTGAACAGTTACTTCATCCCATCTTAACTTGGCACTTCAAACCAATGATTGATCTTCGTCAACATGGTTTCATGAAAGCTAGATCTACTTCAACAAACTTAACATGTTTTATTAACGATGTAGCCTTGGGACTTGATAATCGTTGTTCTGTTGATGCGATTTACACCGACTTTAGCAAGGCATTTGACCGAGTCGATCATAGGACATTAATTCGTAAACTTTCAATTCACGGAATTGCTGAACCCTTGCTGAGTTGGTGTGAATCGTACTTATCAAACAGGCAATCTAAAGTCGTAGTAAACGGCTTCGCATCTCAACCATTTTTGGCGCAATCTGGTGTACCCCAAGGTTCACATCTAGGCCCTTTGCTTTTTAATATATTCATCAATGACATTGGCAACTGTTTCGCCCAGTCCAAATATTATTTATTTGTTGACGATCTCAAATTCTTCAAAGCAATAAACACGCCTGCGGATGCTGTGTTGCTTCAAGAAGACCTTAATCGCCTTGTTGTTTGGTGTGAAGACAATGGAATGGATTTGAATGAATCCAAGTGCTTTTCGATACGTTTTACTCGCAAAAAAGTTGATTCTCCTCAAGAATATAAAATAAAAGGTACCACCTTGGTCGAGGTTAATAGTATTAAGGACTTAGGAGTATCACTAGATAAAAAACTGCGTTCCAATGTCCATGTTGATAATGTCTGCTCTAAAGCATTTAAAAATCTGGGATTTCTATTACGCAACTGCAAAGACTTTAAGTCTCCCAAAACCAAGATCTTGCTGTACAATTCTCTTGTTCGGAGCGGCTTAGAGTATTGCAGCGTGGCCTGGAATCCCCGCTACGACGTTTATATTAAGAGGCTAGAAAGAGTCCAAAAGCGATTCCTGTGGCACTTGTGCTTCTCACATAATTTAGCCAAAGACATTAATTCATACAGCGATAGACTCACCTATTTCAATATGAAATCATTGAAGGATCGCAGACGTATGCTAGACAATGTGTTCCTTCATAAACTTACTAATGGTTCTCTGGATGTGCCTGAATTATTATCCAATTTAAGCTTCTCTGTTCCCTCAAAGTATCCAAGAGTCTCTAGGTTTAACATTCTACACTCAACTGCATGCAAATCTAACTTAGGTCAAGACGCTCCTATAAATAGACTAATCAAAGACCACAATACTTTAGCTAAAACTTTGAATATTGACCTATTCGCAGACAGCCTAGGAACGATTAAGAAAAAAATCTTACACTCTGCTTAACTTACAGTTGTGATATCTTTATTATTATCATTGCTATGTCCCTAATCAAATAATACTAATTATTTATAATTTATTATTTTTAGAATTTTTAATTTAATATTATTCTTGACATCTTTAAGTTCTCTGTTAATTTTAATTACGATATCAATTTGATTAATGATAATGATCTTCAATATGTCTTAAGAATTGGTTTGTAATTTTAGTTTCATTCTAATTGCAATGTTATTATATTATTATTATCTAATGAATTCTATTGTAAAATGCATATAAATTAATTTAAGTCTTTTTTTATTTATATTTATATAATAATAATTTTGTTTTGTTGCTCTGAATGTAGTCGTCGCTTATAATTGTACTGGCGCTTAGATTGTGTGTAACTGTAAAATGCCTCGAATTAAATGTAATGGTGTACAGTATGTTAGCGATCTATAAATAAATAAAATAAAATAAAATATTCCATATTCTAAATATTTAGTTGTTGTAAGCTTCGATATCAAACTATTACGCTGGTAAATACGGCTTTACTGTAGAAATAAAGAATATACGAAAACAATGAGTTATTTTAAAATATTCATTTACCTAAATACTAAAATTGTTAAGTAAAACTTTTTAACATATCAACAAATGGGATTTTATTTTATTCCCATCACTAGTAGCTACACATATTGAACAACAGTCTGTTGCGGAATGGGGAACAAAAGATCCCTAAATTTATTGTCGGGGTTGTTGCAAAGTCAACTTCAAGAAGAATTAAGAACGATAAACTATCGGGAATCTGGAAATATCGTTTAGCATAAACACAGTAACTACAATTTTCCATAATTGGAATTTGGAAATCGTTAGAATTTTAATAGTCAGTAAAGTTACGACGGGTTTTTCCGTGAAGATCTTAATTTAGGTTTTACTTTGACGATTATTATGTGCAGTAACTTTGGTGGATTTAATAAGTAAAGTTGGATTAAAATTATGAGCAGCAACTATTTATAAACTGTGGTTATACAATGTGGTCATTATTAAGCAGTTTATTTAATATTTCGACGGGTGCAAAGTAAGTCAAAGTCAAAATATTTTATTCATCATTTTTTTATCTACCAGCTTTTCGGAAGGGTGCTTTGTCATGGAGGAGAAGAAAAGCCGTAAAAAACTCCATAGCACATCTTTTAAAAAAAATATTACAAAAAAGAAAATATTACAAAATTATTTACTAATCTGAGCGGAACTGGTTGCAGTTGTAGTTAAACATAATTGCCACACTTTGAAGTACAATGTATATGAAGACAACAGCATTATATCGTAAAGTAAACATAATAGTTAAAAGTTAAATATTCATAATTATGGATGCCATATTCTGTATTCACGAAGTTCACATACCGAATGAAAATAAAAATTAGATCATGTTAAAGAAGTATGGAGAAAAGCTTGGTAAAGGTCTAAGGGTTTCCCAGATTACCTCATAAAAGTATTAAAAAATGACAAAAATGTTAGTGATGCCCTAAGTTACTGCCAGAAATAAAAATGGCGCTGGGCTGATCACATTGCCAGATGGACAGACAATTTATGGTACAGCCAACCTTTCGTTGGTCCCAAATGACTTCGTGGATCAGGCCATCAGGCTGTAGAAAGAGATGTAGGCCGTTTGGTAGACGACATAATCCAAGTCGCTGGGGAACAGTGGATAAACACAGCAAATAACAAGGACACTTGGAAATGTCTAGAAGAGGCCTTTACCTTCGACTAATGAGGGTTTCTTACTTAAGTAATAGTTACTAAAATAATCATAGTCAGTATTGTTACATGAAGAGTTTTTTTATTTATTTAGTAGGTACACATAAAAGCAAAAAAGCAAAGCACCAACCCATAATTGTCCCACTGCTGGGCTCGGGGTCTCCTCTCACAATGTGAGGGGTACAGGCCATAGTCTACCATGCTGGCCAAGTGCGGATTGGTAGACTTCACACACCTTTTGAGAACTTTATGGAGAACTCTCCGGTGTGCAGGTTTCCTCACGATGTTTTCCTTCACCGAAGCAAGTGATAATTAACTTCTAATACGCACATAATATTTGAAAATCAGAGGTGCGTGCCAGGATTTGAACTCGGGCCCCTCCGTTCGGGAGACCAACGTTCTAACCGCTAGGCTATCACAGCTTTAGTAGGTACACATAATCAATTATAAAAAATAATTACAGAAGTAAATTTAGTACCAGGGCACTGCTTATTCCATACAAGAATCTCTTCCAGCACAGTTAAAAAAAATGTTAAAAATTAATAAATAAAATGTTATGAATTTGTGTATGTCGCTTTTTTTACTGTCGCTTTTTCGTTTTATCGACTTTCAAATCACAATGATGCTAAAGAAGTTTTCACTTCAACAATTATTTACAAATAAATATCAAAGATAGGTTTTGTTAGCGATTGTGTGTTAGACTGTATCTATTATGATGAGGTGGTATATTTTAACTTTAAATTTTAAATTATAACAATGTGTACTGGCTATGAAGCCCGCTTGGCCGTGAATGGCATTCGCCTCGTAGTCGTGTTGGGGGCGCGCCGCCTCCCGACCCCGCGCGCCGCGGCGGACCCGTGCTGGTCACTACTGGTACTGAACATCCTGCCCCCGCAAGACGATCAGGACAATGGAAGAGGGCAAATGTTGTTGAATGCACGAGTGACGACTCTTTTCCTCGTTCTAATGTCCACCACTCGTGCAACGCCTTCCTTGCCTGGATACATTTGGACCACTCTGCCCAGTGGCCACAGAAGTGGTGGTAGCTGCTTGTCCTTCAGCAGCACAATGGCTCCCAGCTCCAGACTAGATGATCCATTTTGCCAATTGGTGCGCTGCTGGAGAAGAGACATATTCTTTTGAGAATCTAGCCCTAACCTATTCATCGATAAAATATTGTTCGTTTTCCGAGTATTTATATAGTTTTTCGTCTACATGGAAAGTGTTTATTTTATTTATTTTATTTTTATTTATAAATTTAACGTCAACATAAAAAACATTATTTTTATGTTAAAAGATCATAATAATCAACAAATACAAAATTATCTTAATGTCATTATATTTATAAGCGTAGAGTACGTGCAAATAGGCGAGTATGTCGTTAAAACTAAAATGAATACACTGAAACAGTCAAAATTTTGATAGAAAGTTAAATTCATTATACAATTCAAATATAAATTCAGATGATAAACCACAAAATTATATAAACCCCAAATAGTAGAGTTGAGCTGCCTCCTTTGCTACCCTATCGGCTTCCTCATTTCCAGTCAAGCCGGAATGAGCCTTCACCCACACGAGCTTGATAGATATAGTGTAAATGTATACGATCAATATACTTATTAAAGAAAGATTTTTACAAGAATACGATGTCTAATTCAATTAATGTTTCAATGTATTGCAATTATTCTGACAGGAAGTGGAATTGTTTATACCTTGTTGAAATATACTGAATTATAAAACATAATTCCACAATAATATCACAAGGATTGTTTAAAATAACATACACATTTATTTATTTATTGCAACGAATTTATTAGTTGAATAATCTTAACAGGATATAGAATTGTTTATTATCGACTGAAATTTTAATAGATGTCATTTCGGAATAATTATAAACTGTTGTAAAATAATGTAAAATCATATTTATCATGTACGATAAATTATCTAGTTTTAATTAATGTAAATTGCATAAAGAGATAATCAACGAATAATCAATGATGTGACACGTTGTAAGGGGAGGTGTATAAAAGCAACTGCATCGGATGGTCTAGTTTCAGTTCAGTGCCAGTACGGAACCAAATCAGAGGTTATCCAATTTATCGTTACGGTATTGTGTTATTATGCTGTTATAATGGAGTTATTATTATTAAAATAGTGTAAAAGTTATGTGGTGATTAATTAAGTGAGTGACGGCTATGGAACAAGGAACTACTCCAGCACAAGTTAAGTACTTCATTAGTAATACAATATTTTACTGTCGTAATGCTATAGACTTATATTGTGACTCTGTCAGTTACACAATAATCTAAGTATCTCAATTCAATATGGCCATGCTGGTAGAATAAGGTTATATTGTGGTATTGCCAGTTATAATTTGTTATCAAATATTATAAATGATTGATATGAATATGAAATATGACTATTATTTATCTACCTCCACGATAATACTAAAAACATTACTTAATTACTAATATAAATTACAAACAACTCATTATTCATCGATTCTCGACAAAGGAAATACTTTTGAAATTATATAAAATTAAATTAAATACATCAGTATCATATTAAATCTATCAAGCTTAAATTGAATTTGATATTCTTAGTTGTTATAATATTTTTGTGGATGTTCGCCACAAGTGGATTTGTATTATTTGTGTCTTTGATCACGTCTAAACTCGATCTACTATTGGAAAAAATGACTGCACTTTGCAGGTTATGCTTAAGAATCCAGTCCGTAGAGTGTCTGATAGCTAGCAGCTCCGCTTGAAACATCGAGCTGATCGACCAGCTTCCGTGCAACTTTAGTTTTCTACAGATTGTTTGACTCTCTGGTGTGTATACTACCAAAGATGCTCTAACTTTACCCATTCCGTCGCTGCGACCATCAGTGAAAATCTTGTAAGTATTTTTGGAACAGTTTTTATCTATTTCTTCCTCTATTGTAGCCGTTGTTGTAACTATTTCAGGACGTGAGGATGGGTGTGAGCTCTGAGACTGGGAAAGGTTTCTCATATGGTATATCATGGGGCAGGTAGTGAGTTAGGCCAGTGAGTTTAGTGTTTTCGATTTGTGTTACTTCGCTTACTTTTAAGTGCAGCGGTGTTAGTCGCGCCAGAGCGATCGCTGCAGTGGAAGAAAGTGGCCTAAAGCCGCGTGCTATTTTGAAAGCAAAGCCCCTCTGGAAAGATTGAAGACTATCCCATACATGTTTATATTGGACCGTTTAATTAAGGTTTAAGAATCTTTATTTCTCAAAAAGAATTACAAATTCACTTACTTGAGAAACATAACTTATCAGTAACATGTTAAGGGCATAGCGTACAATAAAATAATAACTAGAGGGTAGTTTCACAAAGATATTAGTGATACAGTTCTTTGTTATTCGCTAATACATGGAGTTAGCGAATTACGTGGTACTAGATGCGACATTAAGCGTAGTATGTGTTTTAAGAATGAAACGTTTCATTTGTTTATTATTTTTTTATACTATTTTTTATTTATTATTTTTATTTTATTTTATTATTATTATTATTATTTTATTTTACGTTTATGCTTTTACATTTGGGTGTGAATGTTGTCATTTAAGTTTTTTTCCGAATAAATTTTAATTTTACTTTTTCACCCCATTGGGATTTTAATTTCAGAGCTTGATTGACTTCAAATTCTAGATCGGCCTTTTTCTTGCTACTGACCATAAGAAAGATGTCATCAGCGAACGCCTGGATGTGACAGTTCTCTGGGAGTTTTATATTGAGCAAATCGTCCGGTATCAAGT